>OZ010591.1:20576158-20606158 GCA_963932145.1 Acanthosepion lycidas
TATAGATATTTGTGTTCACTAGAAATATTCGTGAAAGCTACACGGATTTCAACTTTGGAATTTTCTGACCAGTCATAATTCTTTATTTTAAGATTGAAAATTTTTCCTGTTTTTCGTCGTCGTAACCTTTATATCATATTCAAGAATTTTTTTTTTCTTTGATGATTGCTTCCTTTATGATGATGGCGTCGCTGACTAAATTCCCCGTCCACGTACAGATTCAAGACTAGAATCTTCCCGTTTCACCAAAATCTGCTCCCGTCATCCATTCTCTACCGCCGTTTGGCTTTGAAAGAAAACCAGAGAAGAAGAATATGCCGATGGTGTGAATTTGTTTAAGGTGGACTTGCACTTACCATAAATTGAGCAAAAAACTTGATTACATGACCTTCCTCTGCGGCCCATAAGGAATGAGACATGGTATATCTAGTTGTGAAACTGCAACGGACTGACACTGACTCTGTTATAATTCCAAGTGGCGCCTTCTGTAGCATATCCGTCAATGCGTAGCCATCTTAATCCTATGGTTCATCTGTTGATATCTGTTGTATTCATCATCCGCTTGTTCTACCTTTGCAATAACAATAATAAACCGTAGGAAATTAAACTGATACTGCGTAGAATATTTCAATTGATCAAATTTAACAAAATATAGGAAAAAATTGTTTTAAATGTTTCATATCTTATTCTTGTAAATTATCTCTTTTTATCCTGATTACAAGCTAAAGTACATTTTGTTAACGAAAGATTATTGGCAAGGAAATTTAAATAGCATTGAAGATTACAGATTAGATACATTGAATTCTAAAAGATGAAAATAATATTTCTATTTTACGGTTGAATCTGTTTTCATTAATTTTCGTCATTTAACGTATCTTTCTATTCCCCTCCTTTTTTTTTTTTTCGTCCTGATTTCGATTTGGCGGAAGTAGATGATAACGTCTTGTTAGCGTTATTACTGCCCTTGTCGTACCGTTCTTTCTTTCTATCTTTCTTTCTTTCTTTCTATTATATTCCCTCCTTTTCTCACTAAAACCGACATCATCTCTGATATATATTTTCTTCCGGATCTTCTAAACTGAATGATTCGTATTCAAGAATTTTTTTTTTTTTTTGATGATCGCTTCCTTTATGATGATGACTAAATTCGTGCAGATTCAAGACTAGAATGTTCCAGTTTCACCTTAATCTGTTCCCGTCATCCATTCCTTACTGCCGTTTGGCTTTGAAAGAAAACCAGAGAAGAAGAATGTGCCGATGGCGTGAATTTGTTTAAGGTGGACTTGAACTTACCATAAATGGAGCGAAACACTTGATTACATGACCTTCCTCTACGGCAAGGAAATTTCAATAATATTGAAGAACACAGATTAGATACATTGAATTCTAAAAGATGAAAATAACATATTTCTATTTTACGGTTAAATTTGTCTTCTTTAACTTCCTTCACTTACCGTACCTTTCTGTTCCTCTCGTTGCAGGTCCAGGACTAGAAGCTTCCAGTTTCACCAATCTCTGCACCTGTCATCGATTCCCTATCACTTTTTGGCTTTGCAAGTGTTGGTTGAAGGTGAAAGAAAATCAGAGTAGAAAAAAGTGCCGATGGCGTGAATTTGTTTAAGATGGACCTCAACCTGCCAGTAAGTGATCCACACACTCGATTTCATCACCTACTTTTGCGGCAAATATGAAACTGCAACGAACTGCCGCTGACTCGGTTATAATTTCGAGTGACGCCTTCTGTAGTATGTCCGTCATGCGTAGCCCTCTTCATACGCTGGTTCAACCGTCGAGATTAAGTAATGCTGACGAACTCTGATATAAACAAACAATATTTACTTATCCCCGAAAAAGCTTATAGACTCAAATATAAACGTCCAGAAGGTAAATCGTCTGTTAGTTAGGGGGGCCTTTCAAGATGATCTGATTGGCGAGCTCGGTCTTACGAAGCAGGAGACTCGCTCGATATGGCCTTGGGCGCCTGGGTTGAAATGTCTCACTAATGATGAGGCATCACTCACCTGGCTGATGATTCGTGGGGCCCTCTGGGTCGGCAAGAGACTTTGCTCAGCAGGCTTGGAGAAATATCCAAACTGTCGTCGCTGTACTGGGGAAGTCGAGACCATTGGTCACGCCTTTTTTCAGTGCAAGACGGTAGTGCCGTTGTGCGGGTTTGTTGAAGGCCTCATGGTTCGCATGCTGCAGGGAAAGATTTTTGTCCTTGAAGCCAGTTCTGATTGTAGCAAAGTGGTGCCGCAATTGACGAAGGCTGAACACTATGTGTTCTGTTGCTTACTTGGGGTTATAAGAGTCGTGATTTGGACGACGCGTCAGAAGGAATTCTATGATGGCGGAGGTTCACCTCTTCCCAACTGATCTTTTTCTTTAAGCATCAGCTTAAAGTCAAGATTAGGACTGAAAGGCAGATGCTCCCCTCATCAGAATTTGACAAAAGGTGGGTAAATCTTGCGCGAATGTGTAGAGTGAAAGAGGCTGACCTAGAGTGGCATTTGGATATCGGTTAGGCTCAGAATTTTGTCCTATCAGGGTTGAACAGAGGCAACCCACCTCGATATTAGGTTAATTTAAGTTTTTGATTTTGAATCTTTAGTTTCCCGTTTTCTGGTTAACTTAACTAGGGTATGCATGCTCATTGGTCCCTTTTATTTCTGTCCCTAATTTTTCTTTTGTTTAATTCCCCATCCCCTCCCTCGTTAGGTGGTCAGTGATGTCAGTTCTCTGGTGGATGCGGGGCGCCTTTCGTTTCGTGTGTGTGATTTTTCGTATTTGTTGTTGTGTTTGAATGTGTGAGTGCCTGTGTGAATGCGTTTGAGGAATGAATGTTTTCTCTTATTTTTCCTTGTCCCGCATTGATTTCGTCCAGTTAACTGATGTTTCTGCCACATTTAGGGATTGTGGGGGGGGGTATTACTAATCCTATTTTGTTTTGTTTTATGTAAATAATATTATATCATATTGTAAATAATCATTTAAATTGTTGTTTTCCCCTACCCCCACAGACTTTGAATTTTACATATGGGGACTAGTTAGGATTCATTGAGAATTTGAGGTATTATGGTGGATGCTGTAAGAAAGGTAGGAGTGAATGTGTTGTTTTGGTGATAGGAATATTGTCGGTATGTTTGGGTCAGTGTCTGCGACTAGCTAAGTTTAGAATTAAGACAGAAGGAGACTGTCCTTCGCCAACCCCCTTTTAGGCCTCTTGCCACATTTTGTACATTTGTGCAAATAAATATTAGATCAAGTGACCATCACACTTCCGTCTCTCTACCGGAAGATAATGTTGGACTTTATATTCTTTCTCATTGTTACTGACTAACCTGCGCTCGTTTGACTACTAATCTCTGTTGTAAATACCTCTTCGAATATACCAGTATTTTTCCCTACGTTTGTGTTTGTCCTTATTTCAATACACTCACGCGGAAACACTCAACATCTCAACACCCGGAGTGGTAGCACCTTTCAGGGTCCCAACTATGGGAAAATAGTTAACCCCAAAACTGATGTTAAAACACAATGAAAGTTTAAAAATAAGTTTTAAGACCAGCATTAAATTTTTGAAGGCATAATTATTACCTGATTACATTTTTTGAGAAAATAAATATTACCAGCATTACATTTTTGAAGAAAAAATATTACCTGCAATAAAAATCTTGTGGGCATTAAATAACCCATTGAGATATGCCGTAAAACAAAACAAAACGAATCTTTCACCAGTAAGAAAGCTAACTGCTTTATTCATGGAAATATGGGCATAAGGAAATGTGTTCTATGGGCATTGTGAATTGTCATTTCCTGTGGCCTGGATAGGTAAAGTGAAGACATTAATCACTGTTATCGGAAAGGATTTCCCATATAAAGCCAGCGTGCATTTCCCTTGGTAGTTATTTTCCGAGAGGGGAGGAAACCGGCCAGTTTCGAATACATCCGCATTTCGCCGAACCCACAGACACAGTGAATACAGACAAAACCCCCAGTCGTCATGAGTTATATTCTGTAGACTTACTTTTCTTCTCTTCACATTAATTTTTTGTTTAGCTTATAGAATGTGTTTGGTTCATTTATCAAAGAACTTTTCTCCCCCTCAAACCGACAACCAGAACTCAACCGTAACCAGCAACCAGCAGTGAAGGGTTACCACGCTCGGCGGGAGATCGATTTTATTGATTTTCTCCGTGGACACAACGACACATGAAGCAGGAAAAGCTTAAAAGCTCAAGTGAAACGTGGGAAGGAAATCTACGGGCCTTGTAGAAAATTGTTCTCGGGCAGGACTTTGGGGAATTACACGGAACACCCGGTTATATCTGGTGCAGCAAGCCAACCAGTTGTTATTGAGTACCACCACAAGGAGCTGACCACACCCTAGCAGCTAGCTATATATGGTGCCGTGTTAAGCTCTGAATGCACAAAACTATGCAGATGTATGTATATAAAGCTATATGCCGAAAAGTTTAGGGCTGGACTGAAAACTTTTAGGCATTCCTCATACATATATATAAATAAATAAATAAAAGCATCAACAGGGGTACGCTCTAAAAGTATAGAATTTAACACAGGTAAAGAATAGAGCAATGGCTAACTTATCGGATTGAGAAATCGGGGAGCCGGGTTCAATTTCCATTTGAGTTTATTACATACACTTAAGGGAAAATACCATTGAAAAATTTATGAATCTACTCTCTCCACCTCTCAGGTCGATCAGAAATGCAATCGAGAACATCAGGAAAAGTCATCCAGACAACATGTAATACAAAAACAAGTATAAAAGACTAATATTTACCTATCCATGGACGCGGTAATTACATGAAGACCCGGCCATAAACCACTAGTATTTACCTATCCTTCAATCATGTAAATGTTTAGAAGTTCAAATATGAACAACTATTTACTACCTCTAAAAATAATTCGATGACATGTTCGAAATAGTTTCAGTGTCGGAGTTTAGTAGGAGTTAATTAAAACAAAGAAAGTATGAAATCTAAAAGAAAACCCTAAAATTTGAGCCAAAGGAATATTTTTTTTTTATACGTTCTTTTTATAGATATAAGTAATTAAGTAAATGCTCTGTTTATAACAAACTGCATTAATAACATTTACCGGTCTGAATGTCCGAGAAATTGTTATAGAAAATATGCGTCCTCCGAGAGAAATCAAAATATATATACGGAACGTGCCTTTAACCGATTGGGCCACAGAGGAGTGTTTGGCTATCTAAGTCGATTTTACTGTTTTTAAACACAATTCTCCATGATTTTCTCTCATAAATTCATATCTGCTCAATATGTATTCAAATGTAAACAAATGACGTCACACATAGATAGATAGATAGATCTGAACAAATCTAGATAGATAGATAGATAGATCTGAACAGATTCAGATAGATAGATAGATAGATATTAGGTTAGTGCAAAAATAATGACGTAATAATGTCGTTTTTTGACGTTAAAAAATACGTCAAAAAACGACATTATTACGTCATTATTTTTGCAGTAACCTAATAGATATAAACTGAATTTAATAGATAGATAGATAGATAGATAGATAGATAGATAGATAGATAGATAGATAGATAGATAGATATGAACTGAATTTCATAGATAGATAGATAGATAGATAGATAGATAGATATGAACAGAATTGGGACTCCAGCATTTGATCTTAAGTGTATTGCTGAAGATGCTGGGGAAATATTCGTCTAATTGTAGCGCTTTAGTAAGTATCTGACCCCCCGCCCCACTGCTATAGTCTACAAAACCAGATCAAACAAAAAAGACAATATTGCTGCTATATCTGGGCTGGAGCTACAGAGTCTTCCCTTGCCTGTCTTGATAGAGTTCAAAAACGTCTGCGTGGTTTTATCGGTGATGAATTATTTTCAACTCCACATTCCCTTTCCACGGGTCTCTCGCTGCTCTATCGCTATTTCCATGGCTTGTGTTCTGGCGAGCTACATTCCTTGGCCGCCCCCACTCACCTTTACCCTTGGGACCCCCCACCATACCACTTACACAAAGGGGAATCATCTCCATATTCCTTTCGTATTCCATTAGTAAAGAGGAAGTTCCATTCGGACAGATTCTTCCCAAGAATTGCTGTTTTGCGAAACAGAGACTCCTGACAAGATGTTTTCCCAGTCACTTCAATGCTGACCATTTCAAGTTTCAACGGTTTATTTTCTGCCTAACCCAATGATCATCAATGCTTGCCTTTTCTTATGCACATACAACATCATACAGTAATCCTCTACTTTGAGTGGCGCTTGGGCCTTCTTTTGGGTAAACATTAGTATAAAAAAATAATCATATCAATTAATTTGCCAAAGCAGGTCGATTATTATTTAGCTGTGAAATGTAATCGTTGCAACCGAACAGCCTGTCAAGCGGAAATGGCATTGCGCAATTTATGTATTTGTACCAATCTTTGGAGGCGAAGGGAATTGTGAAAATTAAGATAAGTTCTAAGTTTTGTTCCTTTCAATCGAAAATGGCTAAACATTATGGGAATATTTTTCTTTGAAGACAGCAGACGATCGATCAGAGTAGAATATCGCAAAGAACTGTAAAACACAAATGTACTTACTTGAATTTCTTTTGTAAAGATTCCCCAACATAATGCAACCGTGAATTGGGCAATATGTCGGACGAATATTACTTATTTATAGCAGCCATCTTTGGTAATTTCGTTTGCCTTTATATTCGTCGATGTCATGTTACATTAATTCGATTATATTTATTTCATCTTTTCATCAAATACATACATACAAAAATGCATATATATATATATATATATATATATATATATATATATATATATATACTATTTACATTATTCGTACTATTGTCCTCATCTTTGTCGCCATATTTTTTACAAGGTTTCCGCAGTTGTATGTTCCGGCCTTCTTCAGGTTGTTGGAATGTCGAATTGAACCCTTTATTTTGCTCACTGGGGTAGACTGTTCTAGTTCCACGCACCATGTCTAATGGATGACAGTTATATGTTAATTAGGTATTTATTACCCGGAAATTCATCCACAGATGTCCTCAAGGACACATGGCACAATAAAGAAAGGCGTTAGTTAGATCCAGTGACTGGACACAAAGAGTGTGAGTTCAATACCTGGTTAAGGCGATGGAGAACTTAGACAGGGTAATTAACAGTCTACCCCAATGAGCAAAATACAGGGTTCAGTTCGACATTCCAATCACCTGAAGAAGGCCGAAACGTTGTAATAAATATTGTGACAAAGATGAGGACAATAGTCCGAATAATGTAAATAGTGTACATAATACCTCATCTCAGATATATATATATATATATATATTCTCGCGGATCTATGTAAAATACCAGGTTGAGAACTGGCGCGAGCTAGCTGCCCTTGATGAGGGTGAAAGAAGTCTCTCTGAGCTTTGGTTAGCAATCCTTTTACTGTTTGTTATACGATAAAACGACTTCAGAAGGGAAGGAAAACTAATGACAGCTTAACCCTGCAATTATATTGCATGTGTCTGCCGAGAGGCGTGTACTGGTTGATATTGACTGTGATCTGGAAAGGTTAAACTCCGCGATAATAATACATGCGGACTGTCATTCGGAGTTTACTTGGCAGATTTTCTGCACCATTATTTTTTATCGACAGATCCTAAATGTGTGGATGGTCCGACACAAGCCTTCACCACTTGAAACAAATCATTGTGTTGGTTTTCTGACAACTCCATCTAATTAGTTCCACACATATCCGGATACTGGGATAAACTCTACGAAACAACTTCATCTTGGCACTTGGAATGTACGAAGTCTCCAGGACAACAACTCAGCAGCCGAAAGAAAAACAGCTCTGGTTGCTAAAGAAGTACAACATTGATATATCTGCACTGAGAAGTAACCGTCAGTCGATTACAAGAAACACGAAAGCAAAATAAGACATCTAACAGTGTTCCTGCTGCACTTAGATGCAATACATTCTACTGTACTGTTTTTGGTCTTTTGTGCAATTCTCGAGCTGGTCTCAAAAGTCATACCCGTCATAGGCATGCAGATAATTAGTTCGTGCACGTTGGAACCTCATACGTCGAACTCACTGGGAGAGTCCATATATATATATATATATATATATATATATATATATATATATATAGTGGAATCTTTGGAAAGTGCCTGAAATCTATACCACGAGTCAGTGAATTTGGGTAGATGGAACCCTTGGGGCCGTCGATAGGTGTGTTAGCACGAAGTCGCAAGTCATCGTGGCCGAGGGCTTGAGCGCGCTCGCTTTGTTCAAATTGTTAGATCACTCGCTCTTTCCCAGAAACTGTAACTAAGGTCTGCTATGGTTGCAATATAAAGCACAGGTGGGCTCTATGGTTGTTGAATAAACACAAATGCGCCTGGGCGAACGTCTGCAATAGGGATTGGCTACACACACAAACACACACCGACAGACATACAGACACACACACGCACACATATATATATATATATATATATATATATATATATATATATAATTTATATATATAATGCAGACAAGAAAACAAAATCTTGCTCTGTTAGTTAAAAATCGAAAACTAAAAACAATCAAGCATAAGCAAAATAAATTTAGAAAATAAAACAATAAAATAACAAAAAACGCAAGTAAACTTAATAATGGCAACCAACAATAAAAACAAATCTATGAAACCTTTAAAAAAAGTTAAGAAACAACACTCGAGTATAGCCTCGAGCAACAACCATTAGAACAATAGACTACCCACAATGCATCAGTGACCTGAATACATTAAAAAAATGTCGAGCAAAAACACAACGCATATGGCCTGAAAAAGACTGTCGCCTCTGGGTGTTGATTTCTGTGTCCACTTCTATATTTATATACATGCTCTATATATGATAATTAACACTTTAACCAATAAACATAGCATATCTTAAAACTATATTTTATCATATACCGAGTTTAACAGCAAAATTGTCCAAATCGTGTAAAAGCAAAATTCTTCATTTGTTAGATTAATATTTTAACCGTTGTATCTTAGAAATAATTAAAGATATCTTTCTGGAATTCCTCGAGGTTTTTATAACACTATGGATTCTACTTTGAGCAATAAGAATGTATAATTAATTAGATTAGAAAAAGAATAATGATGAAATCGAATATAAACGAAAATGACATGTTCGTCATTAATTAATTATATCTAAGGATCGGAAGCTCACGAAAGATTGAATTTGTGTTCAAATATATATATATATATATGTGTGTGTGTGTGTGTGTGCGTGAAAATATTGTAGAAAATAGGAAAGAAACTGGTTTGGTAAATAATCCAAAGTTCCTTAGTATTTTTGTTATTATTTTTAAAAAATAGTGCTCGATACGAAAGTAGAGCATAAATATAATTATTTATTTAAAAATTTATAATTATTTATTTAAAAATTTTATAATTATTTATTTGGAATCATATTTTTAAATAAATAATTATATATATATATATATATATATATATATATATATATATATATATATATATATATAATTTCAGGATCATTTTCCAACTTATTGATCTTGATCTTCGCCCTCTCTAACTTTCTAACTTTGTGTCCTGTAGTAACATGGTACCTCACAGGTATCACCTACGATTTCATTTTCATGTCTTTTTCCCTGCTCTTTAGACTGGCATAGGTGTAACTCCTCTCTCACATACCAAACGTCTTATGAACTGAGTTGGATCTTTTCTCATTGATCTCTTAAGCTCTAAGTTGAAATGATAATCCCTCTTCCTGATGTGACCTCCTGATTCAGTTTTCCTCTGTTCTGCCCGCCTTTTTTAAAACTTATTCACTTTTCTTTTGATGATTCTTGAATGGAATGGACTTTGAAGATATAAGCCAGATTACGAATGTTGGTACAAGTACTGAATGCCTGAATGATCTTTTTCCTCTCACCGTTGCCAATTTGGGAAGACAGTAGGACTGGTACAAATGCTTTTAACCTGTTCTCGTTCTAGTCGAATAACTCAAAGGGTTTTTCAGTGATTCTTATGACAAATGGTGTCAAGATGGCTAAACATCTTATCTGAAAACCTCGAAAAAAGAATCTCACTTAGTTTAATGTTTTTATGTTTTTTTTAGTTATTAAACATTTTGTGGGATGGACAATTATGCTGTTACACGATTTGGACAATTTTGATGCTACACCCGGTATATATATTATTACGACTAATAACGCCAGAATCTTTGGTAAATTGAATCGAGTTCTCTCAGGTACTGCGTATTTATCTAAGAATAAATACGCTTAAATTCACTTTCATCCCTGCCGTGCACCAACGGCTTAGTGGTAGAATCCCGACTTTCGCCAATTCAGTTTGGTTTCAATCCTAGCTAGAGGCAACCGGACGTCTATTCACACTGATGAGTTGTGATACAGCGAAACAGTCTGTCTGTGGATGACAATATATATATAGACATGGTACATATGAGAGAGAGAGAGAGAGATTACAATATATATTTTCATATTTCAAGAATAATATTGAATAAAAGTCTATGACAAAGTGGAAAAGGTTTTCTTGTGACGCGTTTCGGTATTTAGGACTTCATCAGACTGAATTTAAATGTCTTCAACTGATCCTTGAAGCGACTTTTTGAGCCTCTGCGTAAATTCTTGCTTACTCCTGAAGGACCATGAACAGAAATCAGAGAGGAGTGTGGGTAGTTAACGCGGCCCTCCAAGCAGCACATCTGAAGATTCTCTTCATACTGACGGTTACATTCGAATCTCTCTGTCCCCGCTTGGATAATGCCAGGAAGGTCGATTTTTCCGAGTCTGAGGAGGACATTCGTGTGAATTTGAATTTGGTAGACAACTCTGCGCGACGGAGAAGCCAACACACTGGCGAGAAACACATCCCTTGAGACTCCAATTGACACCCATACGAAAGTCTAGATTCGACTATTTATTTATGTATTACTAGGGAGTTTCAGTTAGTGTTTTGGTTTTGTAGCAGCTGACGGTGTTGGGAGAAACTAACCCTAGCACACCCTATTCTATGTTCAATTTACTTATCTCCTATACTTTAAGTGATGCGCACACCATGGTACTTGAAACCTTTAGTATTTACCAATTCCATATCAGGTACTTTTTATGAAGGGTTCATTGTAGGTACCATCTCTGCTTATATTCCAATTCCAGATCATAATTTCTGTTTTAGAAAATAGTATCTTGTGCTCAACCTCTTGATAGAGGTTGTTGATCTTCTGTTCTATATTATTCTTATTTTTTGTAAGACTCCGTCAGTCAGGGTTGACTATGGGTAGCATCCTAATTATCTTCTTGGCAGGAACATCGACATCTGTGACTGTTCAGCTGGATGCGGGAGTGACAATCTCTGTTGCAGAGGTCGTATGTGTGTTCTGTCTCTGGTCTGTTGGAGGTGTCACTTTGCTTTCTGAGGGTTCACCTTTCCGTGGCGATTTGTGTCAGCTTCTCCTCCCCTGACTTGATTGGTCAGGGTTACTCTCCATTCGGATCGTATGGCTGCCAGGCTCACCCAGGACTCTGTGTTGATGTCCACAGCTTTCATGTCGCGCCGCACGACATCGTAGTACAGGAGGTCTTTGGGGATGCAACCGCCAGGCATGCGATCCACGTGACCCAACCAATGGAGTCTCCGCTCTCTGAGCAGTGTGAACATGCTGAGCAAACCTGCTCGAGACAGTACCTCAATGTTGAGCACCTTGTCTTGACCCGCTGTTCCCAGTATATTCTTATTACAATTAATTAATCTCTTTAGATTTAAGTTGAAATGATTTAAGTTGAAATGCGGGTCTGACACAAAACGATTTTAACCTGTGTTCTTTCTACCTGAATAAGGGTTGTACCTATCACCTTCGAAACATTCGCAATTGGAGGGGAAGCAGGATCAATGTCTTCTATTAGATGATTCGTTTTGGATGTCGTATGGAATGCTTAAAGTATCGGTGCCCATCTCATCATATCTGTGATTGCACATGCGCAGGATATAGTCTCAGAAAAGCTGAAATTGTCTGCAGCTCACATTTTAATCCTTGTCATGCTCCTGATGTGGTTAGAAGTGTTTCTGTATTTGGGGTTTTCATCAGACACGTATGACATTTTGGACCAATATAGTTTTGCTAATTGATCGATGCATTCAGCGAAATCAGTGAAGGGAAGATGGTTTCTAAAGGATGAGAAGAAGAAAAAGAAGAAGAAGAAGAAGTCTCTGTTTATGCGCTCATACGCTAGCTAGCTAGCTAGCTAGCTAGCTAGCTAGATAGATAGATAGATAGATAGATAGATAGATAGATAGATAGATAGATAGATAGATAGATATGAACAGATTCAGATAGATAGATAGATAGATAGATAGATAGATAGATAGATAGATAGATAGAAAACAGACTGTAATAGATAAATAGATAGATAGATAGAGAGAGAGAGAGAGAGAGATAATCAGATACACAAATATATTGAAAAACTGATATATGAGCATAGATAGATAGATAGATAGATAGATAGATAGATAGATAGATAGATAGATAGATATAAGAAAGAAATTTACTGGTCGCCCCAATCTCCAGAAAACTGCATAAATAACCAACTATTTTATTCTTTTTAATTTTTGTGTGTATGTATAAGTATTTAAATAGATAGATAATGAACAGATTCAGATAGATAGATAGACAGATAGATAGAGAGACAGACAGAGAGGAAGAGAGAAAGAGAGATAAGAGAGGGTAATTTAGTAGTTAAATCCGTTTCCCGAAATCTGTACAAATGTATCTTTTTTAATCCCGTATTGGTCATTCTGAGAACTTTCCAGCAACTTCCCGATCTCGCCTTTATTACAAATCCTGTGTATTGTCGGTAACTCTTCTTGTTTGTTTAAAATGGTCATTAAACCTAACCCTCCATTCTGTGTTAATTATCTCATCTTTGTCAAACTCAGGAATAAAGAGTAAAAGAGCTGACTAGCACTGGCAGTAAATGAATGAACACCGCACAAATGAATGCTAGCCAACGGATAATGTTATCAAAGAACTGTCCACATTTTTCTCCAGTGTTTCTATTAGGAAGGAATACCAATTAACAGAGTTAGACATCTCGTCTTTTAACGTCTCGTCTCGACGAGAATATATAACTGCGTATGAAACAAAAAGAATAAACTAATGGCTTTTTCATGGGAAAAAATGTTTTCTTTTTCGTTGTTCATTAATGTATATGTTTCTCTTTTTTCTTTTTTTTTTTCCTTTTTCTAATTCTTTTCTTTTCGGCTTTAATATGGCTGATTGTTCACGGATCTTTTATTATTTGTCTCTTTCATTCTATCCCCGTGTCTCTTTTAGTTCGGTGTTCGTTTAATTCTTTCAGTCGTTAAGATGATCATAAAAGACTAACTGTACAAAAGTAAGCGTCTCGTACTTGAGCAAAATATAATAGAAAAAGCAACAAATAGTACTATTCTACTCATGCATTGTAATTACTGTTCACTTCTGCAATTTTATTTCTTTGTTTTCCAGTTCCTGTTTGCATCCTAATCCTTTTTATTATTGAAGGTACGACTGTGGCTTAATGGCTAACAAGACAAAAAATGGAAATGACGTCGAACGAATTTGCATTAAAGAATATGCGGTTCTTGTTTCCTCCTGGTGGGGTTAGAAATGTTTCTAGATAGATATACTAGATAGATAGATAGATAGATAGATAGATAGATAGATAGATAGATATACTAGATAGATAGATATATAGATAGATAGATACTTACATACAAACAAATTCAGATAGATAGATAGATAGATAGATAGATAGATAGATAGATAGATAGATAGATACAAACAAATTCAGATAGATAGATAGATAGATAGATAGATAGATAGATAGATAGATAGATAGATAGATACAAACAAATTCTGATAGATAGATAGATAGATAGATAGATAGATAGATAGATAGATAGGAAGGAACAGACTGAGATAGATTGATTGACTCGTATCATACGGCTTATCAACACTTTTCAGGTTATTTAAAGCCAGAAAGTATTTTTAGATTGTACGAAATATTTTTGAGATACTAAATGTTATTGTCTTATGAATTATCTCAGATAGATAGATAGATAGATAGATAGATAGATAGATAGATAGATAAAAAACAGACTAAGATAGAAATATAAATGGCGGGCCACTTGTATTCGATCATACCCGTTTTCTAGGGCAGCTTACCGATCCCTATATCATACTCTTGCTCAGGCACTTTTGTGTTGCTCAACACCCACAGAGTCTAACTTTTGTTTATACTGCAACTATCCTGAGCAGACCTTTGTTACAGTTTCTTGTAGAGGGCGTGTTATCTAGCGTGATCCACAATTTGAACAAGGCCAGCAAGCTCAACCCCTCGACCACGATGACTCGTGGCTTCGTTTTAGTACAGCTATCGACGACCCACAAGATTTCCGTCTACCCAATTTTACTCACAAGACTCGGGTCAACCCGTTGTATGGTTTTCAGTCATTTTCCAAAGATGCTGCACGCTGTGATCAACCTCGACCCAGTCCGATAACAGTAAGAAGTTGCCTTCCCAATAAATCGACTACATATAAATACATATATATATATATATATATATATATATATATATATATATATATATTGATGCATGTTTCATTAAATAATATAGACAAGTTGTGTCTATTTATCTTAAGTAAGTTCCTTTCAAATTGTCTGATAAGATTAATAACATTATCATTGAAAGAGGAAAGGAAATCACCATATTGATATATGTTTAAATCCAACCTAAGCTTTCGGCTTACATAAGCCATTATCAAAGATGACAATTATATTTCAATATATCAAACAATACACGGACAAAACAATAATGATAGTCTGTTTTTTTTTGCATGAAAAATTTCAAAGCACCGACAAACTCGTGTATACGAGACGCGGAAGCGAAAACAATAAACAAAACTAAAAATTCTTGAACCTATATACATAAAACAGTTGAAACCTAACCTGAACAAAATAAACTACGAAATCTCCACAAATATTCTTAAATGCCTATATATTGATAACAGAAGCCATTGGTTATACCAACGGCATCCCATACTTAATACTTCTGGTTTTCACTCTCACGTGGTCATGTGTGACGTCACGAGCTGCGACGCGATTTTCGCTTCCGCTTCTCGTATACTTCTTCAAGTCTAGAGTTAACTATTATGATACATATCCACGTAAAGTTCGCTCCTTACTCTTACAGTTTACCTAATACCCGCTTACAACTCTAGCTTGAGTGGCCCTTGGACCTTGTAGAGTGCAAAAATTAGGGTGAAAACAGCCTCTCTCTCTCTCTCTCTCTCTCTCTCTCTCTCTCTCTCTCTCTCTCTCTCTCTCTCTCTCTCTCAGCTCTACAGAATTTCTCCTCCTGCCACTAGTGATGCCTGAACCTTCAAGTCCTGCCTCAATCACCCCCGAACAGCTGTTGGTCACTGTAGAGCCAACCTTCAGAAATGGAGATATGCCACCGATGTTGATCCCAACTGCCAATGCTTTTGCTCCAATCTTGAATATTTACGCACACTTAACAACTTTGAAACCATAACACTCCAGGCCCTGTGTGTAATACTGAATCAGTGCAGTGTAGTGACTCAATAATAAGAATACTTTAGTAAGATGGCGTCGTTTAAAGAGGAATTATCGTTAAGCGTTCTTTCTTATGGCTAAAACCCTCTTCTATTGATGTTTGGGTGAATTTGCGAGGTCTGACGGATAAAGAATGAAGGAACAAACTTTCAAATATTGTTTTTCTTTTTTGTTTTTTAATTATTCTATCTCTCAAATTGTATCCCGTTTATGTCGGCTTACAAAGCGACCTTTTAAGCTATAAATCCCCTCAAAATGAAGGCCGTGTCATACTTACAAAATGTAAACCATAAATCCTGTGATTTATGTTACATTGTTAATATGAGGGATTTTTTGACAGTAAGCTAACTCCTGCCTTGATAACTATTGACAGAAAGAAAATAATAAAACTGGAGTGTAATATAAAAGAACTCTTATCTTATATAATATGTGCTGTGATTGCGTGACACTAATAAAACGCATATTCGTCAAGAGAGAAATCCAAAACCATCGTCACATATTGTAGATTGTGGTAGTTAATTAAAAATATCTCACCTTCTTTTTTTGATAATATTGAACAAAAACACACCTAGATGTGTGTCACAACTAGCCATTTGAAGATCGCATACGAGAATAGCGGAACGAGTGGGTGGTTAGCGGGAAATATCATTCGGATGAAAACACAGCATCCACGCATGGAGTATTATAGATTGTGGTAGTTAACTGATAATATGTCTCCACTGTTTTTTCATTAGGATTTTAGGGAAAGGTAAGAATATGCTTATTGAATCTCTATATATAAAAGCAGGATGTGTGTGTGTGTGTGTGTGTGTGTGTGTGTGTGTGTGTGTGTGTGTGTGTAACGAATGCACGGCCGCAATTTTCGACGGATTTGCACCAAAATTTACTTGCACATGCTCCAAGTTAGCGGGAAGGCCAAGACCGACTTTGCATTTCTCAACTCCCATCGATAGTGGAAATAATCGATTTTTTTCATGCTTCTACGGCAATTTTCATGTAGTTTGCGTGAAAGCCTATAGCTGGTTGCCACGAATAGGCAGGAATATTTCTGTTGGCCAATTTGAGAGCCCACAGCTGACTGACACGAACGTTAACTAGAATGCTAGCATGCAAAAAAAAATCGATAGCTGCATTCGTCACAAGTGGGAAAAATTTAAATATGCATAGCACTTTACTTCAATTGGCTCATTCGCTTGCTTAAACTCAACGTTGATTTTGATTCCGCAGAACTGGGTTGGGTGTGAAAAAAGTATTTGTCGTTAACATTCTTTTTTCATTCGGTTTTTCCAGTTACGAGTCCTTTTTTAAAGTTGATCGCTTTGTGTTCATTTTGTTTAGTTCTTTTTTCGTAACAGATTTAATGTTTAGTATAGAGCTTAGAAAAAATTCGCAGTGTGAGATAGTCAAGAAGTAAGGCATGTAGCAACATCAGCTCGGCAAAGGGCACTCCTTTAAAGGCAAGGAAGGACAAAAATATTTTAAGTCAAGTGATAGCGATTGCTGTATGAGTCGTACAATTTTTGCATCAAGCACGGGCAACGCCGGGCCATGCTGCTAGTTTATTTAATAAATTATAATACATCTTAAAATACGATTTGAGGGCTGTCACCTTTTACGGCGGATATAGCTCGGAACTTACATTTTAACTTTCAAATTTGATGCTCATCTTAATCTCCCAGTCGCCTTTTACGCCAGCATGTACGGAACGTTTAAAAAATTCTCTCTAAATGTTTCGACAACTACCAGTTATAAATAATAAAAAAAAGGCATTAAATTCAGCTATATATGTGCGCGTGAACAAGTATGACAATAAGAAAAACAAAATTATTACAGAAAAAATTTAAGAGATAAATACAATTATTTCAAATAAACAGAAACAGGAAAAATAAATAATTTAAAAAAAAACTCCTCCCAGCTATGGGTTAATTAGTAACACTTGTATCACGAAATCGTTATTATCTCTCCAAAATTCTGATAGTATGAAAATATTTTCTGGCTTGAAATAACCTGCAAAGGGTTGATAAACCATAAATACGAATGAGTCAAAACAACTTCCTACCCCTTGTGGATGTTAGCTCTTGCCAAGTCTCCCACCGGCGTTCCACCATCCATTCAAACAAGCCCTTCAGGTAAGTAACTCACATTTTTCAATGCTAACAGTTTCTATTCTCGCACGTCTCTCTTGTGAAAATTTCTTCTGGCCTCATATTTTCCAGATAGCTTTTCTCTTAAATAATTAGAAGGAAAAGATGTAATTAAACGATTTAAATGAGTAAAGGATACCATATCTCACAGTTACACATGCATTCGAAGACAATTATTCAAATGAAAACAACGTTGTAGTGTGTCTAACATAAATATTGTTTTTACCGTTAGAGATACAATCTCTTAGAGCTCATTTAAATTTATAAACGATGTTGGTTTTCTAAAACACGTTAGTCGACGGGGAAGAATCATTACGAATGATTCTATTATATATACTAGATTTAGTGTAGTATATAATTAATTTTATTTTTTTACTAGGATCTGTGGTGGATATATTACTATTTATAATTTTTTTATGATATTTCCGTCTTGTGACGTACCCCCCGGTCTCGCTGCGCCAAATGTGACGTCCGCCTAGCCGCGTCCGTCGTGCTATCCTGTACTATGACGAGCAACTGGCTTGGTATTGGTCGCGGCACCAAATGTGACGTTCTAACCTTTTGGTGATTCGGATGGGAATCTGGTTAGATTCGGTATCAGCCTTGTCGTTCCCAGCTCGCTTTCAACGTCTGGTTACCGAAGTAACTGTTTTGATTTCCAGTCCAACCTACCCACGTTGTGAATTGATCTTAGGCAGACGAAATCAATCAGTCGCCGGGCCGTAATGCAAGCTGAGTTCGAATAAGGGTGATATCGCACAAGTAGATGTAAAAGAAAAGAAAATAATAACTCGAAAAGTTCAAATGTGTTAAAAAAAGGATAACAATATTTTATATATGGTTGCTGGATACAGGACTGTGTCTACTTCCCAACCCGCTATATGGATTCGTGACACTTTGTTCTTGTTAGGCGAGTCTTAACATCTTAAGTTGTTTGCTCTTTTAAGAAAAAGGTTCTTGGTGTGTCTTCAGGCGATATTTGTAAAACTTGTATTGGTGGTGTGAGTCTAAGTCGTTCTTCAAAAATAACTTGTTCTTGATTAGAAGATGAGTTTGGAATTTCGTGAATCTTAGTCAACTTCTGTGAGGCGGGTGCAACTTCAACTGCGAACTTCGAATTTAACTCAACTGCCTCCCAACTAGAACTCAAACTGAACTGAACTTCGCTCGCTGCGACTTTGCTTATATGGACGCCGACCAAAACCGGGGTGGGCTTGTCGGGGTTTGAAGTTGCTTGATAATTCTCAACCCACAATCCACTTATTTGGTTTGGGTCAGGAAAATTTTATTATTTTCCATTTTTGGAAGACTTTTCGTCCTCCCATCTTCTTCTGTTCTCGTATTGGTATCTCGCCATACCCTCAGAGGGTGTCAACGGGTTTCCCCTCTCTCTCACAGTCGCATCTCACACCTATCCCCTCAATGGGTGCCAACAGGCCTCCCCTCCTGCTTCACATGATTACCTCCGCCTGGCTCTCGTTATCATTCAGCCAATGGGTGCTCCGCAGCGTGGGTGTAGCCAGACTAGCCTCGATTTAAAAATCTTGCTCCAAGAAAAAAAAAATTTATCTTTTTTTTTTCACTTTTTCTTTTCCTTCTTCTCTTCGAGGAGACCTCACACCCTAGACTCCTTATCCTTAACCGTATTACCTGAAATTCATCAATTAGCTTTTCGCCAGCATCAAGTGGGTGGCCATTTAGACGTATTTGCATTCTTGGTGCCAATTTCTGATCCGATAAAATAATTTCGCCACCACAGCCAGTTTTTGACACAAAACAGATGCCTTTTTCCAAACGGTATCTGCCCATAGACAAAGGTTTAACCTTTCCTTCATGGTGGTCAGCGGATACTTTTGTTTTTGTAATTTTGCGACACAGTTAATTTTTATCTATTTAGAATTCTGTCTCTGAGGTTATTTGACCAACCTGGAATTCGTCAATTAGCTTTTCGCCATCGCCAAGCGGGTGGCCCATTAGACGTTTTCGCATTCTGGCGCTATCTATTCCCGATAAAATAAGTTCGCCACCATGGCCAGGTTTCGACACAAAACAGATGTCTTTTCTCTCAATGATTTCTACATATAGACAAAGGCTTAACCTTTCCTTCATGGTGGTCAGCGGACACTTTTGTTTTTGTAATTTTACAACAGCTACCAAAATTGATCGGTTAGAAAGCAAAAAAGTATGTATATGCGTGCTAACAAGTATTTAAATAACGATAAGAGAAACAAAATTATTACAAAATGAGATAAATACAATTACTTCAAATAAACAGAACCAAGAAAAGTAAATAAATAACAATTTTAAAAATTAAATATATCTAGAGGAAAAAAAATGTAATTAAAATAATTTAAATGAGTGAGGGGTACCATAGCTCGCAGTTACACATGCGTTCGAAGACAATCTAATTAATTAAATGTCTTTTCTTTTGATAAGTTGGCGTCGCTTAAAGCGGAAGACAGCTGAAATTCCTTGGATAGATAATGAGGAAGGATGCCTTTATAAACTTAACGCTTACTGGTCATACTATGAGCAAGAGAGATAGTGAGGGACGGAGAGTTACTTACCTGAAGGGCTTGTGTGAATGGATGGCGGAACGCCGGTGGAAGACATGGCAAGAGCTAACATCCACAAGGGGTAGGAAGTTGTTTTGATTGATTTGTATTTACGGTTTATCAACCCTTTGCAGGTTATTTCAAGCCAGAAAATATTTTCAGCTTATAAGAATTTTGGGAGAAATAATAACGATTTAGGGATACAAGTGTTACTAATTAATCCATAGCTGGGAGGAGAAGACGTGTATTCATACATTTTCCAAAAGTATTTTCACGTAAGTGAATATATAGGAGGAGTAATGGCTTGTGGCACGGATTAGAGAATAGGAGATGTATGATGTCAATCTTTCTCGTTGTCAAGCGATATAGATTCCTTCCCGTCATTATTCAGTCGAGACAAAACTCAGTCTAGACAGGTAGTAAAAAAAAAAACAGAAAAGCGCGTTTCTTAATAAATTGATCATACGTCTGATTTCACTTTCAACTTTGAGTACTATGTCACACTATTTATCTACCTATATATCTATATCTATATATATATATATATATATATATATATATATATATATATATATATATATGCATATATATATACATACAAACATACATATATATATATATATATATATATATATATATATAAGCAAATATATGGATATAGATCCCACAGTATGAAGAAAAATATACGGAAAAACAAACAAAAATCCGAATATGCAATTATGCTGTTTTAATGTTAATATAATGTCAACGTCGGACGTTTC
This sequence comes from Acanthosepion lycidas, assembly GCA_963932145.1. NCBI lineage: Eukaryota > Metazoa > Mollusca > Cephalopoda > Sepiida > Sepiidae > Acanthosepion > Acanthosepion lycidas. The sequence continues at coordinate 20,597,276 of OZ010591.1, forward strand.
GGTCTAGTCGACGATCTTCAGAACATATTCATAAAACATATAGTCTAATGTTAATTATGTTATGCTAACCACAATGCAATAGCCAACCCTCAATGAACCACTGACGTGTACATATAAATAGTGTAGAAAAAAACAACTCATATGGCCTGATGACTGCGTTTAGCAAGAAACATTTTGTTGTCTGTGAGTGTTGACTTCAATGTTCACTTTCATATATGCATACGCTCTATCGCCTATATTGAGCACGTTATCCCATAAATATAGCATAATTTAAAACTATATTTCTTAATATATATATATATATATATATATATAGATAGATAGATAGATAGATAGATAGATAGATAGATATATATGTATATGTGTGTGTGTGTGTGTGTCAATATAAATAAATAAATATATATATATATATATATAATTATTTATATATTATATGCGCGGTACTTATTAGAAAGCGCTCAATATCAGTGATAGAGCTAACATATTTGGTTGGAGTGATGTGAGTTTGTGACTCTGGGTTTCACGCTTTTGCGATCGTCAGACAAACTGATTATTTTTTTTTTAATTTTGGGTTTATGTAGATTGCGTGTATTGGTGTTATTGTGGGAGTCGGGGGAATCGTCGTCGTGATGTCATCGTGCTAACGCAAACATAGATGCATGTTCATACGCCCGATGAGGTACGCAGACCCACATACACACTTGGTTGTCCGTCGGGACTCATACATATATAAACATATGTAGACAGTTTCGGATTTTACATATGTATGTATATGGGTGGTGTCGTGTCTATACATACGCATTTGTATGTTGAAATTCAAAGATTGGAAGTGTAGCGAAAATTTCCCGTGAATGTCTCGTGAATGTATACATGTCAACACTCAGAGCATTTTCTATTTCTTCACTGAATAATATTTCCTCGCATATATGTATATACGTGTGGTGGGGTCTGTGTAAAATTATGATAGGTAAAAATTATTATTATTTTTATTTTTAATTTAAAAAAAAAGGGTTATTTGTTATATTTTAAAGCTGGTTATTTGTTTGTTTTTGATGACTGTGTATATGTAACTGGTAGAAATTTCGGTTTGTAATCCTTATTGGTTATTTTATATGGTGATATTTAATATGCTGGGCGAGATGGTAGTTTACGTTAATAATTATAGCGGGTCTATATATATATATATATATATATATATATATATATATATATATATATATATATATATATATATATTGTTTATTTACTCGATTTCAAGCATGACAATTTTCTTAAATTTACCGTTGTTTGGTTCTTTCTCTGAATTTGTTTTGGCAGCAAATAGATAAATGTATATACAGTTTCTGTTTTACTTCTGAGTATAATTTTCTGTAGATCTTTTATAGTACATCGCCCACAATGCCGCAGAAACGCTTTTGAATTCTGCTATGGTTGTAAAGTGAGGAATGGTAAACTGCTTACTTTAAAGCCTTAGCAGAATTCATTTATTTACTAACCTATTGTCTCTTTCCCAGAGACGAAACATTACAAGCTCATTGTTCACTGTCATATAAGAGGATTCATATCACAGAGCAAAGCAACCCTGTTTTCTTTGTTTATCGCGAACTTTTTTATGTTACTGTGCACAATTTGATGATGACATTTTCAATTTGTAAATCGCATCTGGGGCTTTTTAAAGCAGATTTCTTTGCGGTTCTCTTTGTTGCATCTTTGATTTGGGGAAAAATCGCAGCTTTTTAAAGCAACTTCTTTGTGATTTTGTTCGTTGCATCCTTGAATTTTGCCAGGATTACAATAAGAGTTGTAACTACGAGGACCTATTATGCAGAACCCTAAAAGCAAGTGTATGTACTGAGGAAATAAGACAAAAATTGTTACTGTCTTAATTCCACAATTCAAATAAATCAGGATTTGTGTGGGGCCACCTTTCGTCCTGCATTCTGTTATCCCATAATAGGCGCAGTATGCGATTCGAAAAATAAATTATGTCCTGTTTCTACTTCTTTTGTTCAGAACACTCTGTGATAGATACTATGGACACATGCCTGGAAAAGGAAGAGATGGTTTTATCTTTGTCTGGGAGTTTTTTTGGAGATCAAATGGCAACAAAACGGAAAATAAGGCACAGGGTGGTCTGAAAGTCATGTCACCCCTACCTAATATAATTTTCTATTTCAACGCTCTGTGGGGGTATTATCAAGAAGAGAGTTTAACATGAACGATACCAGAATAGCCATCAGTTGAATGACGCCGTTCGGAGAGCCTTTGCACAGCTTCGTAAAATATCACACAAGACGCCGCATCATTTTGTGCCATGAAAATGACTGTCTTCATAGAGACCTTCTCGATGTCTGACAGCGTCAATGAAAGGAAATAAACTGAATCCAGTACATATGCTTTGTATTATTGTATTGCTTGTTCATCTTTTGTTCCTATCATTTGGTGGTAATGGGTGGCAAGACTTTTCGGACCACCCTGCACATGTATATTGATTTAAAAAGAAATTTCGACCTTGTTTTTTTTATAATTTTTCTTTAAGAATTCTATGGTTCAGAAGTAAATAGAGATTTACTTGACAGCCCATTAAGTCGGGTTGTGACACAAGGTCAGTTTTTAATGTGGGGACCCGAGTGTTTTCACTCAGATAACTTGTCCAAGCTTGTCAGAGCCGGTCCAATCTAGTCATAGCTGTGATACCACCAGCGTAGGGACTGATCCCTCGGCCAGAAGTAAATATATAGGGATGGAATAAAAGATCGTAATATCTATCATTAGGCAGCGTTTGAACACGCGATTTCACTTCATTTATATTTTGTGATTTATAAAATATATAAAGGGTGTCCCGAAAGTTTTCTCCCCTCATACAGTTGTCGATTAGCCTCCCAGAATTCCAGACGTCCACTGCTGCGACAAAGCTCTGTGAGGTATTATCAAGGAGAGGGTTTAACATGAACGATACCAGAATAGCCATTAGTTGAATGACGCCCTTTGGAGAGCCTTTGCAACAATCACCAAAGCACAGCTTCGTAAAAGATCTCAAAAGACGCCGAATAAACTGAATCCAGTACATGTACTTTGCATTACTGTATTACATGTTCTTCTTTTGTTCTCATTACGTTATATCCGAATGCTGGTTTTTATTAGTGGTCATGCTTTGGGTCAGAGGGAGTTCTGGTCCGCCCTTGATGGGAGACGGACTTCATCGTCACGTGTTTCCTGTGCCGTCCATTCGTATTGCCAGCCACCACGTCAGGACGACTAAACTGGCAAAAACTTGGTAAGAGGGAAAGTTGAGCTGTTTGACCAACATTATTAGGAGAAACTGCCCCAAGCATCACCTACTAGCCCACCCAGACAAGCAGTCGAAGTTCTGAATAAAACATCTATGTGATAGTGTGGCAAACAGGGTTACCGTTCTTATTCATCGGCGTGGCGCTTGTCTTTCATCTTGTTTCCTTTTGAGCAGCAACGGTCCCTTTCCCAACCTTCAGAGAATCGAAATAAAACGTTGCATAGTCATTGGTCGATTGGTGGAACGCTTGGGCGTGGATTGCGTCATATATTTACACTCGCTTTACAGTTAATTTTTCAAATATGACCTACCAGTGTTCAATATAATTAGCTGTCTAAACGTTTGCTAAATTCTTTTATGTTTTTTTTTATTTCAATGTCCAGGACCAGATCGCCCTATCAGCTGGGACTTTAAAATACGCCTGCTGTACCTCTGCAGAGGGGTAACTGCCCCCAGAAGAGGTGTCCTAGGTAGGACAATAAACTACATCCGTGTCCTGGGTAAAACGATAAACTACGTCTAATTGCAAGGCCTCTGTTCAAGAAGATTTTGAGGAATGTGGAACCACCTCTTAATTGCTGATGTTCCCAGGTCCACCCTGACCCGAGGTGGTAGCACCTGTTAGGATCCCAATTATGGGCAAGCAGTTAATCCCCTAAACTGGGGTCAAGAGACTACGAAAGTGTAAAAAGAGGTTTTAATACCAGCAGTACATTTTTGAAGGAAAAAATTTTACCAGCAATACATTTTTGGAAAAATTATTACCAGCAATAAAAATCTTGTCGGCATTGAGGTGTTGATATTCCGTAAAACAAATAAACCAAACCAAACCAAACCAGAATCAGAACAGGATATATGATTTTTTTTAACCATTTCATTCCAAGCAAGGCAAGAAGACGACTAAGATGCAAGGGGGATAAAAACATGAAGAAAAAAAACACTATTAAGGAGAGAAGACAATAAATAAAAAAGAATTAAGAAGACGATATCAGTTGATATTGCATTTAAATTTTGGAGGCTCAAAGTTAATTTGGAAGCAAGAAGCGGTAAGAGAGTTCTATAAGCGTGAAGTGCGAGAGAAGAAAGTGTTAACATAGAACTTACGGCTACATCTAGCCATTTCAACAGTAAAATGATGAGACCTTGCAAGCAGTCTCGTACTGCGCTTAAATTCGTAATATCTAAGTATCATAGTGGAAATCTCACCCGAACAATATAGAAAATGCTAGGTTACGGCGGTTGGAAAGGTACTGAAGCTGAGCTGCCAGCTCAGGACCAATAACATAATCTCCAAATTTAGAGCCGGATCACCAGAACCGATGTGGCAGCAATATTTAGACCAACGACAAATGGTAGACTTATAAATATGTAAGATAGATTCTGTCGGGAAAGATTGTCTAGCACGACGTGATGGACCAACTGCAGGATTAGAAGTTGATTCAATACAATCTTTCCATATCATGTCAACTGAAAAGATTAGTTCGAGAAATGTCGGCAATCATTCTATAGAACAGCCCGTTTGAAACTTTTTTTTTCAATCCTTTTCTCTATTTCTTTAGCAAAAGAAAATAGTTGTTTGAGCTCATTTTTAAAATTTTAATTTCGTTCCCCCAAAGAGCTTTGGCGTTTCCTTTTGGGAGAGACAGGCTTCATGAAATAATTAAATTAATTCGAAGAGTATGGTTTCTTCTTTATCTACAACAGTGTTTTCATCCGTTTGAATGTCTATATAATCAAAATTAAAACATGAAATACGTATCACGCGGGATTATATCACGTTCTGTTCCTTTGCTTTTCTATGACAGATTTGCAATTAATATAGCAAAAAAAAATAGATCCCAGCTGTTTACACAAACCCCCAAAATCGTCAGATATTTATTTTAAGATGAATCCCCGTATGGTTCCGGAAATTAATTATCTTCCATCCAACAATCATTTTCCCAAAGACGAAAAGTTACGAGCTTCTCGCTTCTCTATCAATATTTCCATGGCACGTGTTCTGGTGATTTAGATTCCTTAATCGTTGACTTTTACAGCTAAGAAACCGCCTTGCCACATACAAAAGAGTGAATCATCGTCATTCCCTCCATATTCCTACAGTAAGAAGTTCCATTCGGACAACTTCTTCCTAAGAAGGCTTACGTGCATATCACGTTTAAAACACCGGTATGGTCTCTGAAGCAACTCCGGGCCTGGTCAGTTCCTAGATGACTGACCGCTTGAGAATACCTGGTGCTGTAAGCTTTGATGTGCGGGTGGTATAATGGATAATGGCTCGGAATTACTCACCGGTGAGCCGAGTTCCAAGTCCGGGTAGATTTGTTATATTACCTTACGCGCAAATACATTGGGAAAGCTACAAATCCACATATTCTTCCCCACTTTATGAGTTAATTAGTAAGACGTTTCTCGCTAAACAATAATTATACCCCCACGAAAAAAATAAATTATTTCAATCTAAAAATATTTTCTGGGTTTAAATAATAAGGAAAGGTTTGATAAGCCGTAGAAAACGAATTAATCTCCCCAAGAACAGCTGCTTTGTGGAACCAACTCCCGCCAGGTTGTTTTCCCAATCACTATAATCTCGACCTCTTCAATTTTAGGTGTGATCTTTATCTTTTTTGCTGAACTACATGATCTTTACTTCTTCCAGTTTCTTACATTCATACAGCACCACGGGGTAGCCCTCTGCCCTAGTACCTCTTGAATTCTTTACAGGTTGAACATTATTATAAGTGAAAACGTTTCGCTACTTTACGTGAGATATTTAAAAAATAATAATAATAATAATAATAATAATAATAATAATAATAATAGGATAACTGAAAAGCTAAGAAAAATCTTAACACTTGTGATCAAAACTGTTTCGGTTAAGGTGAAGTATCCCAACGAACATTTAAGACATATCAGCGAATACATACCAGCGAATCTTTCACATGGGAAATGTGTTAAAATAAAAACTAATCATAAAAAATAAAAATTATCGAGCCAATATTTTGTATAGAAAATACAAGTGCGCAAAACTAAAGAAATTAATGAACACTTTTAATTAAACATTCATAATTATACATCAATCAGGTGTTAATGAACGAATAAAATTTAATTTTAAATCTTTAGGTGCTTAACAAATATCAATTTTAATATTATTATATTCTTCAAGAATTAGAGAGAAAGGGTGATATGTTATAAAAACATATTTTAATTAATCTAAGAGAATTTTGATGTCATAACGGATTCAACATAATACATATATATATATATATATATATATATATATATATATATATATATATATATGAAGAAAGTTTTCAGGTGTGCTATATTTCTGGGATTAAGTGCCAGTATCTGAGATAGAGCGTATGTAAATATAAAAAAGAACGTTGAAGTCAACACTCAGAGCCTGTCACCTCTGAGTGTTTTCAATGTTCACTCATATATATATATATATATATATATATATATATATATATATATATATATATGTATATATATATATATATATATGTATATATATATATATATATATATATATATATATATATATATATAATGGACTCTCCCGTCGGATTCGACGTATGAGAATCTGACAGCTTATTGATTCAGTTATGAAATTTTCTGCGATAATCTTAAGTGGCATTTAAGAAGAAAGTAAACCGCCAGAAAACCCACATAAGTGATTTGATTAAAGTGATGAAAGCTTGTGCAGAACCATCCATACTTTTCGGAACTACTGATATATATATATATATATATATATATATATATATATATATATATATATATATATATATATATATATATATAAGTGAACATCGTTGACTTCAATGTTCACTTATATATATATATATATAAGTGAACATTGAAGTCAACACTCAGAGGCTGTTTCATGCTAGACGCAATCGTTAGGCTATGATTACGTCTCGCATGAAACTTTTATATTTGATCGGATGTCTAACCACATTGATGAATTGTGAAATAGGGAAACATTCTGTGGATGACAATATATACAAGCTCATGAAAAAATTATTTCTGTTGAGCTCTCAGGGAAAAAAGTGAATTTGTAAACAGTGACTATTATTGCTGCTGATCCAAGACTCTTCGTTAAAACAAATCGAGTTCTCCAGTCACTGTCGTGTTTATCTAAAAATAAATACGTCTAAATGCATTTCCATGCCTGTCGTGCGCCAATAACTTAGGGGTAGAGAATCAGTTGGGTTTCGATCCTGAGCTGGCGTCTGCAAAAGAGATTAGATTGCTCTCCTAATAAGATAGGCATACTCGGATACGATCAAAAATTAAAAAATAAAAAAAAAATCTCTTAGAAAAAAGAATGGAATTAATTATTAGGTTGGTGCAAAAATAATGACGTAATAATGTCGTTTTTTGACGTGTTTTTTAACGTCAAAAAACGACATTATTACGTCATTATTTTTGCACCAACCTAATAACAAATTTACACCTTGAGAAACTTCTAAAACAAATGCGAAAAACTTTTGCTGTAGTAATCAAGCCTAAAGGGCGATAATTTGTCGAGAGAAAAATTTAATCATATAATGCTTTTTTAGTCATAATAAAATGTCCTATAAAAAAATCATGTCCCACTTTAAACATGTATAATAATTTTCTCTTATATAAAATACAAAACAAATACTTGTGGTGCCAATTTTAAAAAATGAACAGAGATTCCTCAAAGTTTTGAACTGGAGTATATATGTTGAAATAAATTAAAGAAATGAGAGCTAATAATAAAAAACTCCAAATGACGAAAAGAAAATTATAAAAAGCATTCTCTTTGCTGGCAGTTGAACAATTGTTCATAGATTTCATAACTTTGTTCTTGGTATTTTCTAGTAAAGGTGTGTGGGGGGGGATGTTGGACGTTGATACAAAGAACGAATGGTTCAGATGCGAAGAATGGCGGATGTCGACGTGAAGAAGAGTGGCGAGCTGTGGAGGCTATTCATAAATAGGAGAGAGCACCGACACTAATCTGGGTTCTGTGAGCTTGAATGCGTTTTGGGGCAGTTAAGGATGAAGTCTGTTTGACAGACGCTTGTAAATCAAAACGAACGAATGGACGAAAATAGAATCGGCGAGAATCTTCCGCTAACCGCTGACCAGTGGTCAGTTTTGAGATTTATGAAGACATCAAGCGAAAATAAGCATTGTATAAAACGTGTCTCTATCTTTCCGTATGGTTGATGCTCACCTGAGCCCCGACTAGATCTCGTCTGCACACTGGCAAAGCGTCATATTTAAAAGCAGAAAAAGCATAAGCTATGAAAAGCATGTACGCACATACAAAAGAGAATGCACGCACACAAACACACGCAAAACACACGAGTATAACAGCAAAATTGTTAAAATCGTATAACAGTACAATCATCAATCCCACAAAATGTTTAATATCTAAAAAATATGTTTAATATCTAAAAAAAAACACTAAACTGAGTTTCTTTTTACCACGCTTCCAGATAAAACATTTAGACATCTTCACGTCATTTTTCGTAAGAATCACTGAAAAAAAAATGCTTTGCCTTATTCAGCTAAAAAGAGACCGGTTAAATTTTTTTGTCTCTTCACAACTG
>OZ010591.1:20608658-20646158 GCA_963932145.1 Acanthosepion lycidas
TATATATATATATATATATATATATATATATATATATATATATATATACACATACATATATATATATATATATATATATATATAATTATTTATTTAAAAATATGATTCTCCTGATGACCCCAGTTTAAAATTGAAGCCATATGCTGTAGTGAAGTTATTTATTTAAAAATATGATCCCAACGCTATATCTATATATAGCGTTGGGATCATATTTTTAAATAAATAATTATATATATATATATATATATATATATATATATATATATATATATATATATATATATATATATATATGTATATAATTATTTATTTAAAAATATGATTCCAACGCTATATATATATATATATAATTATTTATTTAAAAATATAATTTCAACGCTATATATATATATATATATATATATATATATATATATATATATATATATTACGATATAACTAAAAGTATATCTGTAAAAGGACAATATGGATAAAGACAAAAGGAAAACTTATCTTAGCTGACGCTGATGGACTTTATCAAGGCAAATGTTAGGATTTTAATTTGCAGCAAGTTTACGTAAACAGTCGTAAAACTGTCTTTAGTTTTTTCAGAAAATTCATAAGTATACATCGGGTTAACGGAAAGTCAAGGTAAATTATGAAAGGTGCGAAATGATATAATGTAATCTCTAAAAAAACGGAAGTGATTAAATATTGATTTCTTTAAATATAATTATTATATTACTTTAAACTAAAATAATCTACGTATTATATATTGTGTAAATTACCTGCATTAATCTCAATCTAAAATAATATAAATAATAATTAAATTATATTTTTGATGATTTAAAGTATCTTAAGTAGCTATACTTACATCGTGCCCCATACAAAAATCGATAATAAATAATACATACATATATATATATATATATATATATATATATATATATATATATATATATATATTAAGTTGGTGCAAAACTAATATCGGTTTTTGACGTATTTTTAACGTATTTTTAACGTCAAAAATCCTCAATTATTATTTTTGCACCAACCTAATATATATATATATATATATATATATATATATATATATATATATGATATATTTCAAATTTGAAAAATGAATGCCATTTTTGTTTTTTTTAATGAGGAAACTGTATTCAGTCAATGATGGCTGGCGAACTGGTCATCAAAATAATCTGAGAACTAAATCAAACAAAAAAAAAACCTCTTTCCTCGCCATGTGTAATCATGTTTTAATAAACACGTCAGATATTTGATAGTTTCATTATTTCGAAGTTTTCCAGTCTTTTCTTTTCTTTCTGGCTAGAATTTTCGCAAACTGTTCATTTGCTTTTAACCGACTCTCATCCACGGACGAGTGATGGATGCAGTGATGAGGAAACAATTTCAGTCAATTTTATTTGATGCATTTAAACATTTAAAAGCACCGCATAATCTCGTATATCAATCGATTAATCTAAAAAAAAAACTCCTCCTCTTCAGACATTTGTCTTTCTATTTCTATTTCTATTTTCCTCTCGGTTCAAATACATCTCACTCTCTATCGGTCAACGTGTGTGTGTGTGTGTGTGTGTGTGTGTGTGTGTGTGTGTGTGTGTGTGTGTGTGTGTGTGTGTGTGTAGATATACAGGGTGTCCATAAAGTTGGTGTGCACTTTAAAAGATTTATAACTTTATTTGTATTTGCGATAGAAATAATTTGTAAAATGCATTAGAAAGAAGTAAAGCTATATTTTTTAAGGTTTTATTGAAATTTTATTTAAGTTTCCACATGTCCTCCATCATTAGCAATACAAAGGGTAATACGCTGGAAAAGAAGAAAATATTTTTTTACTTATCTAAAAATTGTGGCAAATTTTGTGGTAAAGAATTATTCAATAACTATACTTAAAACTAGGTACATTAAACTTTATAACATTTTTTACAGATTATTTCTATCGCGAAAACAAATAAAGTTATAAAATTTTAAATTGCAAACGAACTTTATAGACACTCTGTATATCTGCGTAAGGTGGGGGCTTGTTTTGTTCGTTAACAATAACACATTTCTAAAAAACATATTTCGTTCACATCTAATCTTTCGTGTCCCGTTATTACGTGGATGAATTTTTAAAAAAACAAGTCAATTTCCATGCCTGATGATGTCTGTATGAACAGATGAAAGTACTAGCAAAAAAAAGACCTTATACGAGTTGAATTTATTAAAAACAGGGATCATAACATTCATCTAGAGGTTCGTGGGTTAATGTAATTTTAATAAATTTGTTTGCATTTATATCATTAACTTCACTAATCTGTTTTTGTATGAATGATTCATATATATATATATATATATATATATATATATATATATATATATATATATATATGTATATTCATTTCAGCTAGCTATGAATGTTTGTACGTATATATACCTGCGCTATTTATCTATCTGTCAATACCTATCTATCAAGCAATCTATCTATTTATCTATCCTAATGTCATCTAATTAATGTAATCTACTAATTATCTTTCTATATTTTATTAGCTAATTATTAACCTTTTTATACATTATCCCACTTCCATACTCCCTCTATTTCTCACCGCATATATATATATATATATATATATATATGTGTGTGTGTGTGTGTGTGTGTGTGTGTGTTTGTGTATGTGTGTGTGCGTGAGTGTAGGTATATGTCATAACTTCATATCTAGCTATCTATTTATATATCTATTTCATATAATAATATTTTAGTGATACAACTCTTACTAATTAACCCATAACTAGGGAACAATAGATGGATTGCTCCATTTCCCAAGAGTATTTTCGTGTAAGTGAACATAACAAACCTAACGGGAACTAGAACTCAGCTCTCCGATTAACAACTCCGAGTAATTATCCATTACACCACCCGCACATCCAAGCTGGTACGCCCAAGCTGTCATCCATCTCGGTGACAAGGCTCGTCGTTGCTTAACTTCGTTGATCGTACAGGAATCGGCTAGTTTTAATCTCTGACGCCTGGGGTATCTGCGAATAGCAAAATGCACAGGACACTGGACTCTTTTTCTGTCTGGCCTCATGTAAGCGTGAGACTCTCATTTTAAAATCGGCCTTGTGCCACATTCTATTTGAGTTGACGTAAATAAATACCATAAAATAAAAGTGTGTCCCCTAACTCAGTCCTAGTCGTCCATACTTCCCCTCCTCGTTTGGATAGACTAGTTTTAACCCCAGGTGCCAAAAGCAGAAGGAATAACGGAATGGCTTGATTTTGGCCTCTGGTACCTTGTACGCGTTGATTCCCTTACAACCGGCCTTCTAACACTATCTGTAGGAACATGAATAAAAATAACTCCCAATTGGGCATCACCTACTTCAGTCCCAGGGATGAACAGCTCTAAGGTAATACTTCACCTTCGCGAAGTATTACCTGACGCCTGAGACATCACTAAAAGGGAAAATCCGAAAGAATTATCTATTGTGCTTTTGTACCTTGTGACACTTACTGACTTTGTGCCACAAACATTTCCAGTAGACACATGGATAAATCCCATTTATGGCATCTAATCCACTTTCAAACGCCCAAATCCCAGTACAATGCCCCCCTCATCTGATTTTTAGATATATATTCATTATTATTTTCTATCAACTTTTGAAATCGTGTTCAACTGATATAATTTTGGTAGGTTTTTCTGCTAACGTATTTCCCAAAAACCAAAATAATAAATTCTTTCTTAAAATAAAGTTTGAAAATTTACCCTGGCATCTCTATAGTCACTTTCTGATATGACCCGGAAAGGGATATATTTGATCGAAGTAGCCAAGTAGTTTGGATACTGTAACCAAGAAGTACACGGTAGCAGTAATCGACTGGTACTCGTCGTAGTTGCAAGTAATAGGTGTAGACCAATAGAATAGCCAATGGCGTAGTCCAATAGGAGTCGTCATAGACTTAAACTCAGTCGTGTCTACACGTCCGTCTGTATTTATGACGGACACTAGTGAGGGGAAACTCAGGTGTATGCATATTCCATTATACCATTTTCTCACAGAGGTGATATGTCTTCTCTCTGACTTTTCTACAAATATTTTCAAGGCAATTGTTCAGACGAGCAACTGTCACTGGTACCCAAACTGCATGAATTTAAGCGTTGGCATCTCGGGTCCAGCCTTTCACTGACGAATGGTTAAATGTAAGCGCGTCTTCTACTACAAAAGCTTCTTTTCGACAGTGGAACTACCTTCCACTTACTTGATTTCCTGATAGCTAGAATCTTCAAATAATCAAATGTAATGTAAATCGACATCTTCTGGTGTCTTGATCCTGATCCCCATCCTTCTCTATATCCTTTCCTCAAACACCGCTCTTTACTCTTACTCTCACTCTCTGTAATCCCTTGAGCGCAAGTAATTTCTAATCATGACTAAGACAAGGATCCGTCTTGGCACCTATGTTATTCTCTTTGTATCTGGCTTCCCTGATCGTTATAATCTTCAAATATTCAAATGTAATGTCAATCGACATCTTCTGATGCCTTGACCCTGATCCCCATCCTTCTCTATATCCTTTGCTCAAATACCCCTCTTTACTCTTACTTTCACTCTCTGTAATCCCTTGAGTGCAAGTAATTTCCAGTCATAACTAAGACAAGGATCCGTTTTGGCACCTATGTTATTCTCTTTGTATCTGGCTTCCCTGATCGTTATAATCTTCTAATATTCAATTATAATGTAAATCGAAATCATCTGATCCCTTGAACATGATCCCCATCCGTCTCTATATCCTTTCCTCAAACAACCCTCTTTACTCTTACTCTCACTCTCTGTAACATTTGGCGTGCTAATAATTTCCAGTCCAGACTATGACAAGAATGCGTCTTAGCACCTATGTTATTCTCTTTGTAGCTGGCTTCCCTGAAGGTTATAATCGTAAATATTCAAATGTAATGTCAATCAACATCATCTGATCCCTTGATCCTGATCCCCATCCTTCTGTATATCCTTTCCTCAAACACCCCTCTTTACTCTTACTCTTACTCTCTGTAATCACTTGAGTGCAAGTAATTTCCAGTCCTGACAAAGAAAGGGATCCGTCTTGGCACCTATGTTATTCTCTTTGTATCTGGCTTCCCTGATGGTTATAATACTCAAATATTCAAATATAATGTCAATCGACATCTTCTGATGCCTTGATCCTGATCCGCATCCGTCTCTATATCCTTTCCTCAAACACCCCACTTTACTCTTACTCTCACTCTCTGTAATCCCTTGAGTGCAAGTAATTTCCAGTCATGACTAACACAAGGATCCGTCTTGGCACATATGTTATTCTCTTTGTATCTGGCTTCCCTGATCGTTATAATCTTCAAATATTCAAATGTAATGTCCATTGACATCTTCTAATGCCTTGATCCTGATCCCCATCCTTATCTATATTCTTTCCACGAACACCCCTTTTTACTCTTACTCTCACTTTCTGTAACCTCGTCCATACTAGTGGCACTCCTGCCTTGTTTGGTGTGGAATGCTTAAAAAAAACTAAAGGTGGATATTAAATTGCTATATGACCTGTTTCGAAAAAAGGCTAAAATATTTTTTATATTAGGTTGGGGCAAATATAATGTCGTTTTTTGACGTTCAACTTCAACAGAAAAACGATATTATTTTTGCACCAACATAATACTTTTGTCGCTAATATTTATCTGAGAAAGACAATAGATTATCTTAAATGCTGAGTAGCAACCATGCAACTTTTCTAACTTAAATTTTTTCTCTGAATTTCTGCAATGTGGAGTTTTATTTTCACTGTTTATGACTATTGTCCTCATCGTTGTTGGTGTTGTCACTACGTTTCGGTCGTTGTACCGTCAGTCCTTCTTCAGATGTGTATCGATCTGGGTAACCTACAGAGAATGGCTTTATTGAATGAGAAGTTCCCAGCTGGCATCATCTCTCGAAACAGCGAAGTCAATTGGCCACCACGACGCTTTTAGATTTCTTCCTTTGGAGTCATATCAAAAGTAAGTTCTATACCAACAAGCCAACAACAATTCAACAGCTGAATGATGAGATAATAAGGCATATTGGTAAGATCGAAGAGCAACTATGCAGAGACATCATCCGAAATTTTGACCATCGAGGGGAGGTGTGCCGCCCAGTCCTTGGCGGATATTTGGGCGATATTATTTTTTACACATAATTGCCATGACTTAAATAACATGATCCAATAGAGAAATAAATAAATTTTCACCAATAACACTGGTTTATTTACTGCTGACTTTGATCCATCTTAATGAAACACCCTTATATATAATCCATCTTAATGAAACACGGTTTACATATATATCCTCTGTAAATGACATATCTCAAATTCATTTATATGACATAATGTGTTTTCATGGAATTCTGAACGGAACCCTTTATTTAATCTACGTTTCTCGTATTCATGTCTAGGGATATCGTCTTGTTCTTTTATTTAGTACTATTCAGATATAGTTCGCCCGTTTCCACTGAGTGCAAGTACAGATTTCTCGAACCAGGGATTGAAATCACAACCACTATGTCACCAAAATTCACTTTCTTCTAACTAGTCCGAATATAAATAGTGTCAATATTAATATTTGAAATTGTATTTTTGTTTTGTTTCTATCTTAGTCATCTCTGTTTACACGATTTGCCGATTTAACTTGTTTCTAATATACAACGATATGAATATGTAGCGACTGCTATGTTTTTCCACGTCCACATTTTATTCGTCTGCGATTGGCTAATAAATCAATACTGTCTTTCTATATGACAATTTAGCCATCGCAGTCGTTGCATTGAATTTTTCGGTTTTGAACTTGCTTACTTGTTTCGTTAGTACAAATTTAGCGATTGGTCAAATTTTAACCAATCACATATTTTAGTGCAAAATCAACGTTTCCTGCGTTTTCTCGGGGAGCCTACCTGTAGCTTTAAAAGAGGCGACTTTTTCATAAGCCGCCAGTAGAGTCCACTAAATTTCGCCTGTCAACACAGACCTATGTCTTTACTCAACATTTCAAACGCACACAGAATTTTATAATACATATATACATATGTATATATGTATTATAACTGTTACTCAGCCAAGTTCATCAACCAGGATTCTGTTGATTTCTCTAACACAACACACTTTCTGATCAATTGCATTATTGTGTTATCTAATGTCGGTTTTTGACGTAATTTTTAACGTCAAAAACCGACATTATTTTTGCACCAACCTAATACTTTTACATTTTCTTTTTTTCCGTCTTTTTTTATATATTTTTATATCCTTAGTTTTTCTTTTTCTTCTTTCTTTCTTTGTGTTCGTTCATTTTATATTTTTAATTTTTCCTTATTTTCCATTTCTTTTCTTTCTCCTTCTCTTTTTCTTTGCTTTTATTTTCTTCTTCCCTTTCGTCTTTTTAATTCATTTTTACTCGCGTATCATGCGACTTTTAGAGACCGAATTTTGAAGCTAATTTTAAGGGAGTCGCATCATACACAAGATATAAAATTAGCGTATGTACTCCTGGCCCCGGGTATGCCATTGACCAAACTATATATCCATTTACTGTAGTCAAATTAACTTAAAAAAATAGGTCTTCAAATGTTGCATGATACGCGAGTATATACGACATATCCTCTCCTGTTCTTCGGTTCTTTCTTTCTTTCTTTTTTGTATAATCTTTTTTGTTCGTTTCTTTTCTTTTTTTTTTCTTTGTTTCTTTTATATATCGTCTTTTTTACCGATTTTAATTTCTTTTTCTTCCATCATTTCTATTTCATATTTTATTTTGCCTTTTTTATATTTCTTAGCCTTTCTTTATTTCTTTTTTTTCTTTTTCTTCCTCTCTCCATATTTATCTATTTATTTTTCTTCTTTGTCCTTTTTTCTTCTATTTTCGATTGTTAGCTCCTTTCAATCACTTCCTTTTCACGCGATTTATTCTTAACATATCATTTTTCTATTTGTTCTTGATCTTCCTTTTCTTTCTTTTCTCTTTCTTTCTTATGCTTTCTTTTTTCTTTCTTCTTTCTTTCTTTCTTTCTTTCTTTCTGAATATTCTTTTTGTTTCTTGTTATTCTCTCTTTTTTCTTTCTTCTTTCTTTATTTCTTTCTTTCTTATCCTTTCTTTTTTCTTCCTTCTTTCTTTATTTCTTTCATTCTTATGCTTTCTTTTTTCGTCCTTCTTTCTTTCTTTATTAAGATTTCGTTTTGTTTCTTTCTTATTCTTTCTTTTTTCTTTCTTCTTTCTTTCGTTCTTATTATTTCTTCTTTCTTTCTTATTTTTTCTTTTTCCTTTCATTCTCTTTGTTTATTTCTTATTCTTTCATTTTCTTTTTTTTTTTTCTTTATTTCGGACTCTCACTTTTTTTCTTTTTTCTAATTCTTTCTCCTTTTTTTGCTTTCTTTCTTATTCTTTCTTTTTCTTTCATTTTCCTATCTTTTATTATTTCTTTTTGTCTTCTTTTTCTTTGTGTCTTCTTCTTTTCCTTTACTTTTTCTTTCTTTCTTGATCCTTCTTTTTATTTTTGTTTTTACTTACTATCTTGTTATTTCTTTATTTTTCATTTTTCTTTCTTTCTTGTTCTTTTTTCTTTCTTTCCCATTTTTCTTTTTTCCTAATCTTTCTCTTTTCTTTTTTTCTCATTCTCTCATTTTCTTTTTTCTTTCTTATTTCTTCTTCTTGTCTTTCTTTTTCTTTCTGTCTTATCTTTCTTTCTCTTTCTCTCTTGTTTTTTTTCTTTACTTTTTCTTTCTTTCTGATTCCTTCTTTTTAGCTTTGTTGTTCCTTTCTTTCTTGTTACGTTTTTTTCTTTCCTTTTTCTTTCTTTTTTCTTGTTCTTTCTTTTTCTTTCTTTTTTCTTTCTGTCTTATTATTTCTTTTTTTTCTTTCTTCTGTTTTCTTTCTTTCTTATTATTTCTTTTTTTCTTTCTTATTCTCTCTTTTTCCTGTCATTCTTTTTGCTTATTTCGTATTTTATTTTTTTCTTTTCTCTTTATTTCGGATTCTCGCTTTTTTCTAACTCTTTCTTTTTTCTTATTCTCTCTTTTTTCTTTCTTTCCTATTCTTTTTTTTTTTTTTTTGCTTCCTTTCTTATTCTTTCTTTTTCTTTCATTTTTCTTTCTTTCTTATTCCTTCTTTTTATTTTTGTTTTTTTCTCTTTCTTGTTATTTCTTTTTCTTTAATTTTTCTTTCTTTCTTGTTCTTTCTTTTTCTTTTTTTTCCTATTCCTGCTTTTTTTTCTCATTCTCTCAGTTTCTTTTTTCTTTCTTTCTTATTTCTTTTTGTTTTTCTTTCTTTCTCTTTCTTATTCTTACTTTTTGTCTTTATTTTTCTTTCTCCCTTGTTCTTTTTCTTTACTTTTTCTTTTTTTTCTTTCTTTCTCGTCCTTCTTTTTATCTTTGTTTCTTGTTCTTTCTTTTTCTTTCTTTTTTCTTTCTTATTCTTTCTTTTTTCTTTTTCTTTCTTTCATCAGTTTGATGGCCATAGATCGAAAGCAAGACTGACTGGTTATAATCGCTTCAAAGAGAGGGAAATCGATTTCTAGGAAAGCAGCCAAAAATCAATTTTTCATCATCGCTCTCCGCAGATTCGTTTTCCGCTAATATCTGGGAATTATCATAATTTCTAGGAAAAAACAATGGCTTTCATTGCTTTTTCTAGGATTTTCAATTCCCAGTAGGCTTTTTCAAAGCCTGTTATCAATCAAGGCTAGAAAGTCAAGTCTACACCGCTACTCGCACATTTGCTGCGGGATGCTTGTATGTTTGGCTAAATAATAGTCACCATTTATCAACGCGGGAATCAACCCTTTGGAGAGTAAATATTTACAGGCCCCTGGAAAATTTATCCCACAAACAATATGAGTCCAAGTAAAAAATGAAAACACAAAACAATAATACAGTGTGTCCATAAAGTTCGTGTTCACTTTAAAAAATTTATAACTTCATTTGTATTTGCGATAGAAATAATATTTAAAAAAGGATTAGAAAGAAGTAAATCTCTATTTTTTTCAAGGTTTTATTGAAATTTTATTTAAATTTCCACATGTCCTCCATCATTGGCAATAAAAAGGGTAATACGATTTTGCAGTTCACGGAAAACATTTGCCAACTGATTTACAGTAATGCCTGAAATCACATTAGTTATTTTATCTATACTTAAAATTAAGTACAGTAAACTTTCTAACATTTTTCTAGATTATTTTTATCGCAAATACAAATAAAGTTATAAATTTTTAAAGTGCACACGAACTTTATGGACATCCTGTATAAAACAAACGGCAATTGATGTATTAACAAAAGGGATAAGCATGAAAATAGCAATAGTAAGAATATGTGTGTGTCCGTTCGTGTGGAATTCAAACTCGGCTCTCTGTGTCACAATCCATTATTTTATCGAATTTCCTATACTGGCAACAAACCACCTACATATGGATAGGAAATGAATTCAGCAAATACACAAAAATAGAAATGGGCATAAGACAATGATGTGCCTTCTTACAAGACATTTTCAACCTTTACGAGTCAATAGAAGTCCTATCAGGATTCTTTACTGGCAGTCAAAATATTAACATAAGATAAAGAGTTGACACAGTGTTGATAACAGGTACATACATCCTTGTGCAAAATTATTGAAACAAAATGAATAATTCCGTTATTATTTACCTTTCTTGTATTTTTCCAATGAAACAAGACCCAGTGCACTTCGAATGCGCATTCCTCGAAGTCGTTCTTTGCAGAGTGACCACAGATTCTTGACTGGATTTAATAAGGAGAGTTTCTGAGGCAGTCGACAGATAAAGTAATAGGAAAGTAAGCCTCGGCGGGGAACAGTGATACAGATTGTTCTACCGAGACTGTGATCGTTCGCAGCTCCTGTCGAACTCTTTGCCTTGGGCAGAGAGGAACCCGGACGAGCCTTTGCCGAAGTTTCGTCCGGGGAGGTAGACAGACCTGAACCTGAATGCGGGTTCTACTGGGATTTTTTGTCCGGGCCTCCAGGCTAGGATGACCCACGTTAAACTCAGTCTTGTACGACATGTGTCCTCGTAAGGGGATCACTTGATATAACAGTTATATGGACTGAACGCTGATCTGCCGATATACACTCTTAAGTCGTGTAACACACTTCTGTTGTATTTACTGTTCAACCCCCCCACTTCGAGGCTTACTTTCCTACTACATTATAGTAAGTGGAAGAGTCCACAATATCCTCATTAGAAGGAAGGTACCACAATACATAGTTAACGAGTCGTTGTTGTGGTACTCAATAACAATTGGTTGGTTTGCTGCACCAGATATAACGGGATGTTCCGTGTAATTCGTCAGTATCAGCCGACAAAGTCCTGCCCGATAACAATTTTCTACAAGGCCCGTAGATTTCCTTCCCACGTTTCACTTGAGCTTTTAAGCTTTTCCTGCTTCATGTGTTGTTGTGTCTGCGGAGGAAATCAATAAAATCGATCTCCCTTTGCTGCTGGTTGCTGGTTACGTTGAGCGCTGGTGGTCGACTTGAAAGGGAGAAAAGTTCTTTGATAAACGAGCCAAACTTGTTCTATAATCTTCACAAAGAAACGATTCCGCATCGCTATTTAACCCATACTTGGAGGTGGAGAAAGATTGATTTACGGAATTCCTTAGAGCAAGTGCAGGGAATTAAATACAACGACGCTACTGGAATTCGAACACGGTTCTCTGATTACTCATCACGAGTTGCTATCCACTGCACTCTTCTTATATCCATTATATAAACCAATGTGTGTGTCTCAACGGCTGTTTTGATGCATCTAGTGTGGTTGTCTGCAGTGGTAGTGCTTATCGCTTCTCGCTTTCAGCTACCGCCGCTGGCTAGCAGCAATGCGCAAAGGGGAGCCGATTGCATAAGTCTTCCCCTGCCATTATATAGCCTCTCCATCAGCAAGCCCTATATAGTAGCTCTTCGTGGCGACACATGGCAACCGAGCACCTTGCGGACTCGGGCTAAACTACAGGGGACGGAGGAGAGGTGCCCCCTTAACATGCAGCATGCAAGCCCACCGATGTGTGGACACGCCCTGGTGCCCATGAACCAAACCCCAGCTATGGGTTAAATAGCTCCACTGCCTTGTGGAAATCTTCGGCAGAAGAAAAGGCTAAAGAGTAAACCCTACACAAATCCGGAGTGGAGCCCCTAAGGCGGATGGACGGCACTTTGTGCTACCTTCTGGCAACTTCTGCAGACGCGTTGGTACCAAACTGTATTGGTTCATCCTTTCCTTTGGACTCTGCTAGCAAGGGCGAGAGGGGGAAGTAGACGTCCGGGCAGCCCTAGTTCTCCATACATCCCGCCCAGGCTCGTAGCGCACTGGAGAGAATGCGATGTAACTCCATCGCCTAACACCTACAGCGCTACCCCACCGTCTCTCGACGACGACGACAATAAACCAATGAGCCTATATCTAAATACCGTCTTTGAAATTCACTGAAAAATACTATGAACGTTTGTTTAAACCGAGTATAGCTTGTTTCATGTGTAACTATATCAGAAATAAAAAACAGACGGCTAAATAGTACTGTGTCATTATTACGTGACTAAAAAAAGGCAGTTATTAAGATATGTGGTAAAGTTTAGTCTTAGTGTTAAACTATGCAGCGTTGAATGGCGTCGCACGTTACTTGATTTGACATCGTTTATATCTTTGGCGCCATCTTGGATATGGCTGCCCTGCAGAGAATGTGATTATCTCTGATTTCAAAACCAGTGCCGCCATCTTAAATTATGTGAGCTGCGTCAAAGTCGAGGAGTCTATATGGAATCAAAACAAACAGCAGCGCGCAAAAATAACAGATTTTAAAAAAAATGTTTTCTCTTTTCTTTCTGTCAAGCAAAGTGCTGGAAAAAAATGCGATGTTATCTAGGGAAAAGATATTTAAAAATTGAGCACTGACTGATTCAACAAAAGCAAACGACTTTCGCAATCACGCTTGCTTTCTGACGAAAGATTAAGCAACGTTCGGCACGCTCAATGTTAAGAGGGAGACCGAAGTAAATTTACAAGAACGGAATATTTTTTTAAAATTGTGCGTTGTATCTGTTTTGTTCGCCATTTTTTTTTAATCCCTTGTAAATTCTGGACATAACTATCGTATTTGACGGCACATAAGGCGCGCTTTTTTTTAATAAAAATATTTTTAAAAATTTCCGTGTCTTATATGCCATATGTAGGTTTAAAATTATCTTACTATTTTTTTTTACTCATGAACGTATATATTTCTTTCAATTTTGGGATGTTTGGTCGATGTATTTTCGTGGATATTATTTACAATGTTCTATTTGCTTGACTCCTGCCTCTGATGTAAACTGTAAAGTTAAAATTAGTCAATGTTAAACCGTGAGTTAAATGTTTTTGGAGTGTTTGCGATTAAAGACACACTCAGTGATATTTATTGTTTAAAAATACCAACGAAAGTTCCCGCTTAAATTCTTTTAATTAAAAAAAAAAGGTCAACTAGGAACTTTCGTTGTTATTTACCCTAACTCTGACGAAATAAACCCCGTAAGTCTAGTTCTTTGAAACTTGTGGACTGGCGCTACACAATCATAAAGAAAGAAATATACCAAATAGGAGAAAACAACTTCAATTGAGGAGTTTCAACAACAGTAACAACTAAAATAGTTTACATGTGTATCTTGAAAATAAAATAATGACTTAATCAAAATGTTGAAGTTCAACACGACCTCAAATAAAAGGCCAGGAAGGAAACCCCCATGATTACTGTAAAGAACTATAACAGTTACTGGACTTGAGAACCTGTTTTTATGAAAAATTGTTTTAATAGAGAGATTTCATAACTTTAAACAGAAAGTAGCTTTGGCTATTTCAATGAATGTCGAAGCTTTCCTTATAACGAAACGGGTAATAATTGTGTTAATATATACTATTATAATATTTTTCTCATATTTTCTAACACTCAGTAACCCTTTGCGCCTTAGTGGCTTTATTGCCTTATTTGAAGAGAATCGATTAAAGAAGTTAACTTTATTTAAATATTAGGGCTTATGGAAATTAATTACAACGTATCCGACTTCAAGTGGAACTACTAAACACGATCCATTACTAAGGATGCAGATAAATGGACGTTCCCGTGTACCACTCCAATAAGTAACTGACTCCTCCTGCTTTCCTCTACCATATTAGGCCCAAAATAGAGTACTGTTGTCATATTTGGGCGGGAACTGCCCAGACCTAACCTTACAGCCTTGATAGAGTCGAAAAGCGTCTCTAAGATCTTGTGGGTGACGAATTATCCAACCTCTCTCCAACAGGTGGGATGTGGCAAGCCTCTCGCTGCTCTGAGAATACTTTCTGGCAGTTCAAACCTTCACGGCAAGGACAGGCCATACCACTTACATGGTAACAAACCACCCACAACATCTCAGTATTCCATCATGAGGAATAAGTTCTACTCGAACAGCTTCTTCCGCAAACCACTGCCATGTTGAATCGACTCCCAAGGGGATGTTTCCTCGATTACTACAATCTTAGCCTGTTTAATGCTAGGGCTAATCGTTCTCCTCTAGTTCTATACACACAAGTGGTCCCCTAACTTAATCCTCTACCTCGAGTGGTCCCCGGGGTGTTGCAAAGGGTGAACCTTACTGTAAAAAAAAAAAGAATGGATACAAAACACACGCAAGTTCAATTTATTCAAATATTAGAGCGTTTGAAAAGTAATTGGAAACTCAACTTTGATCTACAAAAATTTAAATTCCATATCAATCTTTTTCTTGTCTTTTTAATTCCTGTTATTTTGTTGTTCTCTCCTTAATAATGTTTTTTTTATATCCTCTCAGTAATCTCTTGAGTTTTAGTGGCTTTATTGCCTTGCTTTGGTGAAAGGATTATATAAAAACATATTGCTGGAAGTCAGTATATTGTCGGAAGTGAGTATATTGCCAGAAGTCAGTATATTGTCGAAAGTAGCGGTTCTTGGGATAAAGCTGTCTTCCTTACCAATAGAATACAAAGAGAATATGGATTATTTATCCCAGTTTACGTGGGTGACATGGTGGATCTTAGCTGGGAATGCATTAACTGGTACAACTTATGAATGCAGCTCGTTAGATAATCTACAATGGAAATAGTAACAAAGTAACGAGAGGCTTACGACGTTTCGACTTCCAGACATCGTTGATGATTTTGTGGACACGCTATAACGACTCTGCTGTACATACAACGCTTAACCGCTTATAATGTTCCCTTCTCTCGACGACAGACGGCACATCTCCGACAGAGACCTCCGGCTTGCTTCTTAGCTTAAAGAGTCCGACTTATTGATTGATTTGTTTGATTCGTTTGTTTAACGGCATGTCAACACCTTTATGGGTCAGTTAATGCCGAAATTTAATTTAAGTAGTAAAAATATGATTGATGTTATTCTGCTTTCACAGTTGAATACATGGTAGATGATACTCAGCTTTTGGGCATATACACGTTTGTGTGGACATAATTGCTGGAGGCGGTGATTTGTGTAGCGAATGTTTAATTTTTTAAGTTACATTTTAAAATTTCTTTAAGAAATTCTAGAATATATGGATTAATATTACGATAGAGATTTTCGAATTGATTGGTTGATTGATTTTCTTTAGCGGCATATCAACACCTATATAGGTCATTTAATGGCGAAATCTAAACATTTTGAACAACAATTTTATGGTTTCAACTAATGTTGTGGACCCAGAAGAGGTCCGAAAGAAAACTTGAACTCAGCAATTCAGTGAAAACGTATTATTAACAAAAAGAACGAACACAGAAGTGTTGCACGTCCGCCTGGCGGCTAAGTACTGTAGTCAACAATATTTAACAGTCCCCCCACGAGGAATGTATGTGGCACAAGGCCGGGTTTAATGTGGGTTTCTCCGAGCCCGTAAGCTCGGCCAAAAATATACCCTTTGAACCCGCCTGGACGGGTTCAGGGCTTGTCTACCTCCCCGGAAAGTACTGTAGTCAACTCGTCCACAGTCCTCTTGCGAGTCATAATATAGTCATAAGACGAGTCTATTTTGTCTATAAAGGTAGGGTCCCAAAACAACTAAATATATTTTGAACCCAATGGCATACCTTCGACTAGAGATAAAATGTATTGTTGGTCATTTTACTATAAATATGTATTATTGGTATTATGTTTATATAAAAATGTATTGCTGGTATTTTTACTATAAAAATGTATTTTTATACATTCATAGTGTTTTCTTATTGTTTGAGGGTTCACTATTTGCGCATAGCTGGGACCCTAAGTGAAGCTACCACCCCGGGTTAGAGTGGACCTGAGAACAACAGCAATTAAAACATGATTCCAGGCTTCTCGAAACTTCCAACTACCCAGTCAGAGGCCTTGCTGCCGGATGTACTTTATCGTCATACCCAGGACTCACCTCTCGAATTCTTTCTCATCTTAAATACGAAGATTCCAACTATTTCCAAGCAAATAGCTACTCCAAATCACTGTAGCTGGCAGCTGACGGCTAGAGCTAAGGGCACTGTGAATTTCTTTCACTTCCTGTCCCAGAGTGAAAACTACCATGTTAATGCCCTCGATACGCCTGGAAAAGAAATGAGAATGTTGAGATTTGTCGCATATCTTACGACATTAAGTGAAGTCGTCTTACATTTATGACCCTTAAAATACGGGTTATCAACTAGTATATTGGGGTGGCGAAGAGGTGAAGAACGGCCAGAAACGGAGAGGGGGCTATCCAAAAGTTTCAGGAATTTAGAAGAGAAGAAATGACAGCAAATCAAATTAATTTCATGTGAAAGAAATGGGTACAGACACTAGGAAACGCTGGGTAACGTGTCAGATAGACAGGGAAATCAATCTTTTTAAACATTTGCACAGAACCTTATCTGAAGATAGATAGATAGATAGATAGATAGATAGATAGATAGATAGATAGATAGATAGATAGATAGATAGATATGCATTAAGCAAGTTTAGACTGAAAGAAGGAAACGAGATAGGAAGTGAGAGAAAGCTATGCAGACATGGAAAGCAGACATGGAAAGCAGTCAAGATAGAATGAATGAAAGTGACTTAGACACAGAGAGAGGGAGAGAGGGGGTGAAAACTTACAAAGAAAGAAAGAAGGAAACTGCGATAGATAGATAGATAGATAGATAGATAGATAGATAGATAGATAGATAGATAGATAGATATGCATTAAGCAAGTTTAGACTGAAAGAAGGAAACGAGATAGGATGTGAGAGAAAGCTATGCAGACATGGAAAGCAGTCAAGATAGAATGAATGAAAGTGACTTAGACACAGAGAGAGGGAGAGAGAGGGGGTGAAAACTTACAAAGAAAGAAAGAAAGAAGGAAACTGCAATAGATAGATAGATAGATAGATAGATAGTGTTGTAGCATATCTACGGACGATAATGGGTATGTCCCCATTCACATAAATACAGTAGTAAATACTGTATGTTGGTCTGTTGTGGAAGATTCTCCAGCTTTGCTGGTCAAACTCTGCCTCCGGGCAGAGAGGATCTCCAAACGATTCTATGTTGAAGAGCAGAGTCTCATCTCGGAAAACAGCTACACGACCTCGTTTTATAGGGGTCTACAGGAAATAATTGGACGAGCCTACGGGCTCGCATATCCCACATTAAACTCGGCCCTGTGCCAAATCTGACCGCGTGGGGCGGTTGGTAGATATCCTGCAGTTGGAGATTCATTGTGGAATTCACTTCTAGCAGTTGACTACTTCTACGTGCCACTGGCGGATCTTATATGTGTTGTTCTTGTCCTAAGTATTATCGTTCATTACCAACCTTCGTGTGATTATTCTATTCAGTAACCTTCCCTAGGTTACAAAAGATAGATAGATAGATAGATAGATAGATAGATAGATAGATAAAGCACAAAGAAAGAAAGAAAGAAAGAAAGAAAGAAAGAAAGAAAGAAAGAAAGAAAGAAAGAAAGAAACTGAAACAGATAGATATATAAATAAATAGATAGATACATATCGACTGACATACATATATAGATAAAACACAAAGAAAGAAAGAAAGAAAGAAAGAAAGAAAGAAAGAAAGAAAGGGAGGGAGATAGATATATAGATAAAAAACAAAGGAAGAAAAAACAAAGAAAGGAAGAAAAAACAAAGAAAGTAGGAAAAAAAGAAGACTCTGAAACAGATAGATAGATAGATAGATAGATAGATAGATAGATAGATAGATAGAAACAAAGATAGAGATAGAGAGAGACAGCCTACTTAAATATATATTGTTCAGAATTATTGTATTTCCGTAAAGTGTTTTCAAGACGCAGAAAAGTGTTTCTCATGCTGCCTGAACCGATAATGAATTAAAACCGACAAAAATAAAACTATTCCTTCAGCCGTCCATTAGCTTCGTGTCCAACTTCTCTTCGTCATCGTTTGCAAATGAAATCTTCGAAATGTCTTCAGAGTTAATTCGGCTCTTTACCGCCCGTGCAATCAATCATCTGGAGTCAGTCAGCGGAAAATTCCCGAATATCGGAAAATACGTTCTGCTTGAACTTGCGAAAAAGAACGCTGGACAATGTTAAACTATTTTTCTTTTTCTTCCAGTCCGAGAGAAAATTTAATTTTTGCCCAATATTGTCAGAGACTCGACTTGAACGCAATCAATTGATGGTATGGTTCTTCTCCCTGCTTGGTTGGATTCTAAAAGTTGTATCTTATTATGAATTGCTAGAGTCTAGACGAATTGTTAGCGCGCAATGATACAGTTACGAATTGGTTTGTTTCTATAAACGACGCCTTGCAACAGAAAAGACCTTCAACGATGCCTTCAAATCGAAAAAGAAAAAACACTTCAAATTTTCTTCGTGGCTTCTTTCTTTCCTCTTCTCCTCCTCCTCCTTCTCCTCATCCTTCTCCTCCTCCTTCTTCTTCCACGGAACCTCCTTCTTCACAGTATTCTTTCCACCTCCTTCCTCTCCTCATTATTATTATTATTATTATTATTATTATTATTATTATTATTATTATTATTATTATTATTATTATTTTATTTCCTTTGATTTCTGATGTGTACTCATTTCTTTCCGGGTCCCGCCCAGGGACCTAAGGTTACAAATGAGCATCATGACGTTTTCCACTGCAAAAAAAAAAGTTTACATAGACAAAGCCCTTCGTAAAGTGTGGGCTGTACTCGTGAGAACAATTTTTTTTTATTTCTTTAAGGCATGGGCTTCCAGGGATCCCTTCAACTGGAATCTTTTCCAATCAATTCGAGGGCTTCAACTACAACGGGGATTTTTGATATTCTCATGTGCCACATTTATGAGATTTCGATTTAAAGGTCCTTGTAATTTGATAGCTTTTTGAAGATCTTCAAAGATACATTGCAGTTTGCAGGTACTGCCATATCAATAAGGAGGCCACTTTTTTGTGTGTACGATCTCTACTAACAATGTCTGGGCGGTTAGCTTTGATTGTTCTGATTATTTAATTTGTGTTCACATTTCCTTTCGGGTTTCAGCCAGGGACCTAAGGTCAGAAATAGCGTAATGGCATTTTCACTAAATATTTAAAATATAAATAAAGAGCCAACCTAACATCACACACATTTTACATAGATAAAGCCCTTCGTAAGATGTGATCTGTACCTCTGGGTACTATTCTTTTGTATTTCTTTTAAAGGCATGGGCTATGAGGAATCTTGTCAATAGGTTTATCAGAACATTCTCCAATAAACCGGTGTAGGGGGTTACAAATACAACTAGAATTATTAATATTTTTTTAGATTTCTTATTTCAAGATCCTTGTATTTCGATAGTTTTTTTAAGATCTTCAAAGACACATTACAGTCTGCAGCAACCGCCAATGTCATTGAGAAAGCACATTCTGTTTATCTGATCTTTAATCTCGATGTCTGGACGATTAGGTTTGATTGTAATGTTTGTGTGTTTTTTGTTTGTTTTTTGTTGTTTTTTTCAGCGTTTCACCTCAAGCAAGGCGGGAAGCCACTAGCACACAAGGGGTTACAGAGAACTGGAGTGAGACCAAATGAGAGTGATAGAGGAAAGGATGAAGCGAAGGATAGGCGATAGATCAAGGCATATGGAGACGTCAATTGACATTACATTTGAATAGTAGGAGATTATAGCTATCAGAGAAAAAGGAAAAGAGGAGGGTTCCACAAGCGAGATATGAAGCTATTGGAGTAGAAGAGACGGCTACATTTAACAGTTTTGACAGTGAAAGGGTGAGAGCGAGATGCCAGCCTACATGAACGCTTAAATTCATGAAGTCTAGGAACCAGCGAAAGCAGCTCATTGGAGCAGTTACCATGAAAGTATTTGTAAAAAAAACAGAAGGGGGTAACGGCACGTCTGTGAAAGAGCGACTGTAGACGAGATGCCAGATCAGGGCCAATTAGATTGCATATCCGTCTCTGGATCTTATCAAGAACCTTGAGACAAACAGAAAGAGCACCGCACCATATATGGCAGCAATACTCCAAAATTATTATTATTATTATTATTATTATTATTATTATTATTATTATTATTATTATTATTATTATTATTTCTAGTTTATTTATTGCCGATCTACATTTCCTCTGCTTCTTCACGACGCCCTTTTAGCCTTTTCTTTGTTTTCCTCTTTTTTACAATTCTCCTTTTTATTTTCTATTAGTCGTGATTTTCCGTCTTTGTTTTTTCGTCGATGTCTTCTCTTCTTCATATTCTGGCACTTTCTACCATTCTTCCTCTTCACAAACATTTTTCTTACTATCATTCATTTCGTTTTCATCTTCTTCATGGCCTCTGCTTGTTCACAGCTCTCTCTTCGGACTTTCCTTTTCTTCTTTTTTCTTCTTCTTCTTCTTCCTCTTCTTCTTCCTCTTTTCTTTTTCCTCTATTTTTTCTTCTTTTTCTTCTTCTTCCTCTTTTCTTTTTCTTCTTTTTTTCTTCATCTTCTTCCTCTTTTCTTTTTCTTCTTTTTTCTTCTTTTTCTTGTTCTTCTCTTCTTTTTCTTGGTCTTATTCTTCTTCTTCTTGTTCGTCTTTTTTTCTTCTTCTTTTCTTTTTCTTCTTGTTCTTTTTCTTCTTTTTCTTTTCTTCTTCTTTTTCTTTTCCTTCTTCTTCTTCTTCTTTTTCTTCTTCTTTTTCTTGTCCTTGTTCTTATTCTTATTCTTATTCTTTTTCTTATTCTTCCTCTTCTTCTTCTTCTTCTTCTTAACATTATTATTATTATTATTAATATTATTATTATTATTATTATTATTATTATTATTTACATACTTCTTCCAAAAATATATCTTCCTCTTCTTCACAGCATTCTTCCTTTGTTTTTGTCTTTTTTCCTTCTCTTGACTTGAACTTATTCAAAGATATTTTCTTCCTACTTGGGTTTCATTATATAGTTAGTCTTTTCCTTTCTTCGCAGAATTATCCATTTTTCCCCGCTATTCTTTCGTCCTGGGTTAGACGATAAACTACGTCCGACAGCAAGGCCTCTGATCAGGATGTTTCGAGGAGCGTGGAACCACCTCTTAATTGCTAGTGTTCCCAGGTCCACCTTGAACCGGGGTGGTAGCACCTGTTAAGGTTCCAGCTTTGAGCAAATAGTTAACCCCGAAATTTGGTTCAAGCACTATGAAAGTGTAAAAATAGGTTTTAATGCCAATAATACATTTTTGGAAAAAATTTTACCAGCAATACATTTTTGAAAAAAATATTACCAGCAATACATTTTTGTAAAAAAAATTATTACCAGCAATTCATTTTTTTTTAAATATTACCAGGATACATTTAAAAAAAAAATATTGCCAGAATACATTTTTTTTAAAAATATTGCCAGCAAAACAATTTTGAAAAAAAAAAATATTACCAACAATACATTTTTGAAACAAAATTTCCAGCAATGCATTTTTAAAAAAAAAATATTACCAGCAATACATTTTTTTAAAAAATATTACCAGGATACATTTTTGAAAAAAAATATTGCCAACAATACAATTTTGAAAAAAAATATTACCAGTAATAAAAATCTTGTCGGACTTATTAGGTTGGTGCAAAAATAATGACGTAATAATGTCGTTTTTTGACGTTAAAAAATACGTCATAAAACGACATTATTATGTCATTATTTTTGCACCAACCTAGTAGATAACCCATTGAGGTTATTATGCCGTAAAACTTACCAAACGAAATCAAACCACTCTTCTTCCTCTTCCTCTACTCCTCCTCTACCTTCGTTTTGCGTGTTTTCAGTGGACAAGGAATTAGATGTGATTTTCCTGCACAAAATGCTTCTCTAACGATTGCATCGTTCTTTTATAAGAGAATGTACATTTTTATCTGAAATGCAACTCAACATATTAAAAAGTCACTTAAAATAATTTAAAGACGTAATAACCAATCTCTGAATAATGGCATATTGTAATAGCAGTAATAATATTAGCAGCTTCCTTATAAGAAAACATTAATTGGCCGAAAAGTGAGAGCTGCTTGTCCTATGAAAGTGGTAATCCTAATGGTAATATCATCCGTTTTCTTATAAGGAACACTCGACATTCATTGACTGGGCAGTCAGTACTGCTGTCGATTAAAATTTATAAAATCTTTCTCTTAAAACAATTTTCTGGGAAAAATAGGTCTCCCAAGTAGCCCTTAAATGATTTGATTTCTGTTATTTGGTACAGGTCTTTGTCATTTTGTAATGCCTGTTCGCAATGTACAAAAAATATAGTCTTTTCCAAGACCCTCAGGCTTCACTCGCTCAAAGCACTTTCTAGGATATTTGCGCGTACACCGTTGTGCAAATTAATTGAAACAAAACGATTAATACCGTTATTATTTACTTTTTTTTCGTATTTTTCCAATGAAACATGACCCAATGCACATTTTAGTACTTCGTATGTCCATTCCACGATGTCGTTCTTTGCAGATTGACCACAGATTCTCGATTGGATTTAAATCGGGAGAGTTTCTGGGCCAGTCTATAGTACTTTGATTTGATCACTGGTAAGTCTTGTCATAGTGTTCGTGCAGCGTTACAATTTTCGAACGCTTTCTTGGAGTAACGTCCATCGCTGACAATGATCATAGGACAACTAATCGACACTCGCGACAACAGTGTCTGGGCGTGATAAAATCATATACAATCAAAGATGACGAAATATTTTTCCAAGCCAAATAAATTCCATCATACACCCGGAAAATACATTTATATTACTGCACAGCACTGCAAATGATCTAATCTGTTGAAAAAAAATAAAAACTGATTAAACTCCAGTGGATCTATAACTGACCGTATGGCGAAAGAAAGGAAACTAAAGCGTTTCTTTCAATTAATTTGTACAAGGGTGTATATGAATGTAAAAAAAACACTTGACTGGGATTAGAACTCCTCTCCCCGTTAAGCATTCCGATCCACATCAGCATTCGATAAAAACAAGTCTACAAAACCAGATATAGCTAGGCATCGATCTTCTTTACCAACCTCAAAACCATGTTTTTTTTTCCTGACTTCAAATGGATATCCCCGCTAATATGTGCGAATTATTCGACTGGTGTCGACCATTCGTCACTCCAGTTTTTTATTGCGAAAGAATAAATTTGCTGTCGGACTTTTAGCAACGCTGCTTCGATTCTAATAATGCTTACTTTGAAAAAAATAATGTTGCTTTTCAGCCGAGTTATGATGTTTTAAATCATGTGTTTCAGAGCGGCCATTTATCTTTTTTCCAACCTGCTATCATTTAGAGAGGAAAATACGGAACTATAATTTGTTGTTATGAAGCATGTCGACCTTAACTTCCGAGAAAACCTGTTATTTAAACACAACCTCCGAGCACCCTTTATTATTTAAGTTGCCAGACAAAAGAAGCCAGTCGACAAAATAAAAGGTGGTTAATCTTCCAAAACGAAACACCTGGTGGCACATTTGGCTTTCCCCAAATTTAGATGAATTCTCCCTAAGGCAATATCTCGAATAGCGCTCTCCTCTGAAGCACACCTCATTAACAATATTTCTTCTTCGTTTTCAGTTGTTTTTTCGTCTTTCTTTTGCTCTCTTTTGCAAAGTTTTTCATTTGCTATTCTTCCTTTCAAAGCTTTCGCATTTACTCCTCCATTTACTTGCTTGAATCTAACCAAAGGTATTTTCTTCTCTCTAGTGTTTGATTCTGTTTTTTCTTTCATTTTTCACTGCATGATTTGGCATTTTTACTAAGCTTCTTCTTCTTCTTCTTCATCTTCTTCTTCATCTTCTTCTTCTTCTTCTTCTTCTTCTTCTTCCTTTACTTCTACCGCTTCTGCTTCTTTGTTCCTTTCCTTCATCTTCTTTTCCCTTTTCTTCTTCTCCTCCTACTTCTTCTTTCCTTTTTTCTTCTTCTTCTTCTTCTTCTTTTTCTTCGTCTTCTTCCCTTTCCTTCTTCTTTTTCCTTTCTTTTTACCTCTTCATCTTTTTCTTTTCCGTTTCTTCTTCTTGTTCCTTTCCTTCTTCTTCTTTTTCTTTATTTTCTTCTTTTTCCTTTACTTCTACCGCTTCTCCTTCTTCTTTGTTCCTTTCCTTCTTCTTCTCTTTCTTTTCCCTTTTCTTCTCTTACTTCTTCTTCCTTTTCCTCCTCCTTCTTCTTTTTCGTCTTCTTCTTACCATTCCTACTTCTTTTTCCTTTCTTTCTACCTCTTCTTTTTCTTCTTCTTCTTCTTCCCTTTCCTTCTTCATCTTTTTTCCTTTTCTTCTTCTTCTTCTTTCCTTTCCTCCTCCTTCTTTTTTCCTTTCCTTCTACTTCTTTTTTTTCCTTTTCTTCTTCTTCTTCTTCTTCTTCTTTCCTTTCCTCCTCCTTCTTTTTTCCTTTTCTTCTTCTTCTTCTTCTTCTTCTTCTTCTTCTTCTTCTTCTTCTTCTTTCCTCCTCCTTTCTTTTTTCCTTTTCTTCTTCTTCTAGCTTACAATTCATTTTTTTTTCCCTCAGTCATTTTTCCTCCATGATTTTTCTTCTTCACTTTCTTCTCTTCTTTCTTCTTTTCCTAACTTCGCACCCCCCCCCTTCTGTTTCTTCTTCTTCTTCTCCGCATTCTGTTTATAATATTCTTCCTCTTCTTGGATTTCTTCTTATTCACAACCTTTTTTTTTCCTTTTTCTTACACGTGATTTTCGTATTCTACTTCTTCATAGTATTCTTCTTCTTCCTCTTCTTCTTGGCAATCTTAATCTTCTGCTTCTTTTCCTTCACAGCCTTTTTTTAATTTCTTTTTCTTCATCTACTTATTCTTA
This sequence comes from Acanthosepion lycidas, assembly GCA_963932145.1. Classification (NCBI taxonomy): domain Eukaryota; kingdom Metazoa; phylum Mollusca; class Cephalopoda; order Sepiida; family Sepiidae; genus Acanthosepion; species Acanthosepion lycidas. The sequence goes on from OZ010591.1 coordinate 20,633,921, forward strand.
CACCCGGCTTTCGTCGTCGTCTTCTTCTTCACTGTTTTCTTCCTTATAACTTTCTTTTTTGCTTGTCTTCTTTACACAGCTTTCGTCTTCTTCATGGATCTCTTCTCCTTCACAGCTTTTTTCTTCACATCCTTCTTTTTCTTCTTCTTCGTTTTACACTCGGCTTTCATTGCCTTCTTCTTCTTCCTCTTCATTGCCTTTTCTTCTTCTTCTTCTTCTTCTTCTTCTTCTTACACGCAGCTTTCTGTTTTATAACCTTTTTCGTTGTCTTCTTTTCCTTCTTATTCTTACACGCGGTTTTCGTCTTCTTTGTTTTCGTCATGACTGTCTTCTTCTCCTTAACAGCTTTCTTCTTCTGCTCCTCCTCCTCCTCCTCCTCCTCCTCCTCCTCCTTATTCTTCTTTGTAGCATTGTTCCTCTTCTTCTTCGTCGTCGTCTTTTTCCTCTTCGCAACTTGTATTTCCTTCTCCTTCTCACGGCCTTCTTCTTTTCGTCTTTTTCTCGAGCAGTCCTGGGTATGATGATAAACCACATCCGATGGCAAGGCCTCGAATCGAAATGATAGTGAAAGAAGAGAATATTAACTATAGGGCGACTTAAATGAAGAATCAGGACTTGACGGACACTTTGGCTGACAGATGTGCCGTAAATTGTCCTGGCTCAAATTTCAAAGAATTGTTTTGAAAACCTTTTGATAATAGAAATTTTTAGGAGCATGAGTGGAGAAAAATTGAGAATTTTAATTTAAAAGTTACCGTCCTTAGAGTTTTCACTGCTGATCTTCAATTATAATTATTATCAATTATTATGAATTTTTATCTTAATTTTTTGTAAGCAATTCATTAGACTCTATTTGATTCTCTAGTGGAGAAAACATTACGTAAGAGCTAACCAATGAAAGAATTCTGAATAAGGCTCTCTCTCTTTCTTACCCTCATGAAAAGGATGGCGGGAGAAAGGTCAGTGAGAGAGGGAGAGCTAAAGCGTTTGCCGTTTGGAAGGTTCTGTGCGTTTATCGCCGTTGGGGAGGAGATGATCACCGTGTGGATCACAGTCAGCCAGAGTCATGAAACCGTTTTTTCCTAATGGGATTCAATACGATCATCCGTGAAACTTATTCTCAAAACCGACTATTTCCAGTGTTTTTTATATTGTGTATATTATTTTTCAATTATTTTCCTCTAAATCGCTATTTATTGTTATCAAGTATCCCTCCAGTTTCTGTAATTTCAAAAGACACCAACAACATTTGCGACTATAGGTGAGGGGATCAGACCTTTCGACTAAGAACTTACATCCATTTGTCCGACCTCACCACATTTTTAGCTCTTCGTAAATATTTTCTTTATGCTATCCCTACTAATTCCTGTTCTGTCAAGCATTTAGTCAATATCGTTCTTTTTTTTTATGTGCCGGGTCCCTCCAGGACGTTGGCGATCATGGCTCTCCACAATTTCCTGCCTTTTGTAGTTTTTATTAAATTTGGTCTGTGTGCTATCTCTCCCAATCCTTGTTCTATCAAACATTTAGCCAATATCGATCTTTTTTTATGTTTCGTGTCTCTTCAGGATGTTCATGGCTCTCCACAATTTCCTATCCTTTCTAGCGCTTAGTAAATTTTGTTTGTTTGCTATCTCTCCTAATTCATGTTCTGTCAAACATTTAGTCAATATTATTCTTTTTCTTTTATGTGCTGTGTCCTTTCATGATGTTTACAATCATGGCTCTCCACAATTTCCTGTCCTTTGTAGATCTTCGTAAATTTTGTCTGTTTGCTATCTCTCCCAATCTTTGTTCTGTCAACCATTTAGCCAATATCGTTCTTTTTCTTTTATGTTCCGTGTCCGTTCAGGATGTTCATGGCTCTCCACAATTTCCTATCCTTTGTAGCGCTTAGTAACTTTTGTCTGTTTGCTATCTCCCCAAATCCCTGTTCTGCCAACCATTTACTCAACATCGTCCTTTTTCTTTTATGTGCCCCGTTCCTTCAGGATGTTGGTGATCATGGCTCTCCACAATTTCCTGTATTTTCAGTTTTAGTAAATGTTATCTTTTTGCTATTTCTCTTAAACCCTGTTCTGTCAACCATTTACACAAGCCATTTTTTATGTATCTTCTGGACGTTGATGATCATGGCTCCCCATTTTAGCAAATTTTGTATTTTGCTATTTCCATCTATCCCTGTTCTATCAACCATTTCAACCAGCTCGTTAGGTACGTTATCAGTCCCTCTTGCTTTCAATATGTCTTGTCAGTGTCAAATTTTCTAAGCCCTCTTTCCTCATTTTGTGCCCTGGAAATTTCAACTACCTCTTCCTGATTTTTCCTTTTTCTTTCGATTTTCTCTAAAACTTTCTCGTTGCTCACATGTTCAGTCCATGTTATTCGCAGCATCTTTCTGTGGAACCACATTTTTCTTGCCCCACGTTTCTTTTTCTATCTGTGAAGAGATTGCCCACTATTCGCTGCCATACAGGAGGGCAGATATTACGCAACAGTCCCCAAAACCGGACAATATTTTTATGTCTGATCTACATCTCTAACTTTCTTTGAAAATAGGGAAAATTTTACTTGAAGTTCAAAAGATTACTACTCCTAAGGAGGTAATAGAAACTAGATGTTAGGGAGTATATTTCCATGTTTAAATTCCATGACCGTCTTTCTTTCAGATTCGGCTTTCCACCATTATTATATCACGTATATGATAATACCCATAATGGGGGAAATTAAACTTTCTTCCATAGCTCTCTCCTCAATGTTCAACTAATTTTTTTAAAGCCAGATCTTACACTATCTCCCAAGATCTGTTCAGCATAATTAAAGTATCATCCATACGCTTTTTCTGTGGGCGATCATGAAACATAAATCTGCTTGAGTTGGCTTTTGCAACAGGGATTGGCTAGCCGCCCTTACAAACAGGTCTACACAGAAACAAACACCCAGCCGTTATTTCTACAGATACAATTTCTGTAGCCAATCAATAATCAAAGAAATATTTGATCGAAAACGTTTCATTAGATTTACCATTTGTTTATTGCTTTCTATCCTTGTAAATCAAATTCGGGACAAATAATGAGGAAAGACGGCTTAGAAAATTTGATAGTCACAAGACAGATCGAAGATAAGAGTGACAGAAGACAGTAACGACGCATAAACTCCCTGGCAAGCTTAAGTGAATGGATTGCGGGACAGGGTTTTAGGCGAGATGGCAAAAAGAAAAAAAAAAGTTAATAAGAGCTGCAACTGATAAAGAAATGGTGGAGAGCCATGACTGACAACGTTCTGAAGGGAGACAGTACATAGAAAAAGGAGAAGCCAGCTACTTATCAAGCAGCCCTTCGATACATCTTGAGCAAAATTTCATAGATTTTGAAGGAAAGAGAAACAGAAGTACATAACAAACATGACGAGCCTGGGAAATTGGCTGGCTGGCTGTCTGGCTGGCTGCCGGGCCTGCTGGCTGACTGGCTGGCTGGTCGGCTGGCTGGCTGGCTGGCTGGGCAGGGTTTTAGTGAAATGTCAAATAGATAAAAGTTAGTAAGAGCTACAAAGGACAGGAAATTGTGGAGAACCATAATCTCTAACGTTCTGAATGGACACAGCACATAGAAGAAGAAGACTTAAATGAAACGCTTTATTAGCGAGCAATATGCAAACAAAAAGGACAAATACGTAATATCAGAAAGAGACAGTCGAACATTCTAGGGCAAAGTGAGGAAAGAGAGCTTGGAAAATATGATACTCGCAAGACATTGAAGGCTAGAGGGACAGATGAAAATAGCTGACTACCTACCTAACGAACTTGTGTAAATGGATAACAGAATGGGGGTTAAGAGATAAATACAAACTTTACGAAGAGCTACAAAGAACAGGAAATTGTGAAGAGCCATGATCGCTCACTTCTAGAAAGGTTACGGCACATAGAAGAAAAATTCGATGATAGGGACGCTATGTGAAAAAGCAAGAGTGATGATAAGGACATGTTAAAATTAAGAATTATGTCGCTTCAGGAAAGAAAAGCTGATGACTTAAAAGACACAATTTATTATGGTCTGCCAAGGACAGGAAGCTGTGGAGTGCTTTGTCACCCCTGTCCTGAAGTGACACGGTATACAAGAGAGGGGAAATTTGGCCAAACGACTACTTCTATTGTATAGAACAGAACTAAATCACATGTGCGTATTGGCCATATATACTTGGTGCGGCAGAAATACGTCCCACATATACATCCCAGAAATACCCCCACATATACATCCCAAAAATAGCCTCACATATACATCCCAGAAATACCCCCACATGTACATCCCAGAAATACCCCCACATATACAGCACAAAAATACCCCCACATATACAGCACAGAAATACCCTCACATATACATCCCAGAAATACTTCCACATATACAGTATAGAAATACCCCCACATATACATCCCAGAAATACCCCCAAATATACATCCCAGAAATACCCTCACATATACATCCGAGAAATACCCCCACATATACACCACATAAATACCTCCACATAAAACATTTATGCAATGGTATCGAGCTGATGTTTTACTGAGTTATTTCCGTCGCACCATGTTCATTGCGGTCCGAAAGCCTTTTCACCCGTAGATAATATTCTTTTCTATTTCAACGCACTGTGGGATTTTATCAAAAGAGAGTTTCAAATGAACGATACAAAAATACCCATCAGTTGAAGGACGCCTTTCGGAGAGCCTTTGCAACAATCAACAAAGCACAGCTTCGTAAAATAACACACAGGATACGGTGCCGATCATGTTATGCCATGAAAATGATAGTGTTCATACAGACCTTCTGGATGTGTGATAGCGTCAATGAATGGGAATAAACTGAATCCAGTACATGTACTTTGTATTATTGTATTACTTGTTTTTCTATTGTCCTCATTACTTGTTGGTCACAAGACTTTCTGACTACCCTGTATATCAATTCAAAGTCAAAATCAAGAACCCGGACCTATCCACAAGAGACTCTCTTAAGAAAGTTGAAAATTTAGCATCGATGATTTTTATTTTCAGTCTCAATAAAATAAAGAATTTTTAATAGATTCAAGTTTTATTTAAACCACATTAGACCGTCACTCACTAACAACGGCTTACGAGACATCTTCTTTAACCATTTTATCTAGTTTTACTTTGATGTTATAAGGCAATAACTCAAGAATGGAATTTGTATGCTTTAGAAATTAAATAACTATTCGTTTTAAAATCTTGAAACTTTCATTCGTTTTTCTGTTTTTTTATTATTATTATTATTATTATTATTATTATTATTATTATTATTATTATTATAGTTACAAAAATGTATGTTTCTCCTGCCAGAAGCAATAGTTCGTTGCCATCTAATTCAATCTTTTAAACATGTAGAAATATTTTCTGTTTGTTTTATGTCCAATCTACGCCAAGATCTTTTTGCAAATGGCATTATTTTTATTTTCTCGTCTTCTTTTACTCTGAATCCATTTATTGTTTCTGTTTCTTTTTTTTTTTTTCTGTGTTTGTTTTGTTCGTGTTATCTCTTCCGATTCTTTGTTTCTTCCCGACTTTTGTGGATACGAAAAAATCTGAATGACTGCAGCAAAGCTCAGTGGTAAATCCAGATCGATTCGCGAAATGTCTCGAGGCCCCAACACGCGCCACGAGAGCAACCCACAATGGCTTAGTGTCTGGGTTTAGATGTTGTGTCTTTGCTTTGCATTCATTGAATTTCTTGTCTTTTCACTCCACTTCCTTTTTTGGCTTACAATCGTTTTCTTTTTATTTCATTGGTTTTATTTTTATTCCCGCCGTTTTTTTTTTCTCTCTCTCTCTCTCTTTCTTTGCTTGCCTTTTTTGCATCCCCCTTTCTTCTTTATTGCCTTGGTCTTTTTTCACAACATCTACTTTACCCCATCATCTTTCTCGACTTTCTTCTGTAGCTTTCTGATTCTCTCCCCCACCTCTCTCTCTCTCTCTCTCTCTCTCTCTCTCTCTCTCTCTCTATCTATCTATCTATCTATCTATCTACGACCTATATATTCTGGTTATCTTCCACGTTCTCTTTCTTTCTCCCCTTCTAATTCTTTCTTTTTCCTATCTTCTTTTTCGATGTTTCTTCTATCTTTCTTTCTCTCTCTGTCTCTCTGTCTCTCTCTCACTCTCTCTATCTCTTTCTATCTATCTATCTATCTCTTTTGTTTATCTTACACCTTTTCTTTCTTTCCCCCTTTTAATTCTTCCCTTCTTTCTTCTATCATCTTTGGGGATCTGTTTTCTCACTCTTCCTCCGTGTTGTCTGACGCGTTTCACTTTCTTTCTTCCCCTTCCAATTATGCTTTCTCTCCTCTGTCTGTCTGTCTGTCTGTCTGTCTGTGTATGTCTCTCGCTCTCTCTTTCTCTCTCCCCCTCTCTCTCCCCCTTCTCTCTCTCTCTCTCTCTCTCTCTATCTATCTATCTATCTATTTACCGATCTATATATTCTGGTTATCTTACACGTTTCTCTTTCTTTCTTGGCTTCTAATTCTTTCTTTCTTTATTCTATCTTCTTTTTCAACCTTTCTTCTATCGCTCTCTCTCTCTCACTCACTCACTCACTGTCTCTCTCCCTCTCTCCCCTCTCTCTCTCCCTCTCTCTCTCTCTCTCTCTCTCGCTATCTATCTATCTATCTGTTTTCTTTATCTTACACGTTCTCTTTATTTCTTCTTTTCTAATTCTTTCTTCTATCTTCTTTGGTGATCTTTTTTCTCACTCTTCCTCCTCTTTTTGTCTGACACATTTCTTTCTTCCCTTTCCAATTATTTCTTTCTGCTTTCTCTCACTCTCTTTGTCTGTCTGCCTGTCTCTTTCTCTGTCTGGCCACACTTTCTCGCTATCTCTCTCTCTTTCTCTCTCTCTCTCTCTCTCTATATATATATATATATATATATATATATATATATATATCTTCTGTTTATCTTACACGTTCTCTTTTTTTTTCTCTTCCTTTTCATTCTTTCTCTCTTCTATCTTCTTTGGCGATCTTTCTTCTCTATCTCTCTCTCTCTCTCTCTCTCTCTCTCTCTATCTATCTATCTATCTATCTCGATTCTCAAGGTCTTTCTTTCTTCGAATTTCTTTCTTTCTTCCAGCTTCTTCTGATTGTCTTACATTCTACATTTTCTTTCTTCCTTTCTTTCCTTCTTCTCTCTCTTCTGGTTGCCTTATACTCCTTTCTTTCTTTCTTTCTCCTTTCCATTCAGTGTCATCCTATCTTCTCTCTCAATCTTTTTTTTCTCCCTTTCTCCTATTCCCTTACATTCCTTGCCTCTCCTCCTTTCAAATGTTCTTTCTTCTCTCTCTTCCTATTGTCTTACGGCTCGTACTTTCTTTCTTCCGTTTGATTATCTTAAACCCCCTTTTTCCATCTCTTTTCCCTTCGTATTCTTTCTTTCTTATATCTTCCCTTTGCATCTTCCTCCTATTATCTATCTTATAACTGTCTTACTCATTCTCTTTCTCTCGCCCTCCCAGTCTAATTCTTTCTTTCTTTCTGTCGTTCTTTCCTTTTCCTTTCGATTCTTCTCCCATAATTGTCTTCGACACTTACCCCTCTCTCTCCCTCTTTCTCACCTTTTTCTTCTCTTCTAATTCTTGCTTTCTTTTCCTTTTCCTATTTTTCTCTTCTTTTTCTCCGTACTTTTTGTCTTCCTTTCTATTAGGTTGGTCGTTTTCTCACATAAAGTTGCACGTCAAAATACGACATTATTTTTGCACCAACCTAATATTCTATTTCTTTCCATTATGAAGGCAAATATTGTCTAGAGCCATGAATGACCTTTGGATTGGTTGTGAAGTGGTTTCCCGTTGCCTTCTCCACGATGATTTTATTGCGAAAGAAAGTTAAGACAGTGTGCTGGCCGTTGACACGTAAAGTCTTCTTCTGTCCTTTGATATATGTTAGCTTTTATCCTACGGGGTTGCCAACCACTTACAACACTGACATAACGCAAAGTAAATGTTGATCTATAGAAGACTGCTGGTAATCACTTCCCTGAACATGTGAGTAAATCAGAAAGAGACAATTAACATTTCTACGGTACATAATGAGAAAAGAAGGCTTGGAGAATTCGACACTCACAGGACATATGGTATTCACGAGAAGCAGGCAAAACAAGCGAGGAAATTTTAAACAAAATGGGAAAAATAGCATTATACTTAGAATCAGGAAGAGGCAGTTCAAATTTCTACGGTAAATAATGAGAAAAGAAGGCTTGGAGAATTCGACACTTTTTTTTCTTTCTTTTTTCGTTCCTCCTTTCTTTCTTCCTTCCTACCTTTCTTACTTTTTCCTTCCTTCCTTCCCTTCGTTCTTTCTTTTTTTTCGTTCTTTCATTCTTCCCTCCTACCTTTCTTTCTTTCTTTTTTGGTTCTGCCATTCGTTCTTCTTTCTTCTTCTGCCATCCTTCCTTCCTTTCTTTTTTCTTTGTCTTTTTACACCTTCTTATTCCCTGTCATTTTCATTCCTTCTTTCTTTTTTCTTTCTTTTTTACTTGGTTTCATACCTTTTCAATGAATTTTATGTTTTACCATTTTCTTCTTTCTTTCTTTCATTTTGTTTTGTCTTTGACTTTTTCTTTCTTTTTTTCTTTTATTCTTTCTCCCTCTTTTTCATTTTAATTATTTTTTTTCATTTCTCTTCCATTATCCCTCCGTCTTCTTTCTCATTTACCAAATATTTGTTTTGTCTTTGGTTACGCATTCCATTATGGTAACAATAAGGAAATTGGGAAGCTTCCTGCTCGCTCTTAATTTTAATGAAATGTCGAAGGATTCTAAAAATTCCCGCGTATTTCCCTTGTTAAGTGCTGGTCAAATATCCTCCGATTATTTTCAGTTCATCATCATCGTCGTCATCATCATCATTGTCATCATCAGCATTGTCATCATCATCATTGTCATCATCATCATCATTGTCATCATCATCATCATCATTGTCATCATCATCATCGTCATTATTATTATGCTTTCTCACACAGTTTACGTTCTTGGATACACCAAATACATTAAGATATCTGCCAAGTCACAAGACAGACTCCGGACCAATAACACTATCATTATTAATTTATTACCATTGATTTCTGGTATGTACACATTTCTTTCCGGGTCCCGACCAGAGACCTAAGGTTAGAAATGGCATTATGACATTTTCCACTGACAAAGGACACATAGCACAGTGGATAAAGGCGTGGGTTAGATCCAGTGACAGGACCCAAAGAGTGTGAGTTCAATTCCCGGTTAAGGCAGTGGAGAATTTGTAGAGGGGAATTAACAGGAGATAACTGATAACTGACATCCATTAAACATGGCACGTGGAACTAGAACAGCCTACCGAAATAAAGGGTTAAGTTCGACATTCCAACCACCTGAAGAAGGCCGGAGCGTACAACGACAGAAACGTTGTAATGAATATGGCGACAAAGATGAGGACAATAGTCCGAATAATGTAAATAGTGTACAATAAAGAGGCATTTTTCGTGTGCGATCTCTAATAACAATGTCTGGGCGGTTGGCTTTGATTGTAACAGGTCCTATCTCCGTAACCGTGTCTGAGTGGTGTTCATACCATTTTCTTTCAGTTTCCTTGCCGTAGAAGCTGCAGATTTTCCAGTGCAGATATTGGCCAACTTTGTCATGCCGGGTTTTATATTCAGTGGGTGCCAATACCGTGCAACCTGATACAAGATGATCAATTGTTTATTATTATTATTATTATTATTATTATTATTATTATTATTATTATTTTCTTTGATTTCTGGTGTTTACACAATTCTTTCCGGGTCCCGCCCAGGGACCCAAGGTTAGAAATGGCAGCATGACACTTTCCACTGACAAAAAAAAAATTACATAGATAAAGCCCTTCAAAAAGTGTGGGCTGTACTTGTAAGAACAATTTTTTGTATCTCTTTGAGGCATGGACTTCCAGGAATCCCTTCAATTAGTCTACTGCAATATTTTCCAAACAGTCCAAGGGCTCCAACTACAACAGGGATTGTTGATGCTCCCATATGCCACATTCTCGAGATTTCTATTTCAAGGTTCTTGTATTTTGACAGTTTTTTGAATATCTTCAATGATACATTGCAGTCAGCAGGGACTGCCATATCAATAAGGAGACACTGTTTTTGTTTGTGGTCTTTAATAACAATATCTGGGCGGTTGGCCTTGATTGTTCTGTCATTGTGTATTGTGTAGTCCCATAGAATTGTAACAGGTCCTATCTCCGTAACTGGGTCTGGGTGGTGTTCATACCAGTTTCTTTCAGTTTCCTTCCCGTAGAAGTTGCAGATTTTCCAGTGCTGATATTGGCCCATTCTGTCATGTCGGGTTTTATATTCAGTGGGTGCCAACATCGTGCAACCTGATACAAGATGATCAATTGTTTATTATTATTATTATTATTATTATTATTATTATTATTATTATTATTATTATTTCTGATTTCAGTTGTATACTCATTGCCTTCTTGGTTCCAACCAAAGATTTAAGGTTTGATATGGCATCATGACATTTTCACTGAAAATTTTTTGTGAAAAAAATCAAAATAAAACAACGTAAATCAAACACATTTTACATGCAAAAAACCTTTTGTAATGTGTGAGCTGTACTTGTCTGAACAATTTTTTATATTTTTTAAGACATGAGCTACCAAAGATAGCTTCAATGAGTCTATCAGAAACTTTTCCAATCAAACCGAGAGCTCACTACAACTGGAATTATTGATGTTTTCATGTGCCACATTGTTTAGATCTCCATTTCACGATATTTGTATTTTGAAACTTTGCTGAAGGTCTTCAAAGATACATTGCAATCTACAATGACTGACATGTCAATACGAAGGCACATTTTATTTTTCTGGCCTTTGAACACGATGACTGGGCGATTAGCTTTGATTGTTCTGTCTATGCGTATTGTAGTCTCATACAAATGTTACGAGACTGGGTAGTGTTCATACCAATTCCTTTCAGTTTCGATTCTGTAAAAATTACAGATTGTCCATTGTCGATATTGACCCACTCTATCATGCCGAAGTTTATAGTGATTGCTAATACCGTGCAACCAGATACAATATGGTCAATTGTTTCTGGATATTCAGCACAGAATCTGCATTTCGGGATTTAAATGCAACATCTTCTGTCTTCTTGAACCCCGTTCATCTTTTATCCTTTCTTGAATACCCCGCTTCAATCACTTTCACTCACATATGTAGCACCCTGCGTACTAATGCTATTCCCGCTTTACGTGAGCTGAAATGATTACAAAATACGCAATTTTCTATTTTTTTTACTTATACTTGTTAGCAAGAATTGGTCCCATGCAGCAAGAATAAACCCACCAGTTTCAGCTTTTAATTCTACTCTACATAACCACTAATGGGTATGGGTTTTGTCTACATCATCATCTTCGTCATCATTATTATTATTATTATTATTATTATTATTATTTTCTTTGATTTCTGGCTTTTACACATTTCTTTGAGGATCCCGCCTAGGGACCTAATGTTAGAAATGGTAGCATGACGCTTTCCACTGACAAAAAAAAATTACATAGATAAAGCCCTTCGTAAAGTGTGGGCTGTACTTGTCAGAACATTTTTTTGTATCTCCTTGAGGCATGGACTTCCAGGAATCCCTTTAATTAGTCTACTGCAATCATTTCCAACAAGTCCTAGGGTTCCAACTACAACAGGGATTGTTGATGTTCCCATATGCCACATTTTCAAGATTTCTATTTGAAGGTCCTTGTATTTTGACAGCTTTTTGAATATCTTCAAAGATATTATTATTATTATTATTATTATTATTATTATTATTATTATTATTATTATTATTTTCTTGGTTTCGGTTGTAGATAAATTTCTTTCCGGGTCCCAATGACAGACCTAAAGTCAAAAATGCCTTTTTGACATTTTCCACTAATCATTTTAAAAACAAAATAAAACTAACATCATATATATTTTACATGGATAAAGCTCTTCGTAGTATGAGTATAATTATTATTATTATTATTATTTCCTTGGATTTCGGTTGTATGCACATTTCGTTTCCGGTCCCAACCAGTCGCTTCTACAGCTTCTTATCTCACACTTCCCGACCGTGAAACTCCCATCCTCCTCCTTGCTTCCCTGATAACTATAATCTTCAAATATTCAAATGTAATGTCAATCGACATCTTCTGATGCCTTGATCCTGATCCCC
>OZ010591.1:20656158-20673658 GCA_963932145.1 Acanthosepion lycidas
TTGCCTAAGTTAACATCATATTTATCTTTAAAACAAGAGTAGATATTTATGTCATCAGTATACATATCGAGTTAAGAACTGATGACATCTGGAAAGTCGTTGATGAAAATAGGAACAACGTAGGTGCAAGGATAGATCCATTGGAGATGCCCAAACGAAATGCAAAAAGATCTAGAAGAGTGGCCGTTCAAGACTACATCCATTTGGTGTTTCTATTGGAAACATTGAATCACATAAAAAAAATCGACCAGAAATACCATAATACCATAATATTTCAACTAAAAGAAAGTATACCAAACCCTGTCAAAAGTCTTCGAGATATCCAACATCCTGAGATTCACCATTTTCTAATGATTGATAGACTCCTTCAACACTAACCACTGACACATCAGCAGTTGACCTAAAAAAGCGACTCATATTGCTTTAGTATCTGTCTATATTTCTGAGATGAGGTATTATGTACACTATTTACATTATTTGGACCATTGTCCTCATCTTTGTCGCCATATTTATTACAAAGTTTCGGCCATTGTACGCTCCGGCCTTCTTCAGTATAGAAATGAATACGATATGGGAAAAAGTAATGAGGAGTGCCAGAGAAAAGCGATAATCACAACAAAAATTGCAATATGAGCTCTGGTAAAAACATGAATGATAACAGCAAAAAATTGCGATATGATCACTGGTAAATAATGAAGGCAGATGACATTAGGTTTATAATACCCAGAAATTCATACAAAGATGTTTCTCAGGGACATATGACACAGTGGATAAAGGCATTAGTTAGATCAAGTGACAGGACCCAAAGAGTGTGGGTTCAATACACGGTTAAGGCAGTGGAGAACTTTCAGAGGGAAATTAGCAAGAGATAACTGATAACTGACATCCATTAAACATGTCACGTGGAACTAGAACAGTCTACACCAGTGAGCGAAATAAAGGGTTCAGTTCGACATTCCAACGACATGAAGAAGGCCGGAGCGTACAACGGTCGAAACGTTGTAATAAATATGGCGACAAAGATGAGGACAATAGTCCGAATAATGTAAATAGTGTACATAATACCTCATCTCAGAAATATAGACAGATACTGAAAGGCCGAAACGTGGTAATAAATATGGCGACAAAGATGAGGACAATAGTCCGAATAATGTAAATAGTGTACATAATACCTCATCTCAGAAATATAGACAGATACTGAAAGGCCGAAACGTGGTAATAAATATGGCGACAAAGATGAGGACAATAGTCCGAACAATGTAAATAGTGTACATAATACCTCATCTCATAAATATAGACACATACTCAAAGGCCGAAACGTTGTAATAAGTATGGCGACAAATATGAGGACAATAGTCCGAATAATATAAATAGTGTACATAATACCTCATCTCAGAAATATAGACAGATACTGAAAGGCCGAAACGTTGTAATAAGTATGGCGACAAATATGAGGACAATAGTCCGAATAATGTAAATAGTGTACATAATACCTCATCTCAGAAATATAGACAGATATTGAAAGGCCGAAACGTGGTAATAAATATGGCGACAAAGATGAGGAGGATAGACCGAATAATGTAAATAGTGTACATAATACCTCATCTCAGAAATATAGACAGATACTGAAAGGCCGAAACGTTGTAATAAATATGGCGACAAAGTTGAAGACAATAGTCCGTATAATAGAAATAGTGTCATATTGCTTGTGTGAAAGAAAGCCCTACGAGGTGGTATTCGATGATTACAGAATCTAGTACCTTGCCAAAAAGTGGTAGAAGGCTAACAGGCCGATAGCATGAAAAATCAGATGGTCCGCTTGTTAGACTGGAATTACAGAATAGAATTTTCAACAATCATGAAACTGGGAATGCATCAAGGCATTTATTGTAGAGTTTAGAAAGTACAGGACCAATTCTGAAACACATATCTTAAGGACGGTTGCAGGGATGAAATGCTTTGTGGACCATAAACAGAGTTATAGGTATATTGCACAAGAGATTGTCGCTTTTTAGTGGAAAGTCTGGCAAAGTTACTCCTTGATGAGTCAAGAGTAGAAATGGAAGCGAATTTACGGGCAAAACATTATCAGACTCCCTAAGCGCCACCTAAGAGTTCTGGTTCTTTAGTATCAGTGAGGGTGTGTAGCAACCAAAACATTGCCAATCAGGTACCGTCAAAATAAAATGTAGCAGACATTGATCAGTCAGATCACTAAAATGTTAATACGGTTATGCCATTATGGTAGAAGGGAACTAGTAAACTCCTTCCTAAACAGGAAACAAAGGGTACACTTAAACTCCTGTTCAATAAATATGGAAGAATTTTGGCCATTCTTTATTAAAACAACGATCCATTTTTCTTTCTTATTTTCACTTTGTTCTAGTCTTTCTTTATTTTACATTTCTTGAGCGTTATCCCCTCTTTATCTTTTTTTTCTTCTTCTTCTTCTTTTTATATTCCCTCATTCAATTATTTATTAATCTTTCCTCTTCTTTTCTTTGGCACTACGACAGTTTTCTTTGAATTTAGCCATTATTCTTTTCTTCCTTTTTCATTCCTACATTCCTTCATTCCTTCATTCCTTCATTCAATCATTCGTTCATTCAATCATTCGTTCATTCAGTTCTTTATTCATTTGTTTCTTCTCTTCTTTTCTACGCCCGCCTAAGATTATTTTTTTTTAAATCCTCGCCATTTTCTCCCTTTGACATTTATTCAATTCTGTATACATTTTTCCTCTTATCTTCTTTTCTACACCTACAACATTTTCATCCAAATTCTTCACCATCTTTTTTTCGTGAGAGAATTTTCATTCGTCCTGGGTATGACGGTAAACTACATCCGCGTCCTGGGTACGGCGATAAACTGCATCCAATAAGCAAGGTCTCAGATAATGTTTTCAGAAAAATAATGTTGCCAGCTCTAAGTTTTTGAAACAATAATGTTGCCAGCCATACGTTTTTTTTTAAACAATAATGTTGCCAGCTATACGTTTTTTTGAAACAATAATGTTGCCAGCTATACGTTTTTTTGAAACAATAATGTTGCCAGCTATACGTTTTTTTGAAACAATAATGTTGCCAGCTATACGTTTTTTTGAAACAATAATGTTGCCAGCTATACGTTTTTTTTTAAACAATAATGTTGCCAGCTATACGTTTTTTTGAAACAATAATGTTGCCAGCTATACGTTTTTTTGAAACAATAATGTTGCCAGCTATACGTTTTTTTTTAAACAATAATGTTGCCAGCTATACGTTTTTTTGAAACAATAATGTTGCCAGCTATACGTTTTTTTGAAACAATAATGTTGCCAGCTATACGTTTTTTTGAAACAATAATGTTGCCAGCTATACGTTTTTTTGAAACAATAATGTTGCCAGCTATACGTTTTTTTGAAACAATAATGTTGCCAGCTATACGTTTTTTTTTAAACAATAATGTTGCCAGCTATACGTTTTTTTGAAACAATAATGTTGCCAGCTATACGTTTTTTTGAAACAATAATGTTGCCAGCTATACGTTTTTTTGAAACAATAATGTTGCCAGCTATACGTTTTTTTTTAAACAATAATGTTGCCAGCTATACGTTTTTTTGAAACAATAATGTTGCCAGCTATACGTTTTTTTGAAACAATAATGTTGCCAGCTATACGTTTTTTTTAAACAATAATGTTGCCAGCCATACGTTTTTTTTAAACAATAATGTTGCCAGCTATACGTTTTTTTGAAACAATAATGTTGCCAGCTATACGTTTTTTTGAAACAATAATGTTGCCAGCTATACGTTTTTTTTAAACAATAATGTTGCCAGCTATACGTTTTTTTTTAAACAATAATGTTGCCAGCTATACGTTTTTTTGAAACAATAATGTTGCCAGCTATACGTTTTTTTGAAACAATAATGTTGCCAGCTATACGTTTTTTTTAAACAATAATGTTGCCAGCCATACGTTTTTTTTAAACAATAATGTTGCCAGCTATACGTTTTTTTGAAACAATAATGTTGCCAGCTATACGTTTTTTTGAAACAATAATGTTGCCAGCTATACGTATTTTTTAAACAATAATGTTGCCAGCTATACGTTTTTTAAACAATAATGTTGCCAGCTATACGTTTTTTTTTAAACAATAATGTTGCCACCTATACGTTTTTTTGAAACAATAATGTTGCCAGCTATACGTTTTTTTTTAAACAATAATGTTGCCAGCTATACGTTTTTTTATTCCATACAAAATAGGCATTTAAAATTCATATAAACTGGATTTGGCATTAAATAACCCACAGGGGTTGATATGCCATAAAAACCCAAACAAACAAACAAACAAGAATTTTCATTTTGGGTCTGGAGCCAATAATTGTCTTTAAATGAATTCAACGTCACCATTTTTCGTATTTTTTTTTTTTTTTTACCTAATATACATATTTTTCTGTAAATTGTTTTAAAGTTAAGAAAAGGTAACTGATCATATACTTATTTGTCTGTCTTCCTTCCTTCCTTCCTTCCTTCCTTCCTTCCTTAATAACATACTCTTTCTCTTTTCTTTCTTTCACTCTTTCTGTCTTAGAATCATATACTAATGTGTCTGTCTGTCTGTCGTTATTTTTTCTTTATTATTAACATACTCTTTGCCTTTCTTTCTTTCTTTCTTATCTTATTTTTCTCTTCGTTTTTTTTCTTTCTTTTTCTAGTTATTTTTCCTCATCTCCGCTTATTTTTGTTAAGCATGTATAGCCCTGAGCGATTCAAGTCGCAGTGTTTGCAGATCCATAATGAATTGGGAGAAGCCCTGAAGGTAATTGGGTGGTCGATTTTACCAATGTATGAAAGGTTGATCGTTTCCAAAGATCGATATTCGATTTTCTAGTTCAAACTATTGGCATTTGGAAAGTATTAAGGGCTTGGCCTAAGAATATAAGTGATCACTGCAATGTGTGTGTGGGGGGGTGAGAAATAAGATAAAAACAGCAAAAAGAAGTTGAGGAGTAGGAGGAGGCGAGAAAATAGGAGGAAAAATCAGGAAAGAGAAATGACAAAGAGAAAGAAAGAAAGAAAGAAAGAAAGAAAGAAAGAAAGAAAGAATGAATGAATATAACGGAGAATTGGGAGAAAACAGGAAAAAACGCGTGCAAGAGAAAAAAGCAGAAAACAAAGAAGAAAAAAGAAGAAGAATTAAGGTTTGGAAGAGATAAAGAGAATAAGGAAAATGAAAAAGAATAAGTAGACATAAGATGAAGGAAAATATAACTAGAAAAAGAAGAAAAATGAAGAGAAGAAAAATGAGTGAAAGAAAGAAAGAAAGAAAGAAAGAAAGAAAGAAAGAAAGAAAGAAAGAAAGAAAGACAAAGAAGTATATGATTCTAAGACAGAAAAGGTGAAAAGAAAAGAAAAGATAGAGTGTATGTTAGGAAGGAAGGAAGGAAGACAAAGAAGTGTATGATCCTAAGAATTAAAGAGTGAAAGAAAGAAAAGTCAAAGTGTATGTTAATAAGAAAGAAAGAAAGAAAGAAAGAAAGAAAGAAAGAAAGAAAGAAAAATAACGGGAATATTAATGAAAGAAAAAAACTGAAATAAATAATTCGTGAAAGAAAGAAAGAAAGAAAGAAAGAAAGAAAGAAAGAAAGAAAGAAAGAAAAATAACGGGAATATTAATGAAAGAAAGAAAGAAAGCTAAAATAAATAAATAAAACGTGAAAGAAAGAAAGAAAGAAGAAAGAAAGAAAGAAAGAAAGAAAGAAAGAAAGAAAGAAAGAAAGAAAGAAAGAAAGGACGGAGGGAAACGAATATAATCATGAGAAAAAAAAGAGTGAATATAAGAAAGGCAATGGAAATGTTAATAAGAAAGAAAGAAAGAAAGAAAGAAAGAAAGAAAGAAAGAAAGAAAGAAAGAAAGGAAAAAAGAAATATGATAATTTTATTAAGATACTCGAATGATGGAAGAAAATAAACCACCAAACCAACAAAATGGACTTTAATAAATAACGGAGATTAAAGATGACGATAGGCGAAAAGAAAAAAGAAAAGAAAAATGAAGAAAAAAAAGGAGAAATGGGGAAACAATTATAGCGAGAACATTGGAAGTTGTGGACAACCATATCCATGTCCTCCCGGAAAAAGAAATAAACGGGTAAAAAGAGTTGGAAGGAGAAACAGATAGAAAAGTGACCTAGAATAAAACAAAAGAAAAAACGATGAAAAGGTAAAGAAAGGAAGAAGAAGAAAAAAAAAGAGAGACACAAAAAAGAATTCAATGGAGGAAAACGTTTTTCTTAAAAGAAAGACTAAAAGCGTATCAGAAAATAAGTTTAATGGAAGTCAGAAAAAAAGGGAGAAAGAAAGGCAACAATGAAAATAAGAAGGAAAGAGATCAAAGAAATATAGTATGTGAAGAAATGTTATAGAAACCTTGGGCGCTCGAAAGCGCTTGTCTTTAAATAATTGCTTAGGATTTGTCCTTTCACGGAGATAAGAGAAACACAAAAGTATTTGGCGCACACGGTTCCGGTCTTTCATGCATAAAGGATGTGTAACAGGCACCAATTTGAGCTATCAATCAAAGAATCTTTGATTTACGGGTGACTTCTTGTGTTAATAACATCCGGACCGGTAAGTGACCGCATTTTATAATTCGTAACAAGCTCCAGCTATTGCAGAAACTTCAGGATAAAATGTTGCACTGCTCGACACCGTCCCTACGTCAGTCTTCTCGCCTTCGTAAATCATTCTATTAATTATTGACCAATGTAGTTCAGTTACAACTCTGACGTCTGCAGGTGCCTCTTGCCGAAGTCCATTTAGATTAATCTGAAAGTTGTTGGATGAAGATCGGCCCCTTGGCGAACAGGTGCAACTTGCATCTTATCTCATAATCACAGATAATATGAACGCAAATACAATTTATTGGAAGATGAAGACCCATATGCGTCATCTGGTACGCGGCGTCACTTGCTTGCATGTTAAATAACACCTAACAAACTATCCTTTTGTCACCTCATGTGGAGAGATTATACAACCGCTTTGTTAAAATCCCAAATTCTCACCTCTTTTTTTTTTCCGTGAGAAAATGATTGTTTTTAAATGAATTCAATGAATTCATTTTTGTTGTTTTTGTTTTTATTTTTTTAACTATTATATATTTTCCTGTAAATTGTTTTAAAGTTAACAAAAAGGTAACTGATCGTATACTTCTTTGTCTTCCTTCCTTCCTTCCTGCCTTCCTTCCTGCCTTCCTTCCTGCCTTCCTTTCTGATAAACATACTCTGTCTTTTCATTCTTTTACTCTTTCTTTCTTAGAATCATACACTTCTTTGTTTTCCTTCTTTTGTTTGTTTGTTTCTTTCTTTCTTATTAACATACTCTTTTCTTTTCTTTCTTTCATTCCTTCTTTCTTAGTATCATATACTTCTTTGCTTTCTTTCTTTCTTTCTTCCTTTCTTTCTTTCTTCCTTCCTTTCTTATCACTTATTCGACCGCTTAGTTAAAATCTCAAATTTTCATTTTGAATGAAACGATAAATAGTAATAGTAATATTAACTGTCTTCCTTATAAAGAAACATTTTACATTTATTGACCAAACAAGTTCCCTCTGTGTCTGTCTATATTTCTGAGATGAGGTATTATGTACATTATTTACATTATTCGGACTATTGAACTCATCTTTGTTTTTCAGATGGAAATTAACACGAGATAACTGATAACTGACATCCATTAAAACATGGCACGTGGAAACTAGAACAGTTTACCCCAGTGAGCGAAATAAACATTCCAACCACCTGAAGAAGTCGTACAACGGCCGAAACGTGGTAACAAATATGGCGAAAAAGATGAGAACAATAGTCCGAATAATGTAAATAACTTCCCTCTGTTGAAATTTTTAAAATCTTACTTTTTTTCGGGGAAATAGGATTCTCAAGTCCAGTAATTCTTAACTCTCTTTCGAGTACTGGTAGAGCCTCCATTCCTCATGTTTTGTTTCAAATACTCTGGAAAGTCAACCTCTCTCAGGCGGGATATAGCGAGTCTCTAACGACTCTATCGCTACTGCCATTGATGAACTACCTTCCTTGGTACCTCCAGGTCTCACCTTCACGGCCAGGACCCGCCATGCCACTCACAAAGTTGCAAACCACCTACATTCTCTCCGTATTCCATCGGCATGAAGTAAGTTCCATCCACTCAAACAGCTTCTTCCTGCGAAGCCCTGCCATGTCGAACAGCCCCACCAAGAGGTTGTTTCCTCGATCACTATAATCTTAACCTATTCAAGAGTTAACATCTATCTTCCCCTCATATCCATATAAATTAGCCATTAGCGTAACCCTTTCCTCGAGTGGACCCTTGTACAGGGATAACCTTACTGTAAAAAAACAAAAAATATATACAGTAGAAACCTTGAAAACCGGACTAAGAAGGCCTTCCGGATATGAGGAATTGGTTACAAAGTCCGGATATGAGGGGTTATATTTAGATTAAAATAAGTGAACTGAAATCAGATTTAACATTTATCTTCAATGTTTTATAGTAAACAAAATAAGCTAATGGTGAGTATAACGGAATCGATTGTAAGGAAAAAGAAATGTAATGTTAATGAAAATTCGTGAAATTAATTATGCCACGTATGCAAAACAAATAATGTAACTGGGATTTTTTAATCGCTGTTGCATGATGATTCTTTCTCTTCTAATGTCATTCTCATCTTTTTCTGCATTTCGTTTTGGTTTTGTTCTTGAATTTTTTTAAACGAAAGAGACTTTTTAACTCTGTGTGCATTATTGCAATCGTCATAGCTGAATGCTGGCTTTCTTTCCATAAAACTGACAACCTTTTCAATAGCTTTTTCAATTTCAGTCCAGGTTTCATTACAATCATATTTGTATTTCTTTGTTCATTGTAACAGTGTGAACACTGGAGAATAGTTTCTTTGGAAGATTTTATATCATATAATGTTGACTTTTCTATGTTGAACTCAGCCATTAGTTACAATGAACTTTCACCAGCGTCTAGTCTGTTTAAAATTTCCACTTTTTGCAATAACTCCAAAGTTGTTCTTTTCCTCTTATTCCCATCATCTTTTGCACCAATACAAGCCATTAGGGTGAAATAAGAATCAGCAATTATCCAAATTTCCTGAAAAAAAGAGATTACAATCAGTTACATATCACCCAAATAGTTCAAATATACACAATAGAAACATGTCCGGATATGCAAGATGCCTGTTATGTGGGATCCCGGATATGAGAGATTCCGGTTATTAGGGACACCGGTTATGAGAAATTCCGGATAAGAAAAAGTCTTCTGTAATTATTTTCCTTATGAGTTATATGTGATATCCGCTTTAGATGTTGCTTTTTTTTTTTAAAGAACGCTGTTTCTGTCACTTGGCAGAGTTTTTTTCTTTATTAATGAGATTGTACTTCCAGTCCACGAAGTTCGAAAAGGAGTGGTCCTTGCAAAGACCTACATGCCACGAAGTGATTTTTAACCATTGATCTAAGAAAGCGATCATATATTTCTGAACAAGTTAGGCGCCATTAATGACATCCATGGGAATTTCAAATTTTTAAGAACCTGACTTGAGTTTTAGGTTAATATCTTTTTGTAGCAGTTTACTGCGTTACACGAAACTACTCGTAAACTATTTTATGTTCAAGCCCCTAATATAATCCTTGTTGTAATGGCGGGGAATTTACTCACCCTAATGTTAGGTGGAGTCTTAAGTAATTCCTCTGCTGAATCTTAAATACTAATTATGTGTAGCAATTTATATTAAATTTAATGTGCCTTACTATTTCTACAATCAAAGGCAGTGTCCATAAATTTCATAACTACATTAATGGAAGAACTGAAAGTAAATATACATACATATAATGTTAAGGGGGTTTGATCAAGAAGGAGACGTAGAAAAACTTGTCAATCTACGAGAGACCGTCTTATATTTGTGGCTGATGTAAAAATTTAATATTGGTTTTTGTTCGTTCGTATTAGTGAAATATGAGAATCAAAAAAACAACTTTAATTTTACATCGGGAGCACTTTTGAAGGTCCTAAGATATTGGCACTACACTTTCTCGTAGGTTGACTTGTCACTTGTAGAAACTTTTATTCGTACACACATCGATCAGCGCATCACAACCGAAATAGAATTATCAACATAATACAAATATTAGTGGATTATACCAAAATACTCTGCAGAAGCCAGTGCAAGCAAAGATTAGAAAACACTAGAAACTATTTTTATATAAAATAAACAATTGATTGATTGTTTGATTTAACGACATTACAACTCTGTCGGTTATTTAATGCCGAAAATATATATCTTTAAATATATATCTTGTATACAGTCCGTTTGGTTATGCCTGAAGTTATACCTCGAGAACTGATTTATTTAGGGCTATAAATTTTTTGGTACAAAGCTTCTTCAAATAGGATAGTAAAACAAATGACCAACACGAGATCAAATATCACAGAAGACGGTATCTTGAAGTGTATATGATATATTTAATATGCTTACAAAATCTGTATATATATATATATATATATATATATATATATATATATATATATATATATATATATAGTTTAAATAGTCATTCATTTCTGTAGTTCACAGCTACTAACAAGCTGAATTTGTTTTTCTCCTGATAATGGCAACACTGGCCGAAACTAGTCGAACTGAAAATCAAATTGAAAAAATAAAAACGAAAGAATATTAATATACAACCCAGTGTGTCTGAAGTGGGTTTAATATTTTTTAGTGTTCCAAACACACACACAAACACAAACATATGTGTGTGTATGTGTGCATGTGTATGTGCTTGTCTGTGTCTGTGTGCGTTATGCAACACTGAGCAACAAGCGCGATTCAAAGGTTGTACATTCTTTTATGGTTACTCTTTGTGGTGTTTATAAATAGCCAACTGGACTACTTCGAAGGAGACGGTAGACACTAAGACCTAAGATAAGTAATGATTGTATGACTAAATTCCTAAAGTGTTTATAATATATATATATATATAAAAGACATTTTTATGTTTAACGTTCTTTTTATAGATACAAGTATTTAAGTAAATGCTCTGTTTATAATAAACAGTATTAAATAATATTTACCGGCCTGAATGTCCGAGAAATTTTCATAGAAAATATTCGTCCTTTGACAGGATTCGAACCTGCATCCTATACGGAACCGTCATTTAGCCTGACGTGCCTAACCGCTCGGCCGCAAAGGATCGTTCGGTTGGCAAGGTCGAATTTACTGCTTATAAACTTCAATCTTCCATGAATCTCGTACATTCATAACTGCTCATGGCGTATCAAATGTAAACAAATGACGTCATACATTAAGACAAAGAAAAAAGAACGTTAAACATAAAAATGTCTTTAATAAATAAATTGTCGGACTTTGTCCATTTCTTAGTATATATATATATATATATATATATATATATATATATATATATATATATATATATATAATGCACAATAAAATCCAAAATCACCTCATATGCGGAATAAGTATATTTCGACCGACGAAAATATTCGTGAACCTTATTCAATCCCGGTATATACTGAAATTTACTATATATATATATATATATATATATATATATATATATATATATATATATTTTAAGCATTTCACCCCAAGCAAGGCGGGAAGCCACTAGGACGCAAGGGGTTACAGAAAATTTAGAGCAAGATCAGATAGGAGTGATAGAAGAAAGGATGAGGGTAGTGGATAGATCAAGGCAACTGGAGATGTCGATTGACATTACACTTGAATAGCTGGAGATTATAGCTCTCAGGGAAACAGGAATAGGGAAGGGAGTTCCACAGGCGAGAGGTGCGAGACATGAAGCTATTAGAGTAGAAGAGACGGCTACATTTAGGAGTTTCGACAGTGAAGGGGTGAGAGCGGGATGCCAGCCTCGTATGGCGCTTGAGCTCATGACGTCTGGGAACCAGCGAATACAGCTCCTCGGAGCAATTTCCATGGAAGTATTTGTAGAAGAGACAGAGGGAGGCGACGGCGCGTCTGTGAGAAAGTGACTGTAGACGAGACGCCAGGGCAGGGCTAACTACATTGCATATCCGCCTCTGGAGCCTATCAAGAACCCCGATGCAAACAGAAGAGGCACCAGACCATATATGGCAGCAATACTCCATGCAAGGGCGAATTGTTGATTTGTAGATCTGGAGGATCGACTCCGGGGAGAAAAACTTCCTGGCGCGGCTCAGGGAGCCAACTTTCCTTGCAGTGGACGAGGCAATTGACTCAATGTATTTATTCTATCTCAGATATATATATATATATATATATATATATATATATATATATATATATATATATATATATATATATTCTTCGGGAAAGCACTAGAAGCTCCTTCCGCATTTAAACGCTATACTAGATTGCCAATGTTATTAGTCCTGACCTTGGCATCTCGGTTTATTTTCTTGGTAATTGTTTTGATGAATTTTCCTCCTTGATATCTAAACTTTATGAATTTAAGCGCAGTACTAGATTGGCGGCAAGGTCTCATCATTTTACAACTGAAATAGCTGGATATAAAGGTGCCACTGAAAGTAAAAAAGAAAGAAAAGACTTTAGACGAAACCAGAAACGCACTCCTAAGATGTGAGGAAAGGTAACCGAATGATAGGCAAACTTAGCAACTCCTATTGAGGAAAAAATGTAAATAAACTAAAGTTCAGAGTCTTACGCGGAGACGTTAGAAGTATAGAGTTGAAATTGACTTTAGAAAGAACCTGTAACCCATTTCTAAACAGGAAACAAGGGATAAACCTCTACTCCTGTTCAAAAAACCGGAAGGCGTATAAAACAGACGATATGTGAGCCTACCTAATTCTATTGATAAAAAATAAGAAAAAAATAGAAATATATATGAATATAAATAAAATGTCATAACAAATTACCCGTTTTTCCTTTCTTAAAACGTTTTATCTCATAGCAATTAAAGCATGAGAGGGTAATGAAAAGTCCATTACACAAAGTTAATGGGAAAACAGAATATTTAATCGATTTTAATCGATTTTGGTCATACCAAGAATTTTACAGCTCTTCTCCAATCTATATGTTAAATAAATATAATTATTTTAGATTTTTTCTGTAATCATTTGGCATTTCAAAAATACACACGTCAAAACCTAATAACAGGAGACCCCTTCGTGAACTAGTTGGATTCTTTTAAAGATTACCATTAATATTGACTGATTGATTATATTTTACTGTTTTTCAACCTTTTTAGGTTATTTAAAGCCAAAAAATATTTTTAGATTTTAAGAATTTTTTGGGAGATAATAATGGTTTACTAACACAAGTTTTACTAATTAACCCATAGCTGGGAGGAGAAGAGGTTGATTCATACATTTCCCAAGGGTATTTGCGCGCAAGTGAATATAACGAACCTGACGAATTTCTGATTAACAATTCAGAGTCCTTAATCATGGCCCCACCCACACGTCTAACCTTACAGCATCTGATATTCCCAAGTATTCACCCACTTAGGTACTGACCAGCCCCGACGTTGCTTAACTTATCGTACGAGAACCAGTGTTTCAATGTGATATGGTCATAAAACACATTAATATGAGAAACAGATCGTGTGTGATAAAATCCATAAAGCGATTGTACTAGGAAAGACCTAGGATATGGTGTGAATTTAATGGCGATCAGGAAATTTTGTCTAAGAAGAATTGGGCTGTGGTGACCCCCATTATGAACTGGATTCAATCTGTATGTATGTTTTGCTTTTGATGTCACCTCGGAATGTCAAAAAGATCTAGGAGCCCTAGTGGTTGACAGAGAATGTATCCTCCAAGACATCAGGTGCAGAATCGAGCCTTCATAGCTGTCGGTCTATATGCACCAATTTAAGCAATAAAACTGAAATCAACAGAACACGAACAAGCTTCATAACAGTTTTAGGAAACGGTAGATCTTTGAAGTTAGAAGAATCTCTCGCACCCTCGCAAAGAGAAGATTGAACGCTCAAAGAAAAACGTAGCCTCAATTTGATTTTGATGGAGCCCAAAAACGAATACAAAATGGCTGATTTTTTTTTTATGGGATTTTCATTTTTTTTTTTTTCTATCTACTCATTTCTTAATTAATTTATTAGTTATTTAACTTTTTGTCCCAATTTAATTACTAAGGGCGCATCGCCGTCGGATAATGATTATATTCTAATTCCCTCTTAGGATTGAACTGACTACTAAGTAATTACTGTACTTGCCGGCCTATTGGACGCGGATTTGAAATTAAAAAAAAATGAACCAAAAAGTTACCCTGTGGCTAATGTGACTACAGCAGTATCATGTATGAGATGGATATGAAAACCACGAAAAATGTGGGGTTCACCAGGAATCAGTTTTACAACTAAAACTAAGACTCCTGAATTATATCAATAAAAATATCCCTGAAAAATTCACACAGAAAAAAAAATTATGGAATTGTACAATATTTTGCTGCTTTTTTTGCAGAAATACCAGATTTCACAGAAATATTTGCTTTGACTGGTATTTTGCTGTTAAAGCAAATATTTCGGTGAAATCACGCGCAAAGCGGACTGGTATATTGCTGTTTGCTTTACGTGTGTTTTTATTGATATACAGGTACATTATTTACATTATTCGGACTATTGTCCTCATCTTTGTCGCCCTATTTATCACAACGTTTCGGCCGTTGTACGCTCCGCCCTTCTTCAGGTGGTTGGAATTTCGAACTGAACTCTTTATTACGCTCACTAGTGTAGACTGTTCTAGTTCCACGTGCCATATTTGATGGATGTCAGTTATCAGTTATCTCCTCTGAAAGTTCTCCATTGAACTCACACTCTTTTGGGTCCTGTCACTGGATCTAACCAACGCCTTTATATACTGTGCCATATGTCCTTGAGGACATCCGGGTATGAATTTCTGGGTGTTATAAACCTAATGTCTCCAGCAACCATTTTTACCAGTGCTCATATTGCAATTTTTTGCTGCTATCTCATGTTTTTACCAGAGCTCATATTGCAACTTTTCCTGTTATTATCGCTTTTCTCTGGCACTCCTTATTACTTTTTCCCATATTGTATTTATTTCTATGCTTGGTCGGCTCAGGAGATTTTTGTGGCCTAGCATAATTCCTTAAGTTTACGAATTTTCTAATGGTGTTCCTTCTTAATTTAAGTCTGTGTTTCTTCATGGTTAGGGAGTAGGTCACATAAGGTAAGGTTATCATTTTCATTTTTTTGGTTGTGATGTGAACATTTTCCCCCTAAATATTCCATGCCAAAATCTGAGTGCGTCCAATGCGCGTGTGCAAAATACGCTATATTCTTAGTAGTGAGTTCAATCCTAAATGCCACCCATACAAACATTTTACATTGAATATCGCAACAAATAGAGAAATTATTTTCACTATAGTCTAGTGTGTCTGTCGATTTGGATAACCTTGAGGGAATTTTTAACAGAACCGTTTATTTAATCTACTTGGTTAGGGATTGTGTACTTGCACTCAATGGAAACGAGTGAGTCATAACTGAAGAATACAAAATAAAAATAAGAACTAGACGGTGTCTCTAAATATGAGCAGTGGAAAGAGAACAGTTTATTACCCTAAATTGAATAAAGAGTTCCATTCAGAATTTCCTTTAAATTACATAGATCAATATACATTTAGTGAAGGCCGGAGAGCACAGGAGTTGAAAAGTTGTGAGAAAATAACAAAGACGAAATAGTCTGAATATAAACATTATACATTATGATAACTCATGGTCTGCGAAATTCAGACAAAAAAAAATGATGGGGACATATTTATTTTATTTAAGTTTTACTTTCTTTCTTCCTCATTTAACGTTTCTTTCTTTTTCCTTTTCTTTTTCATTTAATATTTTATTTTTCCTTTCATTTCTTTCTTCACCATTAAATTTTTATACCTTTTAATTTCTTTCTTCGTAATTTGACTATTTTTTCTTTACTCGTCATTTAAATATTTCTTTCTTTCTCATTTAAAATTTTCTTATTTTCTAAGTTTTTTTTACTTTTTCTTTTTTTCTTTTTTTTTTGGTTATTTAAATTTTTCTTTTCTTTCATTCTTTCTTACTTTTACTTTTTCTTTCTTTTTTTTCCTTTATTCTTTCAATTTTTTACTCTTTCTTTTTTCTTTTTCCTTTCATTCTTACTTTCCTTTTTTACTTTTTCTTTTTTCTTTTCTTTCATTCTTTCTGTCTTTTACTCCTTCATTCTTTGTTTATTTTCGTTCATTCTTTCTTTCTTTTTTACTCTTTCTTTTTTCTTTCCTTTCATTCTTTCTTTCTCTTAGACTTTCTTTATTTTCTTTCATTTTTTCTTTTTCACTTTTTCTTTTTTCTTTTCTTTCATTCTTTGTTTCTTTTACTCTTTCTTTCTTTTCATTTTTTCTTTAATTTTTTACTCGTTATTTCTTTTTATTTCTTTTTATTTCTTTTTTTCTTTTTTTACTCTTTCTTTCTTTGCCTTTCATTTTTCTTTCTTTTTTAATCTTCCTTTTTTTTTCTTTCATTCCTTGTTACTTTTACTCTTTCTTTTCCTTTCATTCTTTCTTTCGTTACTCTTTTTCTTTTCTTTCATTCTTTCTTCTTTTACTCTTTCTTTCTTTTCCTTTCATTCTTTCCTTCTTTTTAACTCTTTCTTTTTTCTTTTCTTTCATTCTTTCTTTCTTTTACTCTTTCTTTCTTTCTTTCTTTTGCTTTAATTCTGTGTTTCTTTTTTATTCTTTCTTTTTTCTTTTCTTTCGTTCTTTCTTTTTTTTCTTTTTCTTTCTTTCTTTCGCTTTCAGTTTATTTCCTTTTTTTATTTCATTCTTTCTTTTATTCATTCTTTCATTCACTCATTCATTCTTTCTCTCTTTCTCTTTCTTTCTTTGTCAGTTAACTGTTTCTTTTGTCATCCTTCAAAAATCCTTGGTTTGACACTGTTCCAGATTATGAGTTCCATCCTGCTCTTGTCTTACGCCATGCCAAAACTCATTATTAATTAATGCAAGAAAACTTGACATCATCAAGCTCCGCCATTTTCCATTTCTTTAGTCTTTCTTTCATTCTTTCTTAGACTTACTCTTTTCCATGTCTTTTACATCATTTTTCCTTCTTTTATTTCCCATGTGTTCTCGGCTCAGCAACACAACTGATGCCTCCAATCAAAAACTACAGACATAATCTCAGTTGTGATTTTTGTTAATTAAAATGCATTAATTATTCAAAGGTGATTTCAAGTTAAGTGAGATATTAAAAACCTTTCAGCTCAACAAAGCTCTAAGACAACTGAACCAAAAAAATAGTTTATGTAAGCTATTGTCTCGCGCAACACAGCAATTTGCTACAAAAACGAAAACATTAACTCTTTAATCCCTGCGTTCCTGAGTCAAAATTCGTAAATAATTGGAATATAATGTTTCACGGTAGATATAAAAAAAAATAGGTACGTGTTTACCCACCGTTCAACCGATGGTTGGG
>OZ010591.1:20678658-20681158 GCA_963932145.1 Acanthosepion lycidas
AATAGATAAGCATTTTAGTAAAGATAAGCTATTGAAAAGAATGTTTAATAAAATGAATCTAAAAATTAGTTACTCATGCATGAACAATGTGGAGAAAATTATAAATTCTCACAATAGTAAGATCATTCGGGATTTTCAAACTAACCAATTACAAAGGGATTTTACTGTTGACAAATTACAAAAAGAGAATTCTATCTGTAATTGCAGAGTAAGATCTGATTGTCCAGAAGGTGGAGTTTGCATGACAGAAAACGTGGTATACGAAGCCACAATCTCCACCAAGGAAAATGTTAAACAAAAATGATCTATATAGGAATATCTGTGGGAAATTGGAAACAGCGCTTCTACAACCATCGCCATTCCTTCACAAATGAATCCCAAAGACACCAAACAACACTATCGAAATACTATTGGGATCTGGTGGAAAACGGCTTCACCCCACAGGTGAAATTGAGAATCATCTCTAGAGCTCGAACACCCAAAAACTTCAGTGACAGATGTGACCTCTGTATTAAAAAGAAATTCTGGATAATCAATCATAGAGTTCCTGAAGAGTTACTCAACTAACATAATGAGATGATCTTTAAATGCAGACACAGAAATCATCTCAATATAACTAACTACATATAAAAAAAACCTTTCCATTGAAATTCTGTAAGTCTAAATTATCAATATTTGAAATAATACCCGATGTCTCTCTGTACAAACTCTATCACTTATAATATATATGCAGTTGTATATGGGCATATATGCATTGATTAACATCCTTACATTTCGGCTAGTATTTATAGATATCCATATGAGAATTATAAACATATACATATTTTGTTATACGTATATGTAGATGTTTATATACGGAAGTAATTATTGGCTTGTATTTAGATGTGAGGATGCTTGTATGCACGCGCCAGCGCGTGTGCATATATGTGCGTATGTGTGCGGGTGCATACATGTATGTATAAGGGTGAGTATATGTCCATGCATGTGTATATGTTTATATGTGTATATATGCGCGTATGTGTAATGTAATTGTCATTTTTGATAATGGCTTATGTAAGCCGAAAGCTTAGATAGTATTAAAAAATATGTATCAATATTGTGATTTTCTTTCTTCGTTTAATGATAATGTTATTAAGCTTATCAGACGTTATGAAAAGAATTTACATAAAATAGACAACAGTTCTCTATATTATTTAATGAAACGTGTATCAATGAAAAAATGCTGCCTAAATACATACATCTTTATGTGTGTATATATGTATTAGGTTGGTGCAAAAATAATGACGTAATAGCGTCGTTTTTTTATTTAACAAATACGTCAAAAAACGACATTATTACGTCATTATTTTTGCACCAACCTAAAATATATGTGGATACGTGTGTAAATATGTATATATATATATATATATATATATATATATATGTGTGTGTGTGTGTGTGTAAGGCTAAGTATGTATATGAATGTGTATCGATACATATATATGTGGTTGTACATATATTTGTATATGTATAGGTGTATATATATATTTACGGAAATATGTATGTGGTGTGTATGAATATATGTATAAGATATGGTTGTATGCATATATAGATATATATGCGTGTATATTTGTGTACATATAGAGATGAACTGTAAAGACAATAATTTGTTTATTACCTTCTAATATTACTTCATCTTGAAATAATTTCTAATTACATTTGAAGAATTAGTAATATTACTCATCTAGAAATAGTTTCAAATTAAATGAATTAAATTTAATTAAGAAATATTACCCCTTAATCATTATTCACAATATTAAAAATATTAAAATTAGTAAAAAAACTTTTGAGAATTTAAACACTATCTAACGATAACTGTAAAATTTAACAATATTTAAAATTTAACCTCCATCCCTATCTAACGTTAACTGTAAAATTTAAAAGAAAATGTAAATATGTATATATATCAATGCGTGCGTAAATATGTATATGTATATGTTAATATATATATATATATATATATATGTGTGTGTGTGTGTGTGCGTGTGTGTGTGTGTGTGTGTGAAAATATGTAGAAAATAGAAAAGAACTCGTTAGGTAAATAATCCAAAGTTCTTTAGTATTTTTGTTATTATTTTTAAAAAATAGTGCTCGATACAAAAGTAGAGCATAAATATAATAATTTATTTAAAAATAAGATTCCAACACGCGACATAAGAGGTATCATGTTTCAAAACAAGAGCTGAAAACTTCAATATAATTATTTGAATTAAATTGAATTAAAGTAAGCTCTGTTCCATCTTCAAGCGAAATTTTGTTTTATATATATATATGTGTGTGTCTGCGTGTGTGTGTATGTGTGTCTGTATGTAAGGTTATGTATGTGTATCGATACATATGTATGTGGTTGTATATGTATTTGTATATGTATACGGGTATATGTGTATATATATTTACATAAATATATATGAGGTGTGTATGAATATATGTATGAGGTATATATATATACATATATATGTAT
>OZ010591.1:20686158-20768658 GCA_963932145.1 Acanthosepion lycidas
TATTTATATGCAGAGATAGATAGATAGATAGATAGATAGATAGATAGATAGATAGATGAAAAGACTGATATATGAACTGAGATAGATAAATATAAATAAACTGAATAAGAAAGAAAGAAAGAAAGAAAGAAAGAAAGAAAGAAAGAAAGAAAGAAAGAAAGAAATACATATGAGCAGACTGGGATAAGTAGAGGAACTGAATTAGAAAGAAAGAAAGAAAGAAAGAAAGAAAGAAAGAAAGAAAGAAAGAAAGAAAGATGAGCAGGCTGGGGTAGATAGATAGATAGATAGATAGATAGATAGATAGATAGATAGATAGATAGATAGGCAGAAAATTATGAAATAAAAATAAAAAAAAATGCGAGCCATGAAAAGACACTCGCTGAGTGATCTGGACAAAGATTTGGCGATAAAAACACAATTAATAAATCATCTTTTTGTACCTCTCTGATTTTTTTTTAATAATATTCTATAGATAATGAAGAGACTGAATTAAATAGATAGGCAGAGAGAGAGAGAGAGAGAAATAATCAGAGACACAAATATATTGAAAAACTGATATATGAACATAGATAGATAGATAGATAGATAGATAGATAGATAGATAGATAGATGGATGGAAAATTATAAAATAAATATAAAACCGATGCTAGCCATGAAAAGACAGACAGACATAGATAGATAGATAGATAGATAGATAGATAGATAGATAGATAGATAGATAGATAGATAGATAGGTAGATAGATGGAAAATTATCAAATAAATATAAAACCGATGCTAGCCATGAAAAGACAGACATAGATAGATAGATAGATAGATAGATAGATAGATAGATATTTACTGAATCAGATAGAGAGAGAGAGAGAGAAAGACAGATAGACAGAGACAGAGATATTCTGAAAAACTGATATATGAACATAGATAGATAGATAGATAGATAGATAGATAGATAGATTGGTAGGTACGTGGTTAGGTAGGTCGGTACATAATGAACAAATTACTTTATAATGAAACCTGATAATGCTTAGTTGATTTTAACATGATACTTTATGAAAAGTTGATTGTGTTTGTACTTAAAAGTCCAGCTCCGTTTAACGGCTTCATTTTATTCGATGTCGACGTGAAACGTTATGAATTTGCTGCGATAAACAACGTGCTAAGTGTTTCTTTTGCTTTTAATGCTGTAAATGAAACGTGATTTCTGTTTGTCTGTTTGCATCTATGCTTTTAAGAGCATCAATCAAGTCATGTGGCTGTTTTACTTGCTCAAAAACGCTGCCATTATCTAAATATTTATTTAACCGCCGATAGTCTGCCTTTTTACTCATTAGTGACCTCTGAACAGAGTTTTAATTCATCCTTCAACCAGTCTGTCGTTCCCTGGCAATTTCAGATCTAACGAAATCTGTCTATATCAACATAATGGGTTTGATTTTGGAATAAAAATCTTGGTTTCTTCTTCTTCTTCTTCTTCTTCTTCTTCTTCTTCTTCTTCTTCTTCTTCTTCTTCTTCCTCTTCTTCTTCTTCTTCTTCTTTCTCTCTCCTCTCTCTCACTCTCTCTCTTCCTTACATTTTCTTTGATTTTCACACAATCTATCCATCCATATTTATCTTTCAATGTCAATTTGTTCATATCTATCTATCTATCTATCTATCTATCTATCTATCTATCTATCTATCTGAATCTGTTCATATCCCTATCCATCTGGAGGTCTTCATATATATATACAAATATGTGCATATATATATATATATATATATATATATATATATATATATATATATATATATATATATATATATATGAATCTGTTCATGTCTATCTATATGAATCTATTCATATCTATCTATCTCAGGCAGTTCGTATCTATTTATATAAATCTGTTTATATCTATCGATATCAGTCTATTCATATATATATGTGTGTGTGTGTGTGTGTGTGTAAGTATGTATGTACACATATATACCTATATATATGTGTATATATATATATATATATATATATATATATATATATTACCGACTCCCACACTGTAATTTTCTGTCTCTTTCTTTTCCTCTCTCTCTCTCTCTGTCTGTCTGTCTGTCTGTCTGTCTCTCTCTCTCTCTCTCTCTCTCTCTCTCTCTCTCTCTTGTTCTTTCACGCGCACTCTCTACCGTATTTGGAAAAATAATTCCCATCACCATAGATACACATAGAAAAAAAATTACATATTCGGTAAATAAACTATTATATTAATAATAATTATATATTTGATAAAGTCAAATATAATATTCGAAATCATTTCGATATGTAGAACACATAAAGATCTTAAAAACATTTTTATGCCCAGAAAAGAAAAAACTTCTGCGAATGCAAAAAAAAAAGAAAATTGAATCGCTGTTCTTTAATGAAGTCTGTACAAAAGAGAGGATAGTTTCTGCTCAAATACAGAATTATCTATCTATCTATCTATCGATCTATCGATCTATATATATATATATATATATATATATATATATATATGTATATACTGAGTGTTGACTTTAATGTTCACTTATATTTATATACACTCTATCTCTGATATTGATCACTTTATCCCATAAATATAGCACACCTTAAGAGTATACCTCTTCATATATATATATATATATATATATATATATATATATTAAAAAGAAGAGAAGAGAGGTGCCGTAAACGTTTTTGATTGTAATGTGGATTTATTTAGAAAAAATATTATGCTTTTAAAACAAAGCATAATATTTTTTTCTAAATAAATCCACATTACAACCAAAAACGTTTACCGCACCTCTCTTCTCTTCTTTTTAATATACATACTTTTCTCTCGTTGGAACCACTACAACCTCTTTCTTTTATATATATATATATATATATATATATATATATAGTAGTATATTTAGGGAGGAATCCTTCGTTTATGCATATCTCATTAAAAACGACAGACAAGGTACTACAATTAAGCTTTTTATTTAATCTTTCTTGTGTTCGAACAAGAGCTTTCTTTTCTGGACAAAGTGTGTGTAAAAACTGTCCAAATGTTTTATAGTTCCGAGCGCTTTCGGCTATACCTTTAGCCATTATCAAGGATGATTCGATTTTTCAGCTTAATTGAGTGTGTACGTTCTCTGTATGTATTAGTGTGTGGTAGGGATGTTTTTAATTTCCGAATACGGTTAGCACACTGTGGCCTTGTTCGTAGTTAATATTGTTAAGAGTTGGCCTTTTCTTTTCTTTTTCTTTTTTTTTTTTTTTGGGACACAGTGTGTGTAGAAACTGTACAAATATTCTGTAATTCTGAGTGCTTTCGCTTATAATTTTAGCCATTATCAAAGATGCTGCAACTACTTATGAGTTTGGTTTTTATAAGGAACACAGTTCCATAAAGAGCATTTGAATTCGTAAATAATATTTCTTCTTTGTAGTTTCGATTTTGCAAGTATGTTGTCATTTTTGAGGATAAGGTGAGCTGTTTTAAATTTTTTGTAATACATAATGAATTTAATTTTTGATTCCGGTCAATCGGGGTAGTAATTTCTTTATTATTGAGTGTTGGCTTTTTTTTTTTTTTAATTATTAATACTTTCTTTAATTTTAACCGTTTTAACATGTGGATGGGACTATTATGGGTTTATTTGCGGAGTGTGTTTTAATGGGTCCTAATTGCACCATGGTTTGAAAGACGGAAGCATTAATAATGAAAAACAAAGAAACAACTCACACTCATGTAAACACGGCCACATAGTGCTAAACGTGTTTGAAAAAAAATACCTATCTCTACAGATACACATATAAAATCTATAAGTTTTTGTCAGTCAATAGAAAAAAGAAAAGTTAATGGTTATCAAAAGTGCGAAATACATCCCAGAACAAAATAAATTATTATTTCACAGAAATCCTTACTTTATGCCCGGTGGAATATAAAAAAATGTGTCGTTCTTTACGGGCAAGTAGACTAGGAAAGGGACTATTACTGCATTCGTTTACTGGCAGTGACTTAAACGGTCAAATGAAGCAATATGACGAAAGTCTTCTGTTTTGGTAAGCAGAAAAGTATTTATTCCCCAGCATTGTAATATACAAGAGCACAGTCTGCAAAACAATTCCAAGAAGAACTAAGATCATTGGAATATGACTTTTTTTCCACATGTTCCATAGTCACCAGATTTACCGCCGAGAGATTTTCATTTCTTTCACTCACTTGGGTTCGATACTCGCTGGGTGATCTAGACAAAGATTTGACACTAAAAACACAATTAATAAATCATCTTTTGGTACAGCTGGGAAATTATTTTCATAATATTCTATAGATAATGAAGAGACGGAATGAGATAGATAGATAGATAGATAGATAGATAGATAGATAGATATTAACTGTATCAGATAGATAGATAGATAGATAGATAGATATTAACAGAATCAAATAGATAGATAGATAAATAGATAGATATTAACAGAATCAAATAGATAGATAGATAGATAGATAAATAGATAGATATTAACAGAATCAAATAGATAGATAGATAGATAGATAGATAGATAGATAGATAGATAGATAGATAGATAGATAGATATGACTTAGCTGAGATAGATAGATAGATAGAGAGATAGATAGATAGATAGATATTAACTGAATCAAATAGATAGATAGATAGATAGATAGATAGATAGATAGATAGATAGATAGATAGATAGATAGATAGAGAAGTCAAAGAGAGCAGCTGCTCTGGCGTTAATAACTTTTCACTTTTCTCTCATCAGCGTCACTTTTGTTTCCCTTTTTACCATACATATTACAAACACATACACACACATCTCTGAAATATTTTTATCTTATATATATTAATCCTAGAATATATTTCATCTCTCTCTCTCTCTCTCTCTCTCTCTCTCTCTCTGTCACTCTCGCATTCTTTATTACTATCTATATCTATCTAGCTGTACAAAACACGCCATGCCACAAATCACAGATCGTGCGGAAATAGACTTTTTTTCTATCGAAAAACATTGTCTGTTATGGCGGATGAGTAAAATGCAAAAAAAAATCAATAACAGTTTCTCCTATTTACACTATTTACATCGTCCGGGCTGTTGTCCTCAAATTTATTGTCGTACTAACGACGTTTCGACCGTTTATGCTCCGGCCTTCTTCAAGTGATATACGTTGGAATTTAGAACCGAAAGCTTTATTTAGTGCGAGGGGGTAGCTTTTTATTATTTTTTATTTTTTACTTCCTTATCTTTTCTGGATATCCTAGTTTCAGTTATTTCTCTATAGTATCTCAACTCTCCAGGGACACATGGCCCAGTAGATAAAAACATTGGTTGGTCATTAAGGCGTTTTGCTTAGGTAAATATTTCTTTAAAAAATTTCAATTACTATATTTTCACTCATATATATATATATATATTTTCACTTTTCATATATATATATATATATATATATATATATATATATGACTAATAAGCAATTTTTTAATTGGTTGTAACTTTTCAGCCACTGATATTTATAATTTTTGTTCAATTTGTTTTTCATTAATTTTTTCTTTTAGATTAGAATCAGCTAATTAAAGGATTTTTTTTACTATGTCCTTACAGTTTTCCCTCATACATACATCTATACATTCAAATACCAAGTAATTTAAGATAAAAATATAATTGTATTTTTCACCTCTTCCAATTTTTTGAAATAGACTCGGCTAGACTGTGACGTAAAAGATAAAGAATGCTTTGGTTTGTTTTGTTTTACGGCATATCAACACCTCAATGGGTTATTTAATGCCGACAACATTTTTAGGATAGATTCGTATGAATAGAATATGTATTCTTTGGTTTACATTGGTTTGGTTTATTTTGTTTTACGGCATATCAACCTCACTGGGTTATTAAATGCCGACAACATTTTTAGGATAGATTCGTATGAATAGAATATGTATTCTTTGGTTTAGATTGGTTTGGTTTATTTTGTTTTACGGCATATCAACCTCAATGAGTTATTTAATGCCGACAGCATTTTTAGGATAGATTCGTATGAATAGAATATGTATTCTTTGGTTTACATTGGTTTGGTTTATTTTGTTTTTCGGCATATCAAACTCAATGGCTTATTTAATGCTGACAAAATTTTTATTGCTGGTAATATTTTGTTTTGTCAAAAATCTGCTTCTGGTAATATGTTTCCTTCAAAATTGTATTGCTGGTAATAATTTTTTTCAAAAAAGTATTGCTGGTAATAGTTAACTATTTTCCCATAGCTGGAAACCTAACAGGTGCTACCACCCCGGGTCAGGGTGGACCTGGGAACACCAGCAATTAAGAGGTGGTTCCACGCTTCTCAAAACCTCCTGATCAGAGGCCTTGCTGTTGGACGTAGTTTATTGTCTTACCCAGGACGCTAAAAGATAAAGAGATGATATAGCTGTGTCAGCCGGGACCATTGAACTGGATATGACGCTATTTAAATCA
This sequence comes from Acanthosepion lycidas, assembly GCA_963932145.1. NCBI lineage: Eukaryota > Metazoa > Mollusca > Cephalopoda > Sepiida > Sepiidae > Acanthosepion > Acanthosepion lycidas. The sequence continues at coordinate 20,692,627 of OZ010591.1, forward strand.
TTAAATGATAGATATATAGATATATTAGTTATTACATCGAGCTCTGTCAGACATTCATAAATGCATCCGGCCAAGTTTAACAGTCCTGCATCATAGTCCGAAGTTCATTAGGGTTGCACTCTATGTGAATGTACGTGATCTTGTGCCATGGCTAGGTAACCAAATTAAACGATCACTCACAAGTTCTTGTTTTGCACACCAGCAGTATCCTGCAAAACGCTTTCTGCTTTCACGTAAGATTGTAGAACTATCAGTGATGGGCCCATAGAATTATGATGATGGATGTTGTCTCCAAGAAATGTTAAATATAGCTCTCAGAATCCGAGTATAGATTCCATCAAACTTAGACTCTAGGTTGTTAGTTAATGTCCAAGCAGTGGCACCATACATTTAAAACCGTTTCTACAGTGGCTCGAAAGAATCTCCGTTTAAGGTTTTCTTGTAGATCAGATTTCCAGATTACATCCATTTTATTCAAGGCAGCACAGGCATTAGTTTCACGAGGAAAATAACGTTTATTAAAAGTCTGTTTCCCTCGTTTCCTTCTCACTTGTTCAATTACACATTCTTTCTTTCATTCAAAAATGTTTGGGGAAGCTAATGTCAAAGGGGAATAACTGTTACATGCTTAATTCATATTCAATTTTTTTTTTTCGATGCACAGATTTTATTCATATTAAATACATTAATTTTTCAACTATTCATTTTCTTTTCCTTTTTCTTTACTCGGTCGAACATTCCTGAGTCTATCACGCCAGCCATCACTGTCCTGCATCAAAGTCGGAAGATCATTAGGGTGACATTCTGTGTCATAACATAGCTGGTCAGTGTAGGGGATTGTTGGGCGACCAACTAGTCTTACTCTATGGTTAGGTGTCCAGAACAGTAGATCTTGTTTTACTCACCAGCAGTGTCTTGCAATGTGCATTCTGTGTTCGCTTCAGATTATAGAAATATCAGGGATAGATCCAAAGAGCTGTGATTTAGTTTCGGCTGTTGTACGCTCTTGTCTTCTTCAGATGGTAGGAAAGTCGAACTGAAACGTTGTAATAAATATGGCAACAAAGATGAGGACAATAGTCCGAATAATGTAAATAGTATACATAATACCTCATCTCAGAAATATAGACAGATAGTGAAGAGCCAAAACGTTGTAATAAATATGGCAACAAAGATGGGTACAATAGTCCGAATAATGTAAATAGTGTACATAATACCTCATCTCAGAAATATAGATAGATACTGAAAGGCCAAAACGGTGTAATAAATATGGCGACAACGATGAGGACAATAGTCCGAATAATGTAAATAGTGTACAAAATACCTCATCTCAGAAATACAGACAGATACTGAAAGGCCGAAACGGTGTAATAAATATGGCGACAAAGATGAGGACAATAGTCCGAATAATGTAAATAGTGTACATTTTGATTTTATCTGAGCACATTCTCTACTTCACGTTGTATTCTCTCGGGCAACAATTATATAAAGTATGTGGATTCTGGAGTGTGGCACGTGAAAACCATGGCTACCTACCAGAGATGCATTGACATAACTAATAGAAATTTATAAGAATGGTAAGAACTTTAAGTACTTGCTGGTAGAATTCAAACCTTCTATCAATGCACAAGTTATTCTATGTTGTTATCATTAACTAGCAACAAGTAATCACCATTCAAGCTTTGGACAATGACGATGAAGAATCAAATTTTATTGCAATCAACATAATAATAATTTAATCTTCATCTGAGATTTGAAAATTTAAATTTCTATGAATATGCATTATTTAAATTATTCGCGCTATTATCCTCATTGTCATATTCACAACGTTTCGGACGTTGTGTTTCCTTTTAACTTAACTCACCAAGTTTTGGTTCACCACTGCTGTGGCTTGGTTTTGAACTCACAACACTTTGGGTCTAGTCACTGGATCTAACCAACGTCTTTATCCACTTGTCCAGGCGTATTTGAGGACATCTTTGGGGTTTATAAACCTAATGTCTCGGCTCATGTTTTTATCAATGCTCATATTGCAATTTTTGCTATTATCATTGCTTTTTTTTACCAGAGCTTATATTGTAATTTTTTGTTGTTATTCATTGCTTCTCTCTACGTAATGGAATGGTGGAATGAAAAAAAGAATAACAAACGTGATTTGTTCCCAGCTATGGGTTAAATAGCAGGACGTACTGATTTCTCTAACGGTAATTCTAAAACATTCCAGGAGCAGAACAACTCAAAATCATTGCTCATTGTTCTCGACGCTTAGGTCGAGCTTTGTGTCTATCATTATAATGTGACCAAGATAGATACACCCTTGTTCAAATTAATTGAAACAACAAATTTAGTTTCCTTTCTTTCAGCGTACCGTCAGTTTTAGACCCATTGGAGTGACAGGGTGTAATCGTTTTCTATCTTTTCCTCTGATTACGTTATTTGCAGTGGTGTGCACTAATATGAATCTATTTTCGCGATGTATGATGAAATTTGTTTGGCCTTGAAAAATATTGCGTCATCCGTGATTGAATCAGATACTCATCACGCCAAAACAATATTGTCTCGACTGTCGATTAGTTGTCATAGGGACATTGTCTGTGATGAACGTTACTCCAAGGAAGCGTACCAAAATTGTAACGCTGCACCAAGACACTGACAAGGCTTAAAAGTGAACAAATTGAAGCACTATCAACTGGCTCGGAAACTCTCCAGATTTAAATCCAATCGAGAATCTGTGGTCAATCTGCAAGGAAGGACTTCCTGGAATGGACATACGAATTAATAAAATGGACACTGGGTCATGTTTCCTTGGAAAGATACAAAAAAATAATAACAGAATTATTTTAATTGTTTCAATTAATTAGACTAAATATACATATATACGCGTATCCCACAGAGAGAAAAATATATTACAGATATGTACACAGCAAGCAGAGTGTAAGGAGAAAAAAGGAATTGACATATAGTAGTCTCGAGATCAAATGGGTCGGACTAATCGACTGTGTCCCAGGCGAGAACCTATTCCACGAACGAGTAACAGCTGGTCTTGAGTTTTTCTAAATTGTGGACTGCAAGCTAGAGATTCGTTCTATATCAGGAAAAGATAAATTCCCAAAGGAAACGGCACCACTGCTGGGTACGCAGGTTTAGCCTCTGCCTGGTCCGTAGGGAGGACCCGAGCTAAAGAAAGCACTTCTCTGTTTGGCTGTTGTAAACAAACTGAAAATTAACTGCGGCTTTCGTTACTGTATGGAGTGACGTCACTAAAGTGGCAGTCACGGGACTTCTCTCCACGAATGGGAGATAAATTCCTTCTGTATCCCTACACTAGTTTGCTAACTCTTCCAAGTAAATTTATGTTTTTAATCTCCTTAGCAATTTAATTCTGTTTTAAAAAGAACATTTTATTTTTTAGACATCGTGCTTTTAACCTGCCATTTTTCTCTTCATCCATTGTTTTACTTTGAAGATCAAACCAACCTCGTTGTTTTTTTCTTTTATATATATATATATATATATATATATATATATATATATATATATATATATAAGTTATGAAGAACTTGGTAATGATGATCCGGCGTCCTTTTAATAGGAGTCTGGTGAAATAAATTATTATAATCGTACCTTAAAGTGGTCTGTTTTTCTTTTACATATATATATATATATATATATATATATATATATATATATATATATATATAAATTCATGAATCATTCAAACAAAAAACAAATATAGAGGTTAATGATTTAAATGGCGAGAATACTTCGTCGCAAACAATCTAAATAAGATACATCAACCCCGAACCTGTATATGAATGATATGATCCCCGTTTATAAATTCCAGTTGCATAAGGTCTTTTTAATTTTACAAGCTTTCGTCTGTTCCTACAGACATCATCAGGTATGGAAGTAGATTTTGTTCTTGTTTTTACTTCTCGGTAATAAGAGGACAACGAAAATAGAAATGTAATCCGAAAAAATGCTATGAGAAATGTGTTATTGTTTTGGAACGTGCGGTCACAACGCTGAGTTTGAATTTAAATTTTAAGGTTCTGCGTTTTTGTACAAATATAGCAATAAGAGAATTCTTTTTTACTGGTATATTTTCCGTGAATATGGCATGAACTATATTGTTCAATAATTACAGTAATGTCGCACTTATTATCCGAGAGTTGCACGTTGGATCAGTTATTTTAATATATATATATACATATATATATATATATATATATATATATATATATATATATATATATATATATATATAGTAGCTGACACTTCTTATTTGACATAGACGCCTCGTCCTCCGATAGAAAAAACAGATCAAATAGTAGTTTCCCCAAAAAAAGGGACATTCAATTTCGATCCCTACCGGAGGACATATTTTCTTTATTTAAATTTCTCGATTGCCGATGGACGTAATACACACTGTATCCAAACGACTTTGAAATTTAATGCAACTATTCTGAGTGGCCTCCTGGTCTCACTTGGTGAATGATGCCATAATACTTGACTTCAGTTCATCATTAGAAAGAGTTTTGTCAAGCGGTAACGCATGCCGTTTCCAAATTTCTGGCGCAGTGAATTTCGTCATGGTGCTCTTTTTCATGCAGATGAGGCCCAACTTACCCTACTGTACTGCGCAGACGACAAAATCAAAAAACAAACAACGCAAATGCTGGAAATTAAAAATACGAAATGCCAACAATTTAACCATCGCACTTTGCATGTAGAAAAACGAAAAAATAAATAGTCAACTGCTGATATCCATTGATGAGTCGAAATTCTGAAGGTAACACCAATCAGCTAAGTAACATTTATATTAACTATTAACACTCTCTTTCACTTTCCCTCTCTCTCTCTCTCTCTCTCTCTCTATATATATATATATATATATATATATATATATATATATATATATATATATATATATATATATATGTGTGTGTGTGTGTGTGTGTGTGTGTGTGTGTATATATATATATATATCTTAATCATTTAACCCCAAGCAAGGCAGCAATGTCCCTATTACACGGGCGGTGACAGGGAGGGAAAATTAAATTGAAGACCGGGAATAGAAAGGATTGTGGGACAAAAGACAAAAGATGGCGATTGACGTTACATTTAAATTTTCGAAGATTGTCACCTCCAAGTGTTGACTTCTATGTTCACTTTTATATTTACACACGCTCTATCTCTGATATTGAGCAGTTCATCCCATAAATATAGCACATCTTAAGACTATATTTCTTCATATATATATATATATATATATATATATATATATATATATATATATATAGTGTGTGTGTGTGTGTGTATTTAGGCAGCAATTTATCATTGATGTATGTTTCATTAAATAATACAGACAAGTTTTGTCTATTTATTTTAAGTAAGTTCCTTTCATATTGTCTGATAAGCTTAACAACATTATCATTGAATGATGAAAGGAAATCACCATATTGATACATGTTTAAATCCAATGTAAGCTTTTGGCTTACATAGGCCATTATAAAGATGACAATTACATTTCAATATATCAATATATCAAACAAATACACGGACAAAACAATAATGATTGTCTGTTTTTGTTGCATGAAAAATTTCAAAGCAACAACAAACTCGTGTATACGAGACGCGGAAGCGAAAATCGCGTCGCAGCTCGTGACGTCACACATTGTCACGCGAGAGTAAAAACGAGAAGTATTAAGTATGGGAAGCCGTTAGTGGCTTCTGTTATCAATTATAGGCATGTAAGAATATTTGCAGAGATTTCGTAGTTTATTTTGTTCAGGTTAGTTTTCAACTGTTTTATGTATATAGCTTCAAGAATTTTTAATTTTTGTTTATTGTTTTCATGTTTAAGTATAGTTGTGTTCTCAACAAGGATTTTCCGGAATTGTGTACGCGCCCAGGCATGTTGTTTTAAATGTTTAAAAATGTTAGAGTTATCATTCAAATGTAGAGTCAACCGTCGTGAAAGCGAGTTTGTGGTGTGACCAACATAAATATCATTTAATCCATTGGAAATACAATCTCCCAAAGGGCACTTGAATTTGTAAACTATGTTGGCCTTTTGCAAATCGCTAACGGGGAGGTGGGAAGAATCATTGCGAATAATTAAGTTGGATATACTAGATTTAGTGTAGTATATGATTAACCTAAAATTTTTGCTAGGGTCTTTTGTAGATATATTGGTATTTACTAATTTTTTTAGTATATTTTCATCTTGTTTATAATTAGTATGCATTTGACTACTATATAAGAGATTAATATATTTGGGATTAGTTGAAGCAGTTTTATGTTGTGTTTGCGTATATATATATATATATATATATATATATATATATATATATATATATATATATATATATATGTGCAATTCTTGCCCAAAACTTAAACACAGCGTTCATAGTATGTTTTTTTTCTGCTTTGTTTATTTTTTCTTTTTTTTTTCTTTTTTTTTTCACTAATTCATTTCTGTAATTGTCTTCCGTGAGTCATTTTGAAGAATCCCGCGCAGATTTCATAGCGCGGTTTCTTTTATCGCTTCTATAGCCTAAAAGCAGGTTGGAATGAGAGCAAAAGAAAATCCACAGAGATATCCGGTTGCTAGGGATACGACAGATTTACTTCTTCTGCGTCAAAGATTCACAGATAAAGAGTGGCGTTCACACGCATTTGCGTTGTCATGGGGTCGCATGCAAGCTTTCTTTTTCTAATTGTAATACTGTTACCCTGATAAAGAAGTTTTTAAACGCCTCAAGACCGTCATGAAAAAAAACTTATTGAGCGTTGGTTCTTATGGAAGAAGAGATCTAGTGTTCATTTCCGTTTTTTTAATGCATCAATGGACGGACTTTTCAGAATAAATTCATTCCTTTAGTTAATAAAATGATGAATGTTACATATATATATATATAATTTTTTTGGCATCCATCCTGGGTAGATTTCTTACTGAACTAAGTTTATTTTATTTATGGATCATAGAAAGGGGAAAAAGAAACTCCAAGTATGGATTCTATTAATATATATATATATGTATATATATATATATATATATATATATATATATATATATATATATATATATATATATGAAGAAAAATATACGGAAAAAACAAACAAAAATCCTTATATGCAATTATTCTGTTTTAATGTTAATATAATGTCAACGTCTGACGTTTCGGTCTAATAAAACATCTTCAGGACATATTCATAAAATATAATTAACATTATCAATTCAACATGACAAAGACGATGGACATAAGAACAAGACTTATCCAAACAGATAACTGAAAGTTTTATATGATCAGCGTTCCGTTTTAAACATGGTCACGTTGTCGTCACTTGGGCGACGCTGTGAAAACCTATTCCTAAAATTTGAGTATTTTGAATGAAAAATGAAAAATGAAAAGAATTCTATTTTGATCTAAAATTTATATGTACGCTTGTCGAGCATTAATCTCGCTAGAAAAGGGAAAATACTAAAGAAGCCAGGTCTAGTATTCACCGTTCGTGAGATGGATATTATGCCTGCTTCATAAATCCTCCTAAGATTTTTATTATAAAAATATTTTAAAATCTTCACGGAATTAAAATCGAAATTATGATCTGCTTTAGTTGTGTGTACAACTAAAGCATTGTTTAAATTACCGAGGCGAATATATATATATATATATATATATGTGTGTGTGTGTGTGTGTGTGTTTGTGTGTGTGTGTGTGTATTTAAGCAAATTACACCCCAACCAAGGCGTTACAGAGAGTTAGAGTGAGAGCAAATAGGCGTGATAGAGGAAAGGATAAGAAGAGAAGGTTAGGGGATAGATCAGGGCAACTGGAGACGTCGATTGACATTAAATTTGAATAGTTGGAGATTATAGTGATCAGGAAAACAAGAACTGGGAAGGGAGTTCCACAGGCGAGAGGTGCGAGACATGAAGCTACCGAAGTAAAAGAGACGGCTACATTTAACAGTGAAAGGGTGAAAGCGAGATGAATTAAATTCATGAAGTCTGGGAACCAGCGAAAGCAGCACACACACTGTTATAGTGGAACACACCTATTCTATAGTTAATAGACTCTCCCACCTATAGTAAGTAGGAGGAGTAGTAGCAGTGGACGCAGGGAGTTGGTCAGTCAGTCGATATCCGACGACCGTCAGTCGGATATTAAAGTATCAGCCACCCCAACTAGATTACTACGTCATTACCTATGATATCAATTTCCTAACGTTTTGTACGTCGAACCTATTTTAGGACCGACTTAGTACAGATACAAGCCTCCACTGTGAAACCACTACATAACACACACACATATATATATATATATATATATATATATATATATATATATAAATATACATATATATATATATATATATATATATATATATATATATATATATATATATATATATATATATATATCTGTGTGTGGGTGGGTGTTTATTTGGCTCCATTACAGGTACACGCTATCTGAAAATAATAATATATATAATATATAATAAATAATAACATAATAATAATAATATATAATATTTCAGATGAAGAGCTGGTGATAATAAAATAGTGCCCTGTGTATAATTACAGAGTTATATTAAATATATTATTGCTAGAATATTATATATGTATATATATATATATATGCGTGTGTGTGTGTGCACGCGCGCGGGAAGAGAGAGAGAGGAAAATTGATTATATATATCGGTAGGTGTGCGTGTGTGTATGTAAAATTTCACATAGAACTGTATATCTGTAAAATGACTATATGAAAAATGAAAAGTCATAATAAACTATGGAAGATGCTAAGTGACATAATATAATGTCTTATAAACGAGTAAATGATGTTGTTGAACAACAATTGCTGGCTGGGTGACAGAAGTCTGATGTATTTTCATGTGACTTGTTAGACCATTGAACATTTAAACTGTTTTACTACATTTACAAGTGATTGTTTTTAACGGAGTAATTAATTTACGACAGCCTAACAAACATTTCATCAGAATTGCATACAAAGAATCTTAAACATCACTTTTCTGGGGGTAGTATCATTGATTTATTGATTGACTGATTTGTTTAACGACACGTCAACTCCTCCTGGGTCATTTAATACCGAAATTTAATTTTCTTATGAGCTTTAAAGTAATTAAAATAATATATATGTTATTCTGCTTTCACAATTGAATACATGGTAGATGATACTCAGCTTTTGGCTATATACATGTTTGTATGAATATAATTAAAAGATGAGGTGATTTGTGTGTTTTATGTTGTAGTTTTATCGAAGTTATATTTTGGAATACACTGATTTTTTTAAGAAATTCTAAGATGCTATATGGATTAATGTCATAAAAGTGCTTTCATGTGGGTTCTTTGGTTGAATTTGTTTAGCGGCATACCAAACTAAAAGGGTTACTTTATGCCAACATTTTTAATACAATTTTATGGATTCAACTAAATATATTTTGAAGCAAATATATTCATTCAACTACAGATAAAATGTATTATTTGTCATTCTGCTATAAAATGTATTGTTGGTCATTCTGGTATAAAATGTATTGTTGGTCATTCTGCTATAAAATGTATTGTTGGTCATTTTACAATAAAATGTATTGTTGGTCATTCTCCTATAAAATGTATTGTTGGACATTCTGCTATAAAATGTATTGTTGGTCATTTTACAATAAAATGTATTGTTGGTCATTCTCCTATAAAATGTATTGTTGGACATTCTGCTATAAAATGTATTGTTGGTCATTTTACAATAAAATGTATTGTTGGTCATTCTCCTATAAAATGTATTGTTGGACATTCTGCTATAAAATGTATTGTTGGTCATTTTACAATAAAATGTATTGTTGGTCATTCTCCTATAAAATGTATTGTTGGACATTCTGCTATAAAATGTATTGTTGGTCATTCTGGTATAATATATATTGTTGGTCATTCTGCTATAAAATGTATTGTTGGTCATCCCGCTATAAAATGTATTGTTTGTTATTCTACTATAAAATGGATTGTTGGTCATTCTGCTATAAAATATATTGTTGGTCATTTTACAATAAAATGAATTGTTGGTCATTCTACTATAAAATGTATTGTTGGTCATTCTACTATAAAATGTATTTTTGGTCATTCTACTATAAAATGTATTGTTGGTTATTCTGCTATAAAATCTATAGTTGGTCATTCTGCTATAAAATGTATTGTTGGTCATCCTACTATAAAATGTATTGGTGGTCATTCTACTATAAAATGTATTGTTGGTTATTCTGCTATAAAATCTATAGTTGGTCATTCTGCTATAAAATGTATTGTTGGTCATCCTACTATAAAATGTATTTTTGGTCATTCTACTATAAAATGTATTGTTGGTTATTCTGCTATAAAATCTATAGTTGGTCATTCTGCTATAAAATGTATTGTTGGTCATCCTACTATAAAATGTATTGGTGGTTAGTCTACTATAAAATGTATTGGTGGTTAGTCTACTATAAAATGTATTGGTGGTTAGTCTACTATAAATATTTATTGCTAGTAATTTTTAAAATAAAAATGTATTGCTCGTATTTTTATTATGATTTTTTTTCGGGGGGGGTTTCGTTATTCATAGCTGGGACCCTAACAAGTGTTACTAACCCAGGCCAGTATGGATCTGTGAAGATCAATAATTAACAGATGGTTTGACGCACTTCAAACACCCAATCTCCCGATCAGAGGCCTTATGTCAGGACTGTCATAGCATGTACCACAAATATCGAATAAGGAATAGTTCTGAATCAGAGGCACTGGGCTGGTGATGTTTTTTACCATAGATGACGGTTGGCTCCCGAAATGGATTTTTCTTTGGAGAGCTAATCAGAGGTAAGCATTTTAATCTGTAAAAAGTAATCTTCAAAACCTGGAGATTGATATGAAGCGTTTGGAAAATTTTAAAAAATGTCTTGCAACATGACGGAAGCTCATCCTGGGTAGATGTAATTTCAACGGAAGCACGTAGAGATTTCTGCCTTGAAGCGTGCCATCCGAAAGCAAAACACAAACACTTCGCATGAAAAACGCCTAACAGGTATCGAAATGTAGTGTATGTGGACGCTTTCTCATCTCAAAATCAGGTTTTGTAAATCAACTAAAGTAAGATGGCCAAAGAAACTATCATGCAGCCTGCAAGTATGTTTTGCAACCACGTCCAACACAGAACCTCTGTCTTACATGGAGCTTAATAAGACTAAACATTCCAAAATACATTAAACGGAATTTCATCTCGTGAACTCGAAAGATGAACAGTTCAGTTCTCTCACCTGCAACCCCCCATTCGTATTTTAAAATAAATTCAGTTTGCATATACTTTCTTCTCGCTTAAATTGTAAAGAAAAAAACGGTGTGGAGATATTGTCAATTAACTAACACAATGTACAATACTTTATGAGTGTGCGCTGTGTTTACGGCAGACTATTATGGTAACCTGAATGACTTTATTCCGCTTACCATCCATTCGATCCATTATTCAAAAAAAAAAACATACTTGACAATTTACTATAAACAGAAGAATCACATTTTACACATGGAGTATAAGACGACCTGCTATTTGGGTGGCGGGTATTTTTAAGATTAAAAGGTCGTTTTGTAAGCCGACATTTACGATATATATACATATAACTAAGATAAATCCTAAAGAGCCAGTAAAACTTCACCCAAACGGATCTTTAATTTCATTTTTCGTTTCACCTTTTGAAAGTGATGTCTGAGGATCGAGGGAAAATTAAAAGTCTCTGGTGAAATAAACTATTACAATGGAGCCTTAAAGTGGTCTGTTTTTTTTGTATATATATATATATATATATATATATATATATATATATATACTGTTGTTCGTGACTTTACGTTTCATGTGAATACGCGGTTTATTTGCAGGCGGTTGAAAAGAACAGTAATAAATTATATATTCTAAATTAAGTTTCATGATATACATATATATATATATATATATATATATATATATATATATATGTATATATATATATATTAATAAATGTACATAATACCCGACGCCGACGCTACGACTTGGTGTTTCATGCACTATGCAATCACCAGGTACTAAAGTGTCTCACAAATTCGTTAACATTTCTGAATTTATATCATCCTCGGAATTATCCCTTCCAATCACAAACTGGTAAAATGCACATATATATATATATATATATACATATATATATATATATATATATATATATATATATATATATATATATATCGACCGCTGTTTTTTACAGATTATTCATTAATTATTATGTATTTTATATAAAACTATACACACACACATACACTCACATTTACATACACATACACACACATATTTATTGTGGTCATAGCAAGATATTGTAACTAGCTGAGTAAAGGTCATTCCGACCAGGAAGAGATACCACTGGGCGCAAAGTGTGAACCATATTTCACAGGCTTTGACAAATCCTGAAACAGCGCATCTATTCACAGAGGTCTCTGATATACGCTGACCAATCAAAGCCACCCGTTGAGCCGTTCCTCATTATCTGCTAGTTGGCCGCTCGCCAAATCTACTTTTAGCGGCGAAGCGAACCCTACATGTTCAACATCTTGGAAAACCTATGACAATGTGGCCTCGGGATCTCAACCGATGACCTCCCACATCCTGCCTTTCAATGTTCGCTTGTAACATATTTAGTGGACCGGTTAATCCTATTCTCATCCAGCCAAAAATGATCGCTGGGGTCTGCGCAAAGATGTCGGGTTGAATAAATCTGAGCTTTGTCGAATGCATCGTGTGTTATCCCTTCAAAATTATGAATTGGAGATTATTGCACAGAATTCCTTGATAAAGCCTGGGCTGGAGATAATTCTTATGGTAGCCAGCTACGAATAACACAAATGCTTCTGGGCAATTTTGCTTTACGTAGTGAGGCACAGGGCAAAATTCGGTTTTTGAATATTCGACTAATCCAGTCTTTTAAGCTGGGAGACCCTGCCAGCCTAGAAAAACCAAACTTGTAATCCGTAATACCGATGAATAAGACATACTTATCTCAGCTATGAATGCGATATTATCAACGCCGAAGTGGTTAACCACCTTACATCTCATGATCTCCTCTCAGACAAGCAATATAGTTTCGGCTTTGCCTGATCTACAGCTGATGCGCTGAAGGCCATCATTGAAATTGTCTACCAAGCTCTTCAAAATAACGGAGAAGCTCGTGCCGTGGCTCGAGACATCTCCAAAGCGTTTGATAGGATTTGGCATGCCGGCCTTCTTCGCAAGTTCCAGGGTTATGGTATTACGGGTCGATTGTTTGACGTAATACAATCATTCCTATCAAACCGTGAATTGAAGGTCGTTCTCAACGGATTCTCATCCAGCTCCTATCCCAGGAATGCAGGTGTTCCCCAAGGCTCCATCCTAGGCCCTACTCTGTTCCTTATCTTCATTAACGACCGTCCTGACATCAGAGATTCCCAGTAGGCATTTACACGGACGACACTACAATTTACTTCTGTCTCAAAAATAAATCTAGTGTCGCTGACAAAACTAACCTGGCCGTTCGTCTCGAAAAGGACCTCCAATCGGTTGTGAACTGGGGCAGGAATTGGCTGGTTAACTTTAATGTCTCCGAAACAAAACTGCTCTCTATTAATCACCACAGAGATCCTTCCCTACCCTCCATTAGAATGTCTGGCGCTCAATTTCTCGAGAGCAACTCTCTGCAGCTGCTCGGTCTCACATTGTCTGCTGACCTTAGATGGAACAAATATAATAATAATTGCTTCGTCCATCGCAAGCAAAGTTGGCTCCCTGTGCCGCGAAAGGAAATTTTTCTCCCCGGAATAGATCCTTCAAATCTACAAATCAACCATTCGCCCTTGCATGGAGTATTGCTGCCATATATGGTCTGGAGCCCCTTCTGTTTGCCTCAGGGTTCTTGATAAGAGACGGATATACAATGTAATTGGCCCTGATCTGGCATCTCGTCTGCAGTCGCTCTCTCACAGATGTGCTGTCGCCTCTCTCTGTCTTTTTTACAAATACTTTCATGTTATTTTCTCTGATGAGCTGCTTTCGTTGGTTACCAAGCTTCATGAATTCAAGCGTCCTACGAGGCTGGCATCCCGCTCTCAACCTTTCACGGTTGAAACTGTTAAATGTAGCCGTCTCTTCTTCTCCAATAGCTTCATATCTCGCACCTCTCGCCTGTGGAACTCCTTTCGCTTTTGTTGTTTCCCTGATAGCTACAATCTCCAACTATTCAAATGTAATGTCAATCGACATCTCCAGTTGCCTTGATCTATCCACTATCCTTCTCCTCATCCTTTCCTCTATCACTTCTATCTGCTCTCGCTCCAAATCCTCAGTAACCCCTGGCGTGCTAGTAGCTTCCAGCCTTGCTTGGGGTGAAATGCTTAAAAAAAATATATACAACTTCATCCAAAAAAAGACAAATATTTATTAAGACGAATCTGTTACACCAATTTTCTAAGTGGAATATAGATATCTTCTTTTTCTTCTATATGGCTTGTCACTTCAGATCGTCGGCGATCACAGCTCTCCACAACTTGCTCTTCTTTCTAAATATCCTTTTTAAATCAATTCACCCACGAGCAATGCTTCTAAGGTGCCAGAAGTTAGTAGGAAAAAAGACAAAACTAGGGGGAGAACGGACAATATAAATACAGATTACGGGAAGAGAGAAGATGGCGGTTAGATATAGCTAAATCATAAATAGAACGGTGAGACCTAATTGCCAACCTAGTAGTAAACTTACATTCATGAGTTCCACGGACCAAGGGGGCAAACTAATAAAAAAATGCCATAAAGATATTATCTTTTTGTTAACACTCCTAAAATTTGCTATACTATCGAGTTAGACAAGCCTCCAATACGCTCTGTGAGTGTCAAATTTTCCAAACTTTCAATTTTCCTGATGTTAAGTATAAGTGGCTTTTTTAATTTTCATTTTCTCTAAAACTTCGCCGTTGCTCACATCTTCAATCCATGGTGTTCTCAGTCTCTGTCTATAGAACCACATTTCTTTTGCTTCAAGTCTCTTCTACATCTTTGAGGAGATTGTCCGACATTCACTGCCATATAAGAGGAAAGATATTACATTTTCTTCTTTCTGTTGCTTCAAGTCACTTCTACATTTGTGAGAAGATTGTCCAGCATTCGATACCTAACTAACGAGGCAGATTTTTTCCCGCAGTAGGTTGCTATTTCTTTCTGCGGTAGACCAGTTGCCATCAAAGGCTAGAGAACCCGTTGAAGGGGAGAAGAAGATTATTCCTACCTATCCCAAGGGTATTAGCACGTAAGTTAATGTAATGGATTCTACTGGTATTCGAACTCGGCTCTCCGATTCCTCAATCCTAGCTGCTATCCATTACTTCATTTGCGATCATTCCATACAAGTCTTTAAATGAATAAAATTGTTATTTTCTTTACATACGTAATTTTATATATATATATATATATATATATATATATATATATATATATATATATATATATATATATATATATATATATATATATATATATATATATATATATAGTCTTAAGAAGTGCTATATTTATGGGATAAAGTGCTCAATATCAGAGATAGATAAAAGTGAACATAGAAGTCAACACTTAGAGGCGATAGTCTATTTCATGCTATATGCAATCGTCAGGCCACCATTTTTTTAATATTTATTTGACAGGATTCGAACCTGCATCCTATACGGAACCGTCATTTACGCTGACGTCATTTACAGGTTCGAATCGTGTCAAAGAACGAATATTTTCTATGAAAATTTCTCGGACATTCAACCCGGTTAATGTTATTTAATACTGTTTATTATAAACAGAGCATTTACTTAAATACTTGTATCTATAAAAAGAACGTTAAACATAAAAATGTCTTTAATAAATAAATTGTCGGACTTTGTCCATTTCGTAATATATATATATATATATGTGTATATGTGTGTGTGTGTGTGTGTGTGTGTGTGTGTGTGTGGACATTGAAGTCTGTATCGGTTATATATATAGGGTGTTCCGAAAAAATTGACATCAATTTGCAGGCCATCTATTTTGATAATTCGTGTTGAAATAACCTCAGATTATCACAGAATGTATATAAACAAACCAAGACTTTATATTATAAGATTTTATCTTTAATGTTTTATTGTTCAGCCATGTTTTCAGGTTGAACCATGAGAATCTGCCAGAGAGATGGATTGTGCGTCGTGGAGATGAAGACAATTTTCTGATGAAATTGCCGCCGCGGTCACCGGACCTGTCCCCGTGAGATTTCTTTCTATGGGGATATGTGTCCCCTCTTCCTGCTAGCATTGATGAACTCAAGCAGAGAATCACTTCCGCACTCGACAATGTTACCGGAAACATGCTACAGCGTGTTTAGCAAGAGCTTAACTACCGACTTGATATGTGCCGTGTCACAGGCGGTGCACATATTGAACACTTATGAAATCTGTCCCATAATAAACTTATGACGTTCAACAACTAAACAGTTTAATTTCATTGAACTAGACTTAGTAGTTTTCAAGATAATTGCTTTTAAAATGATGTCAATTTGGGGGGGGGACCCTATGTGTGTGTGTGTGTGCGTGTATATATATATATATATATATATATATATATTGTTGTCATCCACTGACAAACTGTTTCGCTGTATCACAGCTCTTCAGTGTGGCTAGACGTCCAGTTGCCTCTAGCTAGTGTCGAAACCCGACTGAATTGGCGTCAGTCGGGGATTCTACCACTAAGCTGTCAGTGCACGAAGGTGAATTTTAGCGTATTTATTTTTAGATAACACATAGTGACCGCGAGGATTCAATTCCCTTTACCGAAGAGTCTTGCTATAATTGCCGTACTGTTTACAAATACACACTTCCTCCAGAGAGCTCAACCGAAATTAATTTTTCAGGAGCCTATATGTTGTCATCCACATCCACAGACAGACTGTTTCACTGTATCACAGCTCTTCAGTGTAGCTAGCGTCCGGTTGCCTCTAGTTAGGATGAAACCCGACTGTAATGGTGTCAGTCGGAGATTCTACCACTAAGCCGTAGGTACAAGGCAGGGATGAAAGTGAATTTAAGCGTATTTATCTTTAGATAAACACACAGTGACTGAGAGGTCTCAATTCGCTTTACTGAAGAGTCTTGCTATATTAGCCGTAGTAGTGACTTTCTACAAACACACACTTCCTCCCCCAGAGAGCTCAACCGAAATAAATATGTTGTCATTCACAGACAGACTGCTTCGCTGTATCACATGAATGGATCTTTAATTTAATAATCCGCCGTATTTTAATCTATTATTTAAAAGTTGTTTTTAATGTATACCCAGATTTGAGTAGATGTTCTGTTTTTATTTAATCATTAAATGGTATATTTATTTATTTCCATCAATGACGGCTTCCCTCAGGGTAACACAAGTTCGAATCCTGCCGGGGAGTGCATATTTTTCTAAAAGGATTTTAATATTTTAAATATTCAGTCCGGTAGATTGAAATAAATATTCAGTTTATTATGTAGAGGGTGCGATGGATAAACTGTCGTCAAATTGCCACCAAAATGAAAATAACACCGACGTCTCATTTTAACAGATATACAGGGTGCTATGGATGAATTGTCGTCAAAATGACGCAAAAACGAAAATAACACTGACATCTCATTTTGACAGATATACAGTATGCGATGGATAAATTGTCGTCTAAATGACACCAAAATTAAAATAACACTGACCTCTCATTTTAACAGATATATTTACCAAAATTACACAAACATATCTTGAAAAGATTGAGTAAATTTATTCAATAAAATCGTCATGGGCGTCAACCACGATCACCAGCCGAATTCCGAGTCTCCTGCAATTCTTTCCTCATTGCCGTATCTTCGTAATCCACATTAGACTCATCCAACTCTTTCCAATTCCTTTCTACTGTCCTCGGATTGATACCCAAACACTGAAATGTTAGTATTGGAGCTTCCAGCGCGAATGCCAAGCAGTACAGCATGCCGTTTCCAACTTTATGGGGTAGTGAATTGCATCATGGTGCTCTTTTCATCACAGACAGTGCCCAACAGACCATACTGTACTGTGCAGTCGACAAAATAAAAAACAAACAATGCGCATGCGCGAAATTAAAAGTACAAAATGGCGACAATTTTATATATATATATATATATAAATATATATATATATATATATATATATATATAATTTAAACGAAACGAGCTGTCTATTTAATCCTTAATCGTGTTTTTCCGATTTTCAAATATGATGTTTAACATCCGTATCAAATTGTGGATAAACTTTCCAACGTAAATGGTTTTGTTCTGTTTTAATATTTCCGTTTTTTCTGTATTTTCGAACATCTCGGTTATTTTTTCTTGTTTTATGTACTGTGATCCTTCAGGACGTTGGCTATAATGGCTCCCCACAAAGGGGGGGAAACTGTGAAGGGAACCAAATGTACTGCAGCCATAGCAGAAGTACTGTGTCTAGGGAAAGATAGCCTGATGAAGGCCATCCCTCTTTAAGATGATTTTGAATTTAGATTTTTCTTTCTCCCTGCCACCTCATGTATAGACAGCCCAGTTAGCTATGCTACTTAACACATGGCCGGAGGTTGAAAGAAACGAATTTCTTCCCAAAGATATTTGTGCGAAAATGAATGTGAAGAACTCGATCGAAATTCGAACTCAACCCACCGATTTCTTTTTCTGAATCTCCAATCCTTACACCATCTTTTGGCATGATTATCCTATTTCGAATGGTATTCTTATCACAAGACGAAGATAGTAAATTGTCGAATTAATTTTTCGTTATTTTTTTTTTTTTTTTCTTCCGAAAAAAAAAAAAGGATTTCTAATGATGGAGGAACGCTTATCCGGAGGCTACTTCGAAAGGCAGACACCAATTCTAGCTTGAAAATAAATCAATCTAACAGCAAGAATCAACTGTATTTTTTTTAAGATCAAATGCCCTTGATCTTCAACATCAGACACTGATTCTAGTTTAATCAAGCACATTGGAAAAACGCTGATTGATCAATGATTATTTTTCGTACGAAGATCAAACTTCCGGGGAAAATTCGTCTTCCTCAAGTGAAGTAGATATAACGACTTACTACTCGAGACTACAATCTTTACAGCTTTGCTCTGAGCGTTTATACTCAATGAATTGCGACAATAAATGTCTCGTGAACAAAACAGTTGCAGAGATATTAATGCATAAAAGTAATTCTTGCCAGACGAATGGAAGGATGATTTTTTTTTTTTTTTTAGACTTTTACCACGAAAGAATAAAACAATTTCTGTCTGTGCACAGCGCAGAGAACACAAATTCTCGTTCCATTACCAAAATTAAGCAGGGTCTAACTCGATCAATACTTAGGGGATCGCTTGAGTAAACCGGTTACCGTAAGCGACCTCCTACACTCTGAAATTCGGCTTTAAATAACCAACACACTCTTGATAGTCCGTAAAAAAGAACGAAACAATGAATCAATTTGAACACGAATACATCCACCCGACAATTTTAACGGAAGACAATTTTTTAATTATTTCCCCCCAAGCAAGGCAATAAAGCAACTAAGACGCAAAGGATTGCTGAGTGTTAGAGAATATGAGAAAAATATATTATTAAGGCGAGAAGACAATAAAAGAAAAGAGAGAAGATAACGACTGACATTGCATTTAAATCTTTGAAGATCGATGTTGACAGGGAAGCAGCAAGCTAAAAGAGAGTTCCACAAGCAAGAAGTGCGATAGAAGAAACAGTTAGCATAAACCGTATATCTAGCCAATTGAAATGTAAAAGACCTTCCTGCCAATCTAGTACTGCGCTTAAATTCATAAAGTCTAGGTACCATAGAGGAGCGTCCTAGGTATGACGATAAACTGCATCAGCGTCCTGGGTAAGACGATAAAATACGTCCAACAGCAAGGCCTCTGATCAGGAAGTTTTGAGGAGTGTGGAATCACCTCTTAATTGCTGGTGTTCCCAGGTTCACCCTGACCCGGGGTGGTAACACCTGTTAGGGTCCCAGCTATGGGCAAATAGTTAACACTCAGATTACATTCGCGTCCTGGGTATGGTGATAAACTACATCCGCGTCCAGGGTATGGCGATAAACTACATCCACGTCCTGGGTAAGACGAATAACTACGTCCAACAGCTAGGTCTCTGATAATACGTTTTTGAAAAAATAATGTTGCCAGCTGTACGTTTTTAAAAAAAAATATTGCTAGCTATACGTTTTTGGAAAAATAATATTACCAGCTGTACGTTTTTAAAAAAATAAATATTACCAGCTATACATTTTTGAGAAAAAAATATTAAAAGAAATGGATTTTGACAAAACAAAAATATTACCAGAAAAAAAAGTTATCGGCATTAAAGAACCCATTGAGGTTGATATGCCGTTAAACAAAATAAACCAAACCAATCTAAACCAAAGAATACATATTCTATTCATACGAATCTATCCTAAAAATGTTTTCGGCATTAAATAACCCATTGAGGTTGATATGCCGTTAAACAAAATAAACCAAACCAATCTAAACCAAAGAATACATATTCTATTCATACGAATCTATCCTAAAAATGTTGTCGGTATTAAATAACCCATTGAGGTTGATATGCCGTAAAGCAAAATAAACCAAACCAATCTAATCCAAAGAATACATATTCTATTCATACGAATCTATCCTAAAAAGGTTGTCGGCATTAAATAACCCATTGAGGTTGATATGCCGTAAACCAAACCAAACCAAACCATAGAGGAAAGTTCTTCAGAACAATTACCATGGAAATATTTATAGAAATTCACAGAGAAGCTACGTTACAGCAGTGGGAAAGTGACTGAAACCGAGATGCCAGGTCAGGACTATTAACATTGTAGATTCTTTGGATTTTATCAAGAATCTCTAAATATATAGCAGAAGTATCAGAATTTAAACACATCAACTGCATTTAAACGAACCAGACTTAAAAATTTCGATAAAATTCTTTAACTTATTCTATTAGATTGAAAAAAAAAGTCCTTTCCTGGGTGATTGATTTCTTTTTTATGGCTTATCAACCCCTTGGTGTGTTATTTAAAACCTGAAATATATTTTGGATTGTAATAAAAATTCTATTTTTTTCTTTACAAGTGGATATTGCGTCAAAAGTTTTGGAAATAAAACTGCTTTTTCCAAATAAAATTCTTACTATTTAATCAACAGCTGGAGGGATCAGAGATAAACGCATCCTTTTCTCATTGGTATTTTTGCGTAAGTGAATAATGTAATAAACTCGACTGGAATTCGAACACAGCTCTCCTATTCCTCATTCCCAGCCACTATCGTTCACACCACCCGCATATCTATTTTCCTAAGTTACTCAAATATGGTCTTGCATTATCGTGTAAACAAACAGCACATCATTATGATTGAAAAATGGTGGGTGATGTTTCTGCAGTTTTTTTCACAATTCTTCAATTGGCAAAAACACTTACCCAAATTAAGTATTTTGTTTTGATTTATCACTTCATAGTAGATGGCACTTCTTATATTCCACTGAAGACAAAGCATTACTTTTTCCTCTTGTAGTCCTGGTTTCAGAGGGTATTAATAATTGTAGTTTTCTTTGGATATGATTATGGACAACCCAATTTTCATCTCTGCGGTTTGATTTTATCTCGGAATGGTTCGGTAGCAATTTTGATTAAGTTGGGGATCAGTCAGATGACGAGATGCCAAATAACCAAATTTTGACACTTCTCTGAGATCATGAAGGTGTTTTCTTTATCAAAGTGATACTTCTCCTGCAGTTTGCTAAGGAACTTCCTCTACTACGGTTTTCAGAAGCTTGATATTGACAAAGAATGGTCGTTCAGCTCGATGCGAATATTTGAGAGAAAAATTGCCCGATTAAATAGAATCGAAATCGAGAGCATGTCGGGATACTTAAAGTTTCAATTCCATAGACGAAACGAATACTTCGTAACACTTCCATTACTGAAGATCCTTTTTTGTATTTTCATCTATTATATAGTCAATACAGAATTTATCTAAGGAATGAAGATTAGAACGTAACTAAGAATTATTACCGTAAGTATTGAAAAAGTACCCCCAACGGTTCATGTAAAAACTGTGACAGGAATTTCTTTCCTTCTTAATTGTATAGTGTACGTTTAATGAAAAATGACTGGCCAGTCCAAATTTGACCATCCTGATTAGCCAGTCAGTGTTTGGGCAATCTGATTGGCCAGCCAATGTTTGACTATTCTAATAGGCCAGCTATTGTTTATCCATTCTGATTGGTCAGAGAATGTTTGGCTATTCTAATAGGCCAGCTATTGTTTATCCATTCTGATTGGTCAGAGAATGTTTGGCTATTCTAATAGGCCAGCTATTGTTTATCCATTCTGATTGGTCAGAGAATGTTTGGCTATTCTAATAGGCCAGCTATTGTTTATCCATTCTGATTGGCCAGCAAATGTTTGGCCTTTCTAATTGGCCAGCTATTGTTTATCTATTCTGATTGGCCAGCCAATGATTGACGATTCTAATAGGCCAGCTATTGTTTATCCATTCTGATTGGCCAGCAAATGTTTGGCCAGTAAATGTAGCAAGATCACACATCCCGTAAAAACTTGGTATTCCTGAATAGAAAGTTATATATTTACTTACAGATCGATATAATCGCAAATGATTTCATGTGTATGTCTATATTTCATAGAGATTTACGAATATAGACTTAATAAATGATATTTTTGTCAAAGTAAAGGAATGTAGAAATGAAAAGGTTAAGCAACGTTATTTATCCTATTTAAATTGTTCGGACTGTTGTCCGTATCTTTATTGTCATATTCACGATGTTTCCTCTGTTTTACGCTCCGGCCTTCTTCAGGTGACATACATTGGTATATCCAACCGTACCCTTTATTTGCTCAGAGGGTAGATTGTTCTAGTTCCGCGTACCATGTTTCTTTTGGATATCTCAGTTACAGTTAATTCCATTTAGTAACTCAACTCTCTATAGACACATGTCCAATGGATAACAGAGTTTTTGGAAGTAATCTATTTACTTGACCCAAAGAGTTGGGAGTTCAATACCTGACTACAGCAGAGGTGAACAAAAACCCCGATCGAAAGAGATTCCGACCTTCTCTATGGGTATATTTCACCATCTTCCATAAGCTATATCTAGTGTTCTAAGAAACAGAACCCAAGATAAACCCTTCAAAAACAGAATCTTTGATATGGAATTGGAATGAAAACATTCATGGCTATAATTTAAATAGATCAAATTATAAGAAATTTAGTATACGAAGATGTGAAAGTTGAACATAGAATAGGCTGTATTGGGGGTAGTTTCATTCAACACCGCAAGTTACTACACAACTAAAACATTAACCTAAATCGTCATGTTCTATTTAAGAACATCGGATCCAGACAATACCGTCATGCATTGCGCCTAAAACATCTCTGATCGATGGCTAAAGATGGTTTCGAGCGAATGAAGCGTGTAACTCTTGGTTCGAACCATCCTTCTTCGTGAACTGGCGCTAAAAGAACACAAAGAATTGCACTGCATAATAGAAACCATATCGCTTGAGGATTTTCAGAAACGGCCACAGCTAAAATCGATACCAGATGTCACTCGAACAGAAAATAATATCATAGATTTTGACAGTGCACACCACTTCAAACAAAAGGTTAGGAAGGAAACCCACACAAATACTGGAATGAAAAACAACTATCACTGGACATGAAAAATTTTAAGTTCCTGGAAAAAAGTATAAGATTCATAAATTTCGCACAACAGTGGCACTGGTTACTCCATCAATGAATGCCAAATGTTTGCTTGTAAGTAAACGGCTAATATTACCATTACCTGTCTATATCTCTGAGATGAGGTACTATGATTACTTGCATTATTTACTTTATTTGGACTGCTATCCTCATCTTCATTGTCATCACAATGTTTCGACCTCTATATCTCTGAGATGAGGTATTATGATTACTTGCATTATTTACATTATTCGGACTGTTAGCCTCATCTTATTTGTCATATTCACAATGTTTCAACCTCTATATCTCTGAGATGAGGTATTACGATTACTTGCATTATTTAGGCTATTATCTTCATCTTCATTGCCATATTCACAACGTTTCGACCTCTATATCTCTGAGATGAGGTATTATGATTACTTGCATTATTTACATTATTCGGACTGTTAGCCTCATCTTATTTGTCATATTCACAATGTTTCAACCTCTATATCTCTGAGATGAGGTATTACGATTACTTGCATTATTTAGGCTATTATCTTCATCTTCATTGCCATATTCACAACGTTTCGACCTCTATATCTCTGAGATGAGGTATTATGATTACTTGCATTATTTACATTATTCGGACTGTTAGCCTCATCTTATTTGTCATATTCACAATGTTTCAACCTCTATATCTCTGAGATGAGGTATTACGATTACTTGCATTATTTAGACTATTATCTTCATCTTCATTGCCATATTCACAACGTTTCGACCTCTATATCTCTAAGATGAGGTATTATGATTACTTGCATTATTTACATTATTCGGACTGTTAGCCTCATCTTATTTGTCATATTCACAATGTTTCAACCTCTATATCTCTGAGATGAGGTATTACGATTACTTGCATTATTTAGACTATTATCCTCATCTTCATTGCCATATTCACAACGTTTCGACCTCTATATCTCTGAGATGAGGTATTATGATTACTTGCATTATTTACATTATTCAGACTGTATCCACATCTTCATTGCCATATTCACAACGTTTCGGTCGTTGTACGCTTCAGCTATCTTCAGTTGATTGGAATTTCGAACTGAACCCTTAAAATCGTCCACCGAGGTAGATCGTTCTAGTTCCACGTGCCTTGCCTCTTCCGGATGTATCAGTTATTTCCCTTTAACTCAACTCTCCAAATTTTGGTTCACTACTGCTGTGGCTTGCTACTGAACTCAAAACTCTTTGGGTCTAGTTACTGGATCTAACCGGATGATGTGAATATGGCGTTACATTTTCCGCATATTGGATTCAAATGTAGCTGGCGGTAAACAATAACAGTGACTATTCTTTTTATCATCTCTTTCAGAATTTCCTGTCTATCGATATGGGATCATTGCATTTAGGAATATTCATCGAAAGAATCTTGATCTAAGTACTATCTGTTTCCAGAATATTGGTCTAATTGATACCTATCTAAGGATATTTGTCTAAGAAGTATTCGTCAAAGGACTTTCGTCTATGGAAAACACGTTTAAAGACCATTGGTCTATAATGATATTTTTTAATAAATTAACACTTTATCTACAAAATACTTCATTTTATTGAAATTTACTATATTACAGAATAATATTTAAGACATTTTAATAGTAACATTAATTAGATGATACATGTGGGTGATTAGTATTTACTAGCATGCATGGTTGGTATATTAACACAATCCACATTAAGTCATAATTTAGTAGACAAATATTTTTTGACTAGTGTACCTTAGACCAATATTCTTAGACCAATATTTCTTAGACCAATATTCCTTAGACTAGGGATTGGTAACCTTTTGCTATGTGTCGACTTAGGGTTTTAAAATCATTCAGTGTACCAACAACATACGTATTTTTTATACAAGTCAACATTAATATACCTGTTCTACAATATATTTTATATAGTAGTATATAGTATATATAATTTAGTGTATATTAAAATTGAAGCAGCTAAATATTTTCTTTGCGTTGTAGTAGTTATTGGTTGATGATTTCGTGATGTCATTTCCGGCTGCGTACCACTGGAAATTGTTGTTGCTGATGTTGAAAATCTTGAAGCTATGTGATCGTTGTTATTTTGTAAATCTCATTGTTTGTGTTTATGTAGCGTCAGTCTATAGGGTCTGAGGAAGTATTGTCTTCTTTAAAGTCAAAGGCTACGTGCTGACTTAGGGTTTTAAAATCATTCCCTGTGCCAACAGCATTTTTATACAAGTCAAGGTCAATATACCTGTTCTACAATATATTTTATATAGTAATATTAGGTTGGTGCAAAAATAACGTCGTTTTCTTACAGGTTACTATGTGAGAAAACGACATTATTTTTGTACCAACCTAATATATACAATAATATGTAAACCCCATAAACTGTTTTAAAAAGTTTTTTTTAAGTTTACATTCTTAATGGGAGTCCAATGAGTGAGCAGTTTCGAAACAGCTAAATATCTTTGCGTTGTAGTAGTTATTGGTTCGGACTTCGTGATGCCATTTGCAGCTTCGTGCCATTAGAAGTTGCTTGGCATGCCACGTGTGGCACGTGTGCCGTGGTTGCCTCCCCCTTCCTTAGACCAGTGTCCCTTAGACCAGTGCTCCTAAGGCGAATGTTTCTTAGACGAATATTCTGGATATCGTGATCATTAGAACAAAAGAGCATTTTATCTAACTGAACAAATATGTCAGCCACCACTATCGTTGATATCTGAGGGTGCATAAATCTATTTTCTAATTATTTATATTTAAAATTCACTTAAAATATTTATATTCAAATTTTTATTTAGATGTTAATATTAAGAAGTAAGTGACTAATTTAATTAAAATTTAGGTTAATGTGAACTATTTCTTTCAAGAATTATGTTTAAGATATTAAAAATTCATACTTAAATATTTTAATGAAAACCAAACGGCGAGGAATGAAATATATTTTCTGTGAGATTAAAATTTTGAATAATTTGTTTTGTTGATTTCATTATTTTTTTTTTCCTTGATTATTAGAGATTTTAAGAAATCAGCCTGAAGCTTAAACCTGTCTTGTCTTATTTGTAATTTTCTAATCACGTCACGTCATCAACAATAATTTTGTAAAGTGTCCTTAGAAATGTCAGGGAAATAAAGCAGCCATATTGCGTCTATCATCTTTTTGCGATATTTTCTCCCAAATCAAATTGATTAGCTGATTTTTTTTTTCTTTTTACTTGTCCATGCTTGACATGGTTTGACTTAAGTTCCATACTTTTTTGAAAAGAAAATGAAGATTTAAAGTTTAATAATGGAATTATTTAACAGCGATTTTCTTTCATGAGAAGTGAAGCGGTCGTATAAATTAATTGCAACATTTTTTTCTTTTTTTTTTTGGTATTTTTTAAAATCGAAAATCCATGCTCGAATTTTCTTTTAATTCACTTTACTAATTCTTCGTCTTTCAGAGTACGTACGACGATGACTCTCCACAGCTTCTTATCCGCTGTAGCTCCTAAAAATATCTTTATCTTCCGAACATTCCGAATAGCTGTTCTCCTACCACCCACTTTCGCAGACCGTTAAGCAGGTTACTTGATATTTCTCTTTGTCGCTCTTACCTACAATACGTCCTGTGAGTGCTAAATTCCCCAAACTCTCTTTCCTCATTATATATCCAAGAAATATCCACTGTCTTTTTCTGATTATAACTAAAAGTGTCGTTTGCGTTTCCTTTTTTCCTTTAAAACTTCCGTGTTGTTAAAATGTTCCGTCCATAGCATTCTCAAAATTCTTCTGTGGAAACATTTCTTACTTCAAGTCTCTTCTTCATCTGTAAGGAAATTATCCAGGATTCAGTGCCGTCAGCCATAAAATAAGGAAAAGGCAGATTAAATTTCTGGGACACGTGATGAGAAATGAAGGCCTGGAGAATCTGATACTCACGGAACGAATAGAGGGAAAAAGAGAAAGGGGCTTGGACAGGTGGATGACGGAGCGTGTTCTGGGAGAGTTGACAGAAACACAAAACCTGTTGAGAGCCACAAGGGATAGGGGAAAGTGGAGGGCCATGTTCGCCTACGTCCTGAAAGGACACTGCACGTAGAAAGAAAGAAGATTAACTGCCGTATTGGAAGACTTTTTAATCTTTTAAGATTCTGTATTAATTTCAGGATTGTAGATGACATCATACTTATTATAAAACCCAGGTTGTGTGTGTGTGTGTGTGTGTGTGTGTGTGTGTGTGTGTGTGTGTGTGTGTACGTTTATATATGGAATCGGATTTCCTACATTTTTCAACCGATTTCAACAAAACTTCACAGGACTACGTAAAATTACCTTGCGGTGGTTCTGACAGCGCCAACAATTGGAAAACACAATTGTTTTTGCACGAAATGAATTTGAAAACACGATTAAGAGGCATCACGAGAATGAAAGGGGGACAACTCATATCAAGTTATACTTATTATAAAACACAGGTTGTGTGTGTGTGTGTGTGTGTGTGTGTGTTCGTTTATATATGGGATCGGATTTCCTACATTTTTCAACCGATTTCAACAAAACTTTTTTTTGTTTTTGGCAGGTAGTGTTTCTTATTGTCTTGCACACTTTTTTCTTTATTTTTACATTCAGAATGCTTTAAAAATTCCATTTACAAGACAATTGTTTATAATAAAATTCTATTCAATCGGTAGACTCATAACGATTGAAAACAATGTTTTTGTTTGAGTTTGGGTTGGACCAATTCGTAAAAAAAAAAAAAAAAAAAAAAACTAATTAAGACATGCGTGTCCGTCAACCTTAAACAATAATCTTTGTCAATGTTATTTTTCTGTCTTTATGATGGTCGATACCTGATCTATCTCTTACTGTTACATCCCCGGGCAACGCCAGGCTTTACTGTTAGTTATTATTAAGTGAAAACTATATTTACTAGTCATAAATGGAATAGCTAAGTACAAGTCATCAAATATCAAAGAATTTTGAATTTTTTACCATGTATACTGTGTATAAACGTTACGATTTTTGTAATTACAGGGAAGTACGCATTATCAGAATCTAAGAGTGAAAACTATAGTCAATTTAAAGTCACGGTTTCTAAAATTCCCTAAAACGGACATTATTTTACTAAATTTTTAAGGACAAAAATTATATAAAAAAAACCCTCACGTCATTTTCATCAATGATGCTATTAAAGACTCCAGAGAAAATTACATCTGTCATCACGCTGTCAGCACGTCAACACAGATACTGTCGGATTAAAAATGCATTTCTGCGATATTTTAAGCTTCAAGTAAATAATATTTCTTTCGAATCAGATTAATTACCGCATTTTCCGTCTTACAAGACGCACTTTCAAATAATATAATATTCTTGAAATAAATTTTCAGAAAAGTATATTTTATTTTTGTAAGATTTTTTTTAATAAATTAAATTAAATAGCGATGAAACACGATTTAAAAATGGCCGCTAATCAACTATTTTAGCAAAAACCTCATTTTAGTCATTTAAACTTAGTTTTTGAAACGTAAAAAAGTATTTTGCTTATTGGAAATATTAAATTTAATCCATTAACTTGAAATTAAAACTAAAATAATAGCTTCAAGAAAGTTTTTTTTTTTTTAAATTCATTTTAAAACATAGGTATTGCGGTTTGTGGAGACCCTTAAGATATATATATATATATATATATATATATATATATATATATATATATATATATATATATATATCGTGTATTTAGGCATTAGTCCATCTTTTATACACGTTTTATTAAATACGACTGACAAGGTAATGCGGTTTAATTTGTTATTTAATTTTTCTTGTGTTCTTGTAATTTTCTACTTTTCTGGACATAAATTATGTAGACATTTTCTAAATGATTTTTATGGCCGAGAGCTTTCGACTTTTAGCCATTATCAAGGATGATTTTATTTTTACTTTCAACTGAATGTATTGATTTTTATGTATGTATCTGGAGTCTAGTAACAATATATTCACAACTTCGTTATATAAAAACCCACAAGAAAAAAACTCTCGCCATCTTAATTTTACTAGTCAGTGACATCTCAGATATAAAATAGGTATTATAAAAAAAAATTGCTCAAGAGCACGTAAATTCATTCTCCCGTCCGCTTTTCTTTAAAGAACTTAACAAAGTGAAACAAAAGTTAGTTAATAACGGTTTTCTAAATGATCTTATAGATCATCATATTAGACTTTTTTCTTTCTAAGGTAGAAACACTGAATATACAGAGAAAAAACAGTAACATTTTCTACAAATATTAAATATACGGTAACTATAAGGAATATGACTCTTCCCTTGGAAACATTATAAAGAAATATACAACTCCAGTTTACAAAAACAAGAAAATTAAATTATTTACTATAAAAGAATTAAAACTGCTAACCTCATCGTCAACAGCAATAACTCACCTGCAAGATCCAAATAACAAAGAATCAATATTATTTACGAATTCACGTGTCGCTTAAGGAGCTGTGTTCCCCACGAATCCAAATCCGTAAATAAATATATTGGTTATACTACATGTTTAACAAGAAGACTCACATTGCATCTCTCTGACCATAGCTCAATTAGGTCTCATTTAAATACATATGGAGATCTACCAAATTCTATCCGTAACATACTCGTTCATAATACAAATATAATAGCTTCATCCACATGAAAAATAATGAGAGCATTACTAATAAAAAAAGAAAAAGCCAACACTCAATAATATCAACTATGAACACGGCCACAATATGCTGACCGTGTTTGGAAGATAAAACATTCCTATAACCATAGATATATACATAAAATCCCTTTAGAAACCTCTAATATCCTCATTATTTCATCCACAATAAAGAAAGATGTCGTTTGACATTCTTTCATTCTTTTTATGTGCCAAATCCTTTCAGGACGTGGGCGATCATGGCTCTCCACTTCCCTCTATCCCTTGCATCTCTCAGCAAGTTCTTTTCTTCTGCTTCCTCCCCCAGTCCACGTTCTGTCATCCACCTGCTCAAACTCGTCAGGTATGTGTCGTGCTGCTTTCCCTTGTCTCTCTTTCCCTCTATTCGACCCGTGAGTATCAGATTCTCCAGGCCCTCCTTCCTCATTATGTGTCCCATAAATTTCAGCTGCCTCTTTCTGATGTTAAGTATAAGCCTTCTCCTTGTGCGTAGCCTCTCTAATACCTCATCTCACATGCTCGTTCCATGTTATCCTTAGCATCCTTCTGTAGAACCTCATCTCCATCACCTCGAGTCTCTTCTTTATCTTCGAGGAATCACGTCGTAAGGGAACGACCACCAATACATAGAACTACTGACGGGACTGGAATTCTGAAAACCGAAGTAAAAGCCCCACTGGCCAAATTGAACAGAAACAAGGTAGCTGGGCCAGACGGAATTGTAGCGGAAATGCTGACAGCCTTAAATGACTTTGGCATAGACAAGATCACCGAAATAACAAATGAAATCTAAAACAGCGGGGATATATCGGAAGACACCAGCAGATCTATCTTCATAGCTATGCCTAAGAAACCAATCACAAATGAATGAGAACTCCACCGAATAATAAGCCTGGTGAGCCACATAACAAAACTCATCATCCGTATTCTGATGAATAGAGCGTGCAGCAGAATCAGGCCAGAGATAGGACAAGAACAGTGCGGGTTCGTTAAAAACACCGGAACAAGGAAAACGATATTCATGCACAGAATATCAGAGAGAGCGATACAGATGCAGAAGGACGTGTAACTATATATACATATGTGTACATATATATAAATATATATGTGTGTGTGTGTGTGTTTGTGTATGTGTGTTTGTGCGCGCGCGTATGTGTGTGTTTAGATAGTAAATTCTCTTTTAGGCATATTCGATTAAATAAATTACAGACATTATGTAAGCTAATTTTTAACAAAATCCGTTCATACTCCCGAATAACCTTCCGTGTATCGATGTTAAAGCATGAGAGAACTGTGCTATAACTGTTTAAATTTTCATTTCCAAAGTACTTTCGATCTTCTTCCAAGATCATCTTCAGGGGTGCAAGTAGTACAAAACTATATGTTGTTCATTAGTATAAGTATTTATACAAAGTTGTGCATTGTTATCCATTACCGTAATTTTTCATTTTGCTTTTAAATGCAAATGGTTGACAATGTTCCGAGCGTTCATTAGAACGTGTAAAAATTATCCATTATGGATTTTTCTATATTATAATGTCGTGGCCATATGCGCATAAAAGCTTGAAAAACATGACCAACATATATATATATATATATATATATATATATATATATATATATATATATATATATATATATATATATGGGATAACGATATATATTTTTATATATCAAAAACAATATTGAGGAATTTTTATGATAAAGTGGACAAAGTTTAATTCAGGACTTCATCGGACTAAACCGTTATTTTGATACGACTACACATGCACACGAACCAGTGTGCAGGGGATTTTAGAATTTTTTTATTTTTATTTTTTTTATATCTGCATTTTTTTTACTATAAAATCCCCAGCAGCCTAGTCCGATTGAGACCTGAAAGACGAAAAACGTCGCAAGTATATATATATATATATATATATATATATATATATATATATATATATCGCTCGCTCGACTCTTCCGTCGAATCCGACGTACGAGGGTAAAGCAAAGCAATTGCCAGGAAACCGACAGCCCGACAACAGCACATGAGATTTGATTATAGTGGTGAAGGCTTCGTACAGGACCATCCACACTTTTTGAAGGGCCAAATACAGAGACCTGGTGCACTAAGTGCCACAAGGTACCCAAACGACCCTCCGCAGGTTTTGAATTCAGAGTTGTCCTTCTCCTAGATCAGTTGCCATCCAAGGCTATAGAACCCAGCCTGTCTTGCTATTTACCCACAGCTGGGGGGAGAAGAAGAGGATTCATACCTTTCCCAAGGGTATTAGCACGTAAGTGAATGTAATGGATTCGACTGGAATTCGAACACGACGTGCCTTAACCGATCGAGCTACTATTAGATAATATAGTCAGGCTAAATGACGTTTCCGTATAGGATACAGGCTCGATTCCTGTCGGAGGACGAATATTTTCTATGACAATTTCTCGGAGATTCAGGCCGGTAAATGTTATTAATACTGTTTATTATAAAAACAGCATTTACTTAAATATTTGTATCTATAAAAATAATGTATAAACATAAAAATGTCTTAAAATAGTTGTCTGACTTTGTCCATTTCATAATATATATATTGGGTTGGTGCAAAAATAATGTCGTTTTCTCACATAGTAACATATGTGAGAAAACGACATTATTTTTGCACCAACCTAATATATATATATATATATATATATATATATATATACACACAATTGGTTTAATTTATTAATTTATTTGATTATATTTTCTGTCTTAAGCAAAGAACTGCGTTGTAGAATCTGATTTGTGAGTCTCTTGACCTTTCTATTTCGCCAAAGCTGACACGAAACCCATAGGTCGGTGTAAAATAGGATTAGATAGGTAATTTAGTGCGCAAATGGTCATTAAAAATGTTTCTGGCTAGACTTACCATAAATCCACAAAAGGAGAAAGAAAAACTGATACCTATCATAGCAAATCTTTCCGCTCAGTATAATCTGTCAGCCATCACAATGGCTAATGTTTAACGAACAAAAACTGTATTTTTTTTTTTACTGGAAGTCGTATTAGAAGGATGAAGATCGATATTTTTCTTCTGGAATGCCCGCGTGTGTGTATGTGTGCGTCTGTGGATGTGAGTGTGTGTGTATATATATATATATATATATATATATAATGAAATGGACAAAGCCCGACGATTATTATAAGACATTTTTATGTTTATACATTCTTTTTATAGATTCAAATATTTAAGCAAATGCTCTGTTTATAATAAGCAGTATTGAACACCATTTACCGGCCTGAATGTCCGAGAAATTTTCATAGAACCTGTATCCTATACGGAACCGTCATATAGACTGACGTGCCTGTTGAGCCGCAGAGGATCGTCCGATTAGCAAAGTCGATTTTACTGCCTTTAAACTACAATCTTCCATGATTCTCTCACGTACATTCATATCTGCTCAAAGCGTATCCAAATGTAAACAAATGACGTCACACATTATGAAATGGACAAAGCCCGACAATTATTTTAAGACATTTTTATATTTATACATTTTTTTTGGATGCGCATTGAACACACACACACACACACACACACACACATACATACATACATACATACATACATGCATACATACATATATATATATATATGTGTATATACAGGTTCGATTCCTGTCGGAGGACGAATATTTTCTATGAAAATTTCTCGGACATTCAGGCCGGTAAATATTATTTAATACTGTTTATTATAAAACAGAGCATTTACTTAAATATTTGTATCTATAAAAAGAATGTATTAGGTTGGTGCAAAAATAATTTCGTTTTTTAACATATGTTACTATGTGAGAAAACGAAATTATTTTTGCACCAACCTAATATAAACATAAAAATGTCTTTAAAATATATATATATGTGTGTCTATGTGTTTCTTTAAATAGTATAAACATATTGTGTTTACATATTTTATTCTGATTCCTTCCACTGTCCAGTCAGTTTCTTAATGTTAAGATGAAATTCGTCAAGGAAGGCGGCATAGTTGTATTTCAGCCCAAGTGCAATCGATTTTTATAAGAGCATCTTCAACGGTAAATTACAAAGACAAAGTTATTGTAACTGCGCTGAAATTTGCATTCCGTTGTGATGGTGATTTTAAACACACTTCTCGGACACGCTCTGCTATAGTTATTTTAGAATTTTAAATGTATCCTTTATAGTTGTGGAATGTGTACATATCTATCTATCTATATATATATATATATATATATATATATATATATATATATATATATATATATATATATGTATATATTTAATTACTCATTTAAAAATTATAACATGAATATGTTATAAAATCACTACAAAAATAGCCATTTTGTTTCAACACCCTCGGTGTCTTATCAAGTGATGATGTTGAATGTAAAATAAATGGCTTTAAAAGTTTCAAATTAATTAACAATCCTTCGCAAGGGGAAAACGTTGTTACAAAAGCTAGAATGACCAATCAAAACACAATTATAGGAAAATTCAAAAAACTTGACAACGAAGTAAGGTTATAATAGCTATTCAGAGCTTTAAAATTGGACTCATATTAAAAAAGAATTTATCCTAACCAATAAGTATTAAATTATATGATAGAATTTGATATTGATATTAAAAGTAAAAAATTACCAATTTTAAAATCTAAATTTAATCTCTATGAAGTTTAAAATTGTAAAATTACTGAGGAGAAAAGAAAAAATACATATGTTATTCAATTTATTTCAATTTATTTCTTCATTGAAATTACGTTAGAACAGACGCTAATGTCTACTGGTCTACCCAACAAAATGTATACATTTTAATCCCAACCTAACCTCTCGTGTAAAACTACATACACACTCAGATTATAATACATAAGCACCCAGACATATTTAGATATATACACACACAGAACGGTGACGAGACAGGAAACATCTCCACGGCCCTTTATAATATATATATATATATATATATATATATATATATATATATATATATATATATATATATGAGAAAGAACAGATCATGTGAAAGAGCAGATGAAGTACAAATCCACAGTTCTTAGCATTTATTTTTAAAGAAAGTGCTGCATACAAAGTAGAGCAAAATATTATTTTAATATTTTTTTATTATAATAATTTACAATAAAAACATTTTCCATCGCTACACAAAAACTTTCATCTTTCATGTTTCGGTACTAAGATTGTACTTCTTCAGGTGATGGTAGATAACTCATGATAAAAATAATCTATTGGGGAAATTAAAAAAAATAAATCTTTACCTCTTTTCGAAAGTTAAAGTGGGGGGGGGCCTAAGTTCAGAATTAAAAATATAGTTAGGGGTATATCTAGATTAACCAACGAACGTCACGTCAATGCTAGCATATAAAAATAGGGTCAGAGCGTGGAGATGTTATTACATATCAGTATATATATATATATATATATATATATATATATATATATATATATATATATATATAGTAAACTACTGATAATACGCGGTTAGAAAAAAAAACTCCGATAGCACAACTTTTAAGTCTATCGAAACAAATTAGTACCCGAGGAAAAAAATTGGAAAAAAACAGAAAGAACTAAAACCATCCGAACAGGTCGAAACAACTCGTCCAATGCCTTAAGTTTTTAGTTCAAAGGAAAAAAACAAGTGAATAATAAAGCTAAAAAGTAGAGTCCTCAATACGGTCAGTAGAGCATGGATAAACGGAATAAATCCTAAAGGTCCAGGAACAACCTATTAAACGGATCTTCCAATTAACCCTGAAGATCCGTTTAGGTGAAACCTTGGTAGGTTGTTCCTGGATCTTTAGAATTTATTCCATATATAAGCCTCTGTTTGAAGATTTTTTTTCTTTGTTAAATAAAAAAATCAAGAAGTGTCGAATATATCATTAGATGACGGATTGTTCCAAGTACCATCAACTATTCTTAGTCATTATGAAGAAAAGAAAGTAGAAATCGAGAGATTGTGATTGGAGTGTAGATGTTCTTGGACTTTCCGATATTTGATATGAACATAGCTTCTCATACTATGATCGAAATAGATTTGAGTCACATGGCCAAAATGACTTTCTATTCGATTCTTACATATGTTCGTTCGGTTTTTCCGATGTTCTGCGAGTGATCCCGAAGCAGAAATCATCCTTCGTAGGCTTTTTTGGCTCTTCAGTAACACTGGTCATCCTATGAAACTGTTGTCTAACTTTATTGATATTTTATTTCAGATTAGATGCCCCTTCGAAATAGAATGCCAAGTAGACAAGAACGACCATGTTCGATATCTTCTTATGTTTGTTTTTAATCAAGGCCACAAGATGGCTAAACATTTTATCTGAAAACCTGGAAAAAAGAAACTCAATTACTTCAGTGTTTTTTAAACATAAAACATTTTGTGGGGTGGACAATTATGTTGTTACACGATTTGGACAATTTTGCTATTACAACTGGTTTCTTAGGCTGGTACATATATTCTTTCTTTGTTGCTGTTGTTCTGCGAATGATGTCGAAGAATAATCTTTCGACCCTTTTTTGGCTTCTCAGTAACTGTGACAATTGCTCTATCCGCCAGCCAATGAAACAAAGATATAGAATCTTGAAAGTGACTGTGAAACTGTTGCCTAATATTATTAAAATTTTATTTTAGATTAGACAAACGCTTTGAGATGGGGTGCCAAGTAGACAAAACAGACCATGTTTGATATCTTCTCTTTGTTTTTAATCAAGGGCAAAAGATGGCTAAACGTTTTATCTGAAAACCTGGAAAAAAGAAACTCAAATATTTTAGTGTTGTTTTTAGATATAAAACATGTTGTTGGATGGACAATTAAGCTGTTACATGATTTGGGCGATTTTGATGTTATACTTGATATATATATAAAACTGACAGCTGCTCCTGAAAATGATCGCTAATCTGTAATTAAGTGGTACAAGGAATGGCTTATAAAATTTAAAACCTCTAAAACAAAACTGCTTTCTTTTAATCACCATAGAGAGTCTTTCTGCATTCCATCACTATGGCTGATGCTAACCTCCATTAGAACACTTTGCACGTTCTTCGTTTTACATTTTCCACTGACATGAAGTGTAGTGATTATATTGAATTATGTGCTCGGTCTGATGCTAAGAATGTCGGTTCACTCTGCCGTACCAAAGAGTTTTTCTGATCAAAACCCATCTTGCACACTTATAAATCTACCATTTATCCATGCATTGAATACTGCTGCCATATCTGGTCTGCTGCTCCTGCTATTTGGTTTTTACCTATGTTCGTTTGTATCTTTCTAATGTTCTGTGAATGATCTCAAAGAATAATCTTCCATGGCATTTTTTGCTTCTGAGCAACTCTGGTCATCCTATGAAACTGTTGTCTAACTTTATTGAAATTTTATTTCAGATTAGACACCTAATTAGACACTTCGAGATTGAATGCCAAGCAGACAAGAGTGAATATGTTTGACATCTTTGCTTTTAACCAAGGTCACATAGCTGCCCAAACTGCTCAAAACTAAGAAATTTGATATTGGTGTGGTAGCTTGCCATGATTAGGGTTGTGGAAGGTTTGTAGAAGTTTGTGGAAACAGTATTCTCTGTGGAAACTTAAATGTCTGCTTAATTATTTAATATGTAATACTATTTTGCAAATGTGTTTTAATTCTGATTTATATCATTCCATTTAGGCATGTTTGATTAAATAAATTACAGACATGCTTATTTTTAGCATATTCCGTTCATATTCACGGATACTTTTCCGTGTATTATAATTCTGGGGTCCTCCCCTTTTTCATATAAGTGGACTCGACCAGAGTGTTACTGGGACTGCTGCCGTTAAATACCCAGAGTCAGTCAGAATATAGAGAGAGTGAGAGAGATTGGAAGATTGAGAGCAGAGATTGTGATTGAGTTGGAGGTAGACTAATAGTGTGAGGTAACCGCTTGGTGAAGTCAGTTACAAGCACGTAGACTCTAAGGAAGTCCCACTTCGAGACTGTATATATATATATATATATATATATACATATTATTATTATTGCTATTAACTGTGTTCCTGGATTTACTAACAGAATTACCCATTGTATTATTGTTCAAATACATTTAATTTCTTATATTTAATTCTTGCGTTTGTCATTCATTGGAGACCGAATTTCATCTTGGAATCCACAACAATAATCAAACGTTGAAAGAAACACACACACACACACATATATATATATATATATATATAATTGAGAAAAAATTCAAAGAAAAACCTTATATTTGAATTTTCCAGTTATAAACTTTGAATTTGTTTCGAAATTGGTTTATACCGCATCTAAACCAGCTAAGAAATAAATTTAAGTTTATAACTGGATAATTAAAATGTAAGGTTTTGATATGCAATTTTTCTTAATTAATTCTATTGCTCTGTATGATTTGTTATTATTCTCATACATTGATCTCTCTATGAGGAGTTTTACCTGGATACTCATTTCTTAGGAGTTCATGGGATTATCCACATAACCAAAAGATCATATATATATATATCCTGCAACACTTCTGGGCGGTCCCTTTTTTTTAATTTGGTAAATGCTGCCATAATCCTTGCCTTCAGTTCATCTTTGGTATTTTTGATGTTTTGTTGGTCTCTCGCTCAACTGCACCCCACACATAATAATCAAGCGGCTTGCAATCTGGGTAGTTAGATGACTAGATGTAAGGGATTATGTGGTTGCTGAAATAGCCTGACAGCCATGACTGGGTTCTCCTGCTTGTCTGACATAATGCATGTCTTCTTGCCAGATATAGGGTCTTGACGCAAGGCAGTACTATGTCCTCAAGTCATTTTATTTAGTTTCCGTATTGAGCCTGATCCCTGTGGGAAGATCAATAGAGGCATAAAGTCGCTATCAGTAGTGATCACTCCAAACACCATGATGTTGTCTGGATATGTCACCCAACTCTTTCCGAATCCTCTGTACTGTCCCCAAATTAACACCCAATGACTCTGAAATGTTCGTAATGGAGCTTCCGGAGCGAATACCAAGAAGTAGCGCATGTCGTTTCCAAATTTCTGGTAAAGTGAATTGCGTCATGGTGCTCTTTTTCTCACAGACGGCGTCAAACTGACCCCACTGTACTGTGCAGTCGACAGAATAAAAAACAAACCACGCGCATGCGTGAAATTAAAAATTAGAAATGGTGACAATTTAACCTTCTCACCCTATATATATATATATATATATATATATTGTGTATATTTAGGCAGCAATTTTTCATTGATATATGTTTCATTAAATAATATAGACAAGTTTTGTCTATTTATGTTAATATGGTGATTTCCTTTCGTCCATCCATGATAATGTTATTAAGCTTATCAGACAATATGAAAGGAACTTACTTAAAATAAATAGAGAAAACTTGTCTATATTATTTAATGAAACATGCATCAATATATATATATATATATATATATGAAGAAAAATATACGGAAAAAACAAACAAAAATCCTTATATGCAATTATGCTGTTTTAATGTTAATATAATGTCAACGTAGGACGTTTCGGTCTAATAAACCATCTTCAGGACATATTCATAAAATATAATTAACATTATCAATTCAAGATGACAAAGACGATGGACATAAGAACAAGACTTATCCAAACAGCTAACTGAAAGTTTCATATGATCAGCGTTCCCTGACGACAACGTGACCATGTTTAAATGGAACGCTGATCATATAAAACTTTCAGTTATCTGTTTGGATAAGTCTTGTTCTTATGTCCATCGTCTTTGTCATGTTCAATTGATAATGTTAATTATATTTTATGAATATGTCCTGAAGATGGTTTATTAGCCCGAAACGTCCGACGTTGACATTATATTGACATTAAAACAGCATAATTGCATATAAGGATTTTTGTTTGTTTTTCCGTATATTTTTCTTCATACTGTCGGATCTATATCCATATATTTGCTTACATATATATATATATATATATATATATATATATATATATATATATATATATTTAAGTTATGAAGAACTTGGTAATCCGTATGGGTAATCCCAAGGAGGATTAAATCCTGAGAGCTCTATGTAAATCCAGAGCTAATATTTAAAAGAAAAACACACCACTTTAAGGTACCATTAAAAGTGGTCACTTTAAGCTAATATTTAAAAGAAAAACAGATGACTTTAAGGTACCATTAAAAGTGGTCACTTTAAGCTAATATTTAAAAGAAAAACTTTAAGGTACCATTAAAAGAAAAACAGACCACTTTAAGGTACCATTAAAAGTGGTCACTTTAAGGTACCACTTAAAGTGATCTGTTTTTCTTTTAAATATATATATATATATATATATATATATATATATATATATATATATATATATACTACACTAAATTCAGTATATCCAATTTAATCATTCTTAATGACACCTCCCACCAACTAAGGTGTTGCAGAAGACTAACTTAAATGTTCTTTGGGAGATTGTATCTCCAGCAGAAAAAAAATATATATTGTTGTTCGTCACACTATGGCTGACTCGGAGGCTGAATTTTCACTTGAAT
Source organism: Acanthosepion lycidas (assembly GCA_963932145.1). Classification (NCBI taxonomy): domain Eukaryota; kingdom Metazoa; phylum Mollusca; class Cephalopoda; order Sepiida; family Sepiidae; genus Acanthosepion; species Acanthosepion lycidas. Next base: position 20,733,678 of record OZ010591.1, read on the forward strand.
GATGCGTCTAACATTTCTAAACATTTACAACAGCATGCCTGTTCACATTCACAATTTAGGAAAATACTCGTTGAAAATACATCTATACTTGAAAATAACAAACATAAACTAAAAGTTATTGAAACTATCTTTTATTAAAAAGAATTGAAACCAACCCTTAATAAAATTATGAATACTGCACAAATGTTTAAAAATATTTACAGTAGATGGTTTAAAATTTCTAAGTTTGTATTAAAAAATCTTAATACTTCTTTTAAAAAACACTCAGACCTTCATAACTTAGTTACGTCTAAAATCGAACAGCATATAAACTCAGCGTTTTTCAGTTCTCTTGTAAAATTTTTAACTTTCAGATGAACACAGCGGTTTTGTCTTAGGAAAATTATGAGAACACTACAATATCTGTCTCAGAAAAAAAACCAGCACCCTGATGATGACATAAAGCTAATGTCGAAAGTACTCGGAATGTCGAAAGTACTCTGAATGTCGAAAGTACTCTGAATGTCGAAAGTACTCGGAATAAATGAAAATGTATCAACACGGTAATTTTCTCTCTTCTTTTAATAACGACGCCAAGAAGCTTGTCCTTGAATATGAAAGGATCCAATTGAAAATAAGTAGACAAATCTCGTCTAAATTATTCAATGAAGCATGTTTCATATATATATATATATGTGTGTGTGTGTGTGTGTGTGTTTGTGTGTAAGTGAATAGCAATTTTAGCAACGCCTTCTTTGACCCATTGGCCTTTTCCATTTACTTACACAGATACACACAGAGACACTCCCTCACACATACATACACACCCTCGCATAAACACACACAGGCACACATTTACACAGGAATATATACACACATAAATGCACTCACACACACACTTACGCACACGCACTGACACTCGCAAGCACAGAGACACACATACATACACTCTCACACATATACACACAGACACAGCTATATATATATATATATATTTATATATATATATATGTCTGAGAAATTGTTATAGAAAATATGCGTCCTCCGACAGGCCAGTAAATGTTGTTATTAATACTGTTTACTATAAACAGAGCATTTACTTAAATATTTAATCTCTAAAAAGAATACCCGCTCGGCCCGGTGGCTAGGATCAAAGTGTAGTATCTGTGCTTTGTGAGCTGCCGGGTCGGGTGTCTGTCGAACTCTCTGCTTGCAGAGAGGAACCCTGACGTAGCTCCGCCGAAGGGTAGGGTTGCGTTGGGGGAGGTTGACGGAACTGGCCCCCCTCGGGGGGTTTGATGGTTATTTATTTTTGGCTGGGCCTACGGGCTCGGAGATACCCACATTAAAAAGGCCTTGTGCCACATTCAGTCCTCGTGGGTGGATTGATAAATACCATCTCTAAAAAGAATACCCGCTCGGCCCGGTGGCTAGGATCAAAGTGTAGTATCTGTGCTTTGTGAGCTGCCGGGTCGGGTGTCTGTCGAACTCTCTGCTTGCAGAGAGGAACCCAGACGAAGCTCCGCCGAAGGGTAGGGTTTCGTTGGGGGAGGTTGACGGAACTGGCCCCCCTCGGGGGGTTTGATGGTTATTTATTTTTGGCTGGGCCTACGGGCTCGGAGATACCCACATTAAAAAGGCCTTGTGCCACATTCAATTCTCGTGGGTGGATTGATAAATACCATCTCTAAAAAGAATACCCGCTCGGCCCGGTGGCTAGGATCAAAGTGTAGTATCTGTGCTTTGTGAGCTGCCGGGTTGGGTGTCTGTCGAACTCTCTGCCTGCAGAGAGGAACCCTGACGTAACTCCGCCGAAGGGTAGTGTTGCGTTGGGGGAGGTTGACGGAACTGGCCCCCCTCGGGGGGTTTGATGGTTATTTATTTTTGGCTGGGCCTACGGGCTCGGAGATGCCCACATTAAAAAGGCCTTGTGCCACATTCAATCCTCGTGGGTGGATTGATAAATACCATCTCTAAAAAGAATACCCGCTCGGCCCGGTGGCTAGGATCAAAGTGTAGTATCTGTGCTTTGTGAGCTGCCGGGTTGGGTGTCTGTCGAACTCCCTGCTTGCAGGGAGGAACTCTGACGATGCTCCGCCGAAGGGTGGGGTTTCGTTGGGGAAGGTTGACGGAACTGGCCCCCCTCGGGGGGTTTGATGGTTATTTATTTTTGGCTGGGCCTACGGGCTCGGAGATACCCACATTAAAAAGGCCTTGTGCCACATTCAATCCTCGTGGGTGGATTGATAAATACCATCTCTAAAAAGAATACCCGCCCGGCCCGGTGGCTAGGATCAAAGTGTAGTATCTGTGCTTTGTGAGCTGCCGGGTCGGGTGTCTGTCGAACTCTCTGCCTGCAGAGAGGAACCCTGACGTAACTCCGCCGAAGGGTAGTGTTGCGTTGGGGGAGGTTGACGGAACTGGCCCCCCTCGGGGGGTTTGATGGTTATTTATTTTTGGCTGGGCCTACGGGCTCGGAGATGCCCACATTAAAAAGGCCTTGTGCCACATTCAATCCTCGTGGGTGGATTGATAAATACCATCTCTAAAAAGAATACCCGCTCGGCCCGGTAGCTAGGATCAAAGTGTAGTATCTGTGCTTTGTGAGCTGCCGGGTTGGGTGTCTGTCGAACTCCCTGCTTGCAGGGAGGAACTCTGACGATGCTCCGCCGAAGGGTGGGGTTTCGTTGGGGAAGGTTGACGGAACTGGCCCCCCTCGGGGGGTTTGATGGTTATTTATTTTTGGCTGGGCCTACGGGCTCGGAGATACCCACATTAAAAAGGCCTTGTGCCACATTCAATCCTCGTGGGTGGATTGATAAATACCATCTCTAAAAAGAATACCGGCCCGGTGGCTAGGATCAAAGTGTAGTATCTGTGCTTTGTGAGCTGCCGGGTAGGGTGTCTGTCGAACTCTCTGCTTGCAGAGAGGAACCCTGACGTAGCTCCGCCGAAGGGTAGGGTTGCGTTGGGGGAGGTTGACGGAACTGGCCCCCCTCGGGGGGTTTGATGGTTATTTATTTTTGGCTGAGCCTACGGGCTCGGAGATACCCACATTAAAAAGGCCTTGTGCCACATTCAATCCTCGTGGGTGGATTGATAAATACCATCTCTAAAAAGAATACCCGCTCGGCCCGGTGGCTAGGATCAAAGTGTAGTATCTGTGCTTTGTGAGCTGCCGGGTCGGGTGTCTGTCGAACTCTCTGCTTGCAGAGAGGAACCCTGACGTAGCTCCGCCGAAGGGTAGGGTTGCGTTGGGGGAGGTTGACGGAACTGGCCCCCCTCGGGGGGTTTGATGGTTATTTATTTTTGGCTGGGCCTACGGGCTCGGAGATACCCACATTAAAAAGGCCTTGTGCCACATTCAATCCTCGTGGGTGGATTGATAAATACCATCTCTAAAAAGAATACCCGCTCGGCCCGGTGGCTAGGATCAAAGTGTAGTATCTGTGCTTTGTGAGCTGCCGGGTTGGGTGTCTGTCGAACTCCCTGCTTGCAGGGAGGAACTCTGACGATGCTCCGCCGAAGGGTGGGGTTTCGTTGGGGAAGGTTGACGGAACTGGCCCCCCTCGGGGGGTTTGATGGTTATTTATTTTTGGCTGGGCCTACGGGCTCGGAGATACCCACATTAAAAAGGCCTTGTGCCACATTCAATCCTCGTGGGTGGATTGATAAATACCATCTCTAAAAAGAATACCCGCCCGGCCCGGTGGCTAGGATCAAAGTGTAGTATCTGTGCTTTGTGAGCTGCCGGGTCGGGTGTCTGTCGAACTCTCTGCTTGCAGAGAGGAACCCTGACGTAGCTCCGCCGAAGGGTAGGGTTGCGTTGGGGGAGGTTGACGGAACTGGCCCCCCTCGGGGGGTTTGATGGTTATTTATTTTTGGCTGAGCCTACGGGCTCGGAGATACCCACATTAAAAAGGCCTTGTGCCACATTCAATCCTCGTGGGTGGATTGATAAATACCATCTCTAAAAAGAATACCCGCCCGGCCCGGTGGCTAGGATCAAAGTGTAGTATCTGTGCTTTGTGAGCTGCCGGGTCGGGTGTCTGTCGAACTCTCTGCTTGCAGAGAGGAACCCTGACGTAGCTCCGCCGAAGGGTAGGGTTGCGTTGGGGGAGGTTGACGGAACTGGCCCCCCTCGGGGGGTTTGATGGTTATTTATTTTTGGCTGAGCCTACGGGCTCGGAGATACCCACATTAAAAAGGCCTTGTGCCACATTCAATCCTCGTGGGTGGATTGATAAATACCATCTCTAAAAAGAATACCCGCTCGACCCGGTGGCTAGGATCAAAGTGTAGTATCTGTGCTTTGTGAGCTGCCGGGTCGGGTGTCTGTCGAACTCTCTGCTTGCAGGGAGGAACCCTGACGTAGCTCCGCCGAAGGGTAGGGTTGCTTTGGGGGAGGTTGACGGAACTGACCCCCCTCGGGGCGTTTGGATGGTTATTTATTTTTGACTGGGCCTACGGGCTCGGAGATAGCCACATTAAAAAGGCCTTGTGCCACATTCAATCCTCGTGGGTGGATTGATAAATACCATCTCTAAAAAGAATACCCGCCCGGCCCGGTGGCTAGGATCAAAGTGTAGTATCTGTGCTTTGTGAGCTGCCGGGTCGGGTGTCTGTCGAACTCTCTGCTTGCAGAGAGGAACCCTGACGTAGCTCCGCCGAAGGGTAGGGTTTCGTTGGGGGAGGTTGACGGAACTGGCCCCCCTCGGGGGGTTTGATGATTATTTATTTTTGGCTGAGCCTACGGGCTCGGAGATACCCACATTAAAAAGGCCTTGTGCCACATTCAATCCTCGTGGGTGGATTGATAAATACCATCTCTAAAAAGAATACCCGCCCGGCCCGGTGGCTAGGATCAAAGTGTAGTATCTGTGCTTTGTGAGCTGCCGGGTCGGGTGTCTGTCGAACTCTCTGCTTGCAGAGAGGAACCCTGACGTGGCTCCGCCGAAGGGTGGTGTTGCGTTGGGGGAGGTTGACGGAACTGACCCCACCTCGGGGGGTTTGGATGGTTATTTATTTTTGGCTGGGCCTACGGGCTCGGAGATACCCACATTAAAAAGGCCTTGTGCCACATTCAATTCTCGTGGGTGGATTGATAAATACCATCTCTAAAAAGAATACCCGCTCGGCCCGGTGGCTAGGATCAAAGTGTAGTATGAGTGCTTTGTGAGCTGCCGGGTCGGGTTTCTGTCGAACTCTCTGCTTGCAGAGAGGAACCCTGACGTAGCTCCGCCGAAGGGTAGTGTTGCGTTGGGGGAGGTTGACGGAACTGACCCCCCTCGGGGGGGTTGATGGTTATTTATTTTTGGCTGGGCCTACGGGCTCGGAGATACCCACATTAAAAAGGCCTTGTGCCACATTCAGTCCTCGTGGGTGGATTGATAAATACCATCTCTAAAAAGAATACCCGCTCGGCCCGGTAGCTAGGATCAAAGTGTAGTATCTGTGCTTTGTGAGCTGCCGGGTCGGGTGTCTGTCGAACTCTCTGCTTGCAGGGAGGAACTCTGACGAAGCTCCGCCGAAGGGTAGGGTTTTGTTGGGGGAGGTTGACGGAACTGGCCCCCCTCGGGGGGCTTGGATGGTTATTTATTTTTGGCTGGGCCTACGGGCTCGGAGATACCCACATTAAAAAGGCCTTGTGCCACATTCAGTCCTCGTGGGTGGATTGATAAATACCATCTCTAAAAAGAATACCCGCTCGGCCCGGTGGCTAGGATCAAAGTGTAGTATCTGTGCTTTGTGTGCTGCCGGGTCGGGTGTCTGTCGAACTCTCTGCTTGCAGGGAGGAACCCTGACGTAGCTCCGCCGAAGGGTAGGGTTGCTTTGGGGGAGGTTGACGGAACTGACCCCCCCTCGGGGCGTTTGGATGGTTATTTATTTTTGGCTGAGCCTACGGGCTCGGAGATACCCACTTTAAAAAGGCCTTGTGCCACATTCAATCCTCGTGGGTGGATTGATAAATACCATCTCTAAAAAGAATACCCGCTCGGCCCGGTGGCTAGGATCAAAGTGTAGTATCTGTGCTTTGTGAGCTGCCGGGCCGGGTGTGTGTCGAACTCTCTGCTTGCAGGGAGGAACCCTGACGAAGCTCCGCCGAAGCTCCGCCGAAGCTCCGCCGAAGGGTAGAGTTTCGTTGGGGGAGGTTGACGGAACTGTCCCCCTCGGGGGGTTTGGATGGTTATTTATTTTTGGCTGGGCCTACGGGCTCGGAGATATCCACATTAAAAAGGCCTTGTGCCACATTCAATCCTCGTGGGTGGATTGATAAATACCATCTCTAAAAAGAATACCCGCTCGGCCCGGTGGCTAGGATCAAAGTGTAGTATCTGTGCTTTGTGAGCTGCCGGGTCGGGTGTCTGTCGAACTCTCTGCTTGCAGGGAGGAACCCTGACGAAGCTCCGCCGAAGGGTAGAGTTTCGTTGGGGGAGGTTGACGGAACTGGCCCCCCTCGGGGGGTTTGGATGGTTATTTATTTTTGGCTGGGCCTACGGGCTCGGAGATACCCACATTAAAAAGGCCTTGTGCCACATTCAATCCTCGTGGGTGGATTGATAAATACCATCTCTAAAAAGAATACCCGCTCGACCCGGTGGCTAGGATCAAAGTGTAGTATCTGTGCTTTGTGAGCTGCCGGGTCGGGTGTCTGTCGAACTCTCTGCTTGCAGGGAGGAACCCTGACGTAGCTCCGCCGAAGGGTAGGGTTGCTTTGGGGGAGGTTGACGGAACTGACCCCCCTCGGGGCGTTTGGATGGTTATTTATTTTTGACTGGGCCTACGGGCTCGGAGATAGCCACATTAAAAAGGCCTTGCGCCACGTTCAGTCCTCGTGGGTGGATTGATAAATACCATCTCTAAAAAGAATACCCGCTCGGCCCGGTGGCTAGGATCAAAGTGTAGTATCTGTGCTTTGTGAGCTGCCGCGTTAATATTGATAAATACCATCTATAAAACGAATGTATAAACATAAAAAATGTCTTAAAATAATTGTCGGACTTTGTCCATTTCATAATATGTGACATCATATATATATATATATATGACGTATATTTTGTACTTTTTTTTTTTTTTAGTTTTCCTTTTTAGAACATGCTAACTTTTGATTAAAAATAACCTTGTTTCTCTTTGTGTCAGTGGAACTACTTAAATAAAATAAACTTTCAGCGCGTTCTTTTTTTCTGTATGACAGACATTGGAAATAATTGTCGGATTTTAATGAAACTTTCAGAAACTATTCACAAATGATGGAACTTATTATAACTATGTTTTCCTTTGTTAAAGTTGTGGCCATGTTCTTAAATATATATATTTATTACCACCCACCCTAACTAATTTTACGAAAACTCCACAATTTCAATTTTGGACAAATTAGTGACTATATTAGTTAAAAGCGCAAGGCTTTGAGGAAACCAAATCATTTTTTTTTTTTTAGTTTGAACAGCTCCACCTGAAAATCATCTCTGAATTGTTTCACGCAAAACGTATTTGTTTTTCTTGAAATATTTTATTATTTTTACATTAAATGTTGTTAATTCTTCTAAAATTTGTGAAAAGCTTGTACAATTTAGTCAATTTGTTATTAAATAGATCTATAATTTCAAATTATAATTTCTAAAGCTTCTTACAAACTAACGAACATCAGTATAGAAAAAATATAATTTATATCCATAAAAACTTTAATTCTAATCTACGGAAGACCAGAAGTATCATGATTGCAATAAACGTCACGTGTATTGAGTTTCTGTCTAGTATTTAAGGGTTGTTCTCTACCTGTGGAGTATTTTATTTTCACATTTTTAATTAAGAAAAACAAAAAAAAAACAATTTTTTATCATAGAGGATCTGAATTGACTTTGTTTAAGTTGGTGGGGGGACTATTGGGCCCCTTAAACAATTGTGCAGCACTTGTATTTTAATTTTTTTTTTTATAGTATTTATAATCTCTCCAGATAGTATCAACAAACCTATGGTGAAAGCTACATACTAAAAAACAAAATAAAAAAATTGGAATGCTGAACGATTTTTTTTTTTTAACTTCAATAATTACGAGGTACTACACGAGCTGGTTCACTTAAAAATGTCAATTCAGTCCTTCCGTATGATAACTCGAATCTCACGTTAGCTGTCAATACGTGATGAATGTCATCATTCAGCACTTGTCAATTGCTAAAGATGTTAAGATCGGCTCCCTTTTATTTTAAACAACATTTTTCTGCAAAGAAAGTATGTAAAAGTTTATTTCAAAATATATTAAAAAAACTTTAAATTTCCTAATTTTCTTCAAATAAACTTTGAAAAACGTATGATTGATTTTTCGACGGGTTTTAAACGAGGAATTTAACTTAGTTTACAAAATTTTAAAAAATGGCTGACATGAGATTTTTATTTTTTTTTCGTTGACGAAAAAAAAGATTTTTAACTAAAATTTAGGACATGCTAAGAATGAGTAAAAAATGTCAAAAATAATCAAAAAATACTTTGGTATTTCTTCTTAATAATGAAATATACATTTAAAATGAAAAAAAATTCATCAAGCTTCAAGCCGTTCTTGTCATGCTATCGATTTTCACGGTAGTACCTAATTACTCACAAATGTGATGTGGCTTCCCTCTGTCTTTTCTGTAAATATTTTCATGGCTACTGCTCTGACGAGCTATTTTCACTGGTGCTCTGACTTCATGAATTTAAGCGTGCTACTAGGTTGGCATCTCGGCCCCACCCTTTTACTGTCGAAACAACTAAATGTTACCGCCCCTTCTACTCCAACAGCTTCCTCTCTCGAACTTCCCAACAGTGGAACTCCCTTCCTCTTATTTGCTTCTCTGATAACTATAATCTTCAAAAATTTAAATGTCAATTGACATCTTCTCATGTCTTGATCTCCGTTCTTCTTTTTATCCTTTCCTCAATCCAGTCTATACCGAGTCTTTTCCCTTACTTTCACTCTCTGTAGTCCTTTGCATACTAGCGGCACTCCCGCCTTAGGAAATAAACTCCCACCGGTACTGGAAAGAGTAATAACTGCTGAAACCTATTTTCTTGCACAATTACGTTAAGAGAATTTTTTTTTATAAATTTCAAACGATAGGTCTATAAATGCCGAATACTTCCTTATAAGGAAACGGCTATTACCATTATCTTTCAAGTCTGTCTATAATATTTATGCCGGATTTATAGATCTTATTGTCATATTTTACGAAGCCTTTCATGATTAATACGTGGTATGTCTGGAAAACATCCAGCTTTTTAATATCAACACAAAAATAGCCTACCGATGCCAACGGTTACTTAGTCCGCCTCAAATCAATCTTTTTACACACTTTTAGCAGCGTTATAAAGACGATGGTTAGATCCAGTGAATAGACCCAAAGAGTTGTGAGTTCAATACTAGGCCACAGCAGTGGTGAATCAAAATACTTGGTGAGTTGAGATAAAAGGAAATAACTGAAACATCCGGAAGAGGCATGGCACGTGGAACTAGAAGAATCTAACCCAGAGGACGAAATGAAGGGTTCGGTTCGAAAGTCCAATCACCTGAAGAAGGCCAGAGCGCACAACGGCCGAAACGTTGTGAATATGGCAATGAGGACCAGGATAATAGTCCGAATAATGTAAATAATGCAAGCAATCATAATACCCCATCTCATAAATTTGGACTGTAGAACGGCCTAATGATCTGTGTGATACAATGTTTTGTCCAAAAAGATAAACGCATATAACATGCAATTAACTTAAAATCATTCAAACTCAGCTAATGTTACTGTAACGCGATATACAAGCTGAGTAAAAGATAAATGACGACTACTTGGTGACTGATTAGCTCCAAGGTCATTTTTGTGTGTGTGTTTTTTAATGCGCAATACATTCACCTCACTGATTACATCAAGGCCGAACAACCGGTTTTCGAGGTATTTTAATTGTCTCTGTGTTTTCTCAACAAACCATGGATGATTCGTCTATCCATCGAACTAGCGATCTTTTTGTTCATATCTTTCCATCTATATAACGACGGCCTCACATGTTATATATATATATATATATATATATATATATATATATATATATATATATATATATATATATATATTGAATGTGGATTTAATTCTGCGTAATGAAATCGATAATCCAATCTGATATTTTATTGACTGATCTATTTCCGATTTAATGGCCCCAACATCGATTGCCATTCACGCTGACTAATCATCGTCTTTGCCTTTGAAATCATTTTCTGGTGACCAATCACTGATTGGCTTATCGATTTACCAATAAGGAGATCTCTATGATCGTAACTTAGGTTGCCTTTAATTTAATTTTTTTCTCTTCCTTTGAATTTTCATATTTATACTCTATGGACTGTGATGAAACAAATTCAAACACAAGCTCTTTGGTAATTGAAGACGTGTATGACACAATGTCTGGAGATTGGTAATTTAGTTTCCCCAAAACAGGACAACGTGCTTCTTCTTTCAACTTACTAAATTTAGCTTAGTTTGACACAAGGCCACGGGTAGGCATAAAACAATCTATGAAGAATTACTACCACATCTGAGCTCAATCCACACATTCATGTTCAAAATCGTTTACACGGACTGGTGGTTTGATTCATTTTTTTACAACTCTCCAAAAATTTTTTCAACTGACGCAACATAATCACTGATCTGACATTAAGTTTTCTTCAGTCACAATAAATCCATCCTCAACTTGCTATGGTTTAAATAGCATAGTAGACTGGGCTCTGTAGTATTGGTTGATAACCAGTCTAAAAGATGGGAAACTGAATTCAAACCCATGAAGAAAAAAATTCCACCATTTTTTCCCAAGAATTCTTGGCAATTCACAGAGAATAAAGAAACGGAGAGACGTGATTGCGTATCTCCTCAATGATAATGACATTTAAAACATACTCAGCTGAACCATGTCTGGCACAAGTCCTCTCTAATCAAACTCTCAAGCCTCAGAGATTAATTTCCTAACCATGTCCCATAAGCCGCAACTTTTACACATATTTGTTCAACATGGTCTGGACTACTATAAGAGGCCCTTTACTCATGATGAACACTTGCACTCTCAATGTGGCTCTTTGCTTTGAATGTCTAGTGGCACTCAAGTTCTCCTCAGAAATCAAGTGGAACTCATCTATATGATCCATTATTAAAGATACTTGGGAAATGCCCGGCTCATTCTATCGCTTCAGAAAGTACTTCATTTCTGTTTTGCTTTATTTTTAAAATGATCTACCTATGACGATACTCGATCATATGTGTATACCTATGCTGATGATACAACCGTATATGGTTGCCCCTCCAAAACTTCAGATGACCAGAGATTAACAGCTGATCTCTCCTCGGAATGAGCTCTCGCAGTTCAGTGGGGGGGGGGACAACAGGCTGGTCACATTCAATGCCTCGAAAAGCTAACTAGTGCCATTCCACCACCGCCTAGTGGACCCAGAACTTGCGTTGAGCGCGTTGTTCATTCAAGGAGGCCCCGTGCACAGCGCGCCCGTTAGGACTTAAGCTTAACCCATTCTACCGCTCCATAAAATACTTCACTTCTATTTAACTTTATCTTTAAAATGATCCACCTATGAAAATTTTCGCTTATTTGTGTATACCTATACTGATGATACAGCCGTATATAGGTGCCCCTCCAAAACTCCAGATGACCAAAGATTGACAGCTGATCCCTTATCTGAACGAGTTCTAACAGCTCGGTGTGTGTGTAGTGGCGAGGTGACTAGTTGTTTATATTCAATGCCACAAAAAACAAACTAGTAGATCCCCAATTTTCTTTTGTGTGTGTGTGTGTGTGTGTGTGTGTGTGTGTGTGTGTGTGTGTGTATCCCCAGTAAAGTTACATGAACCCGGGGTCCATATTCGCCACGTCTGAGATCTACTGCCTTAGACGCACCACTGCTGCTACTGGTGTAGTAAATGTGGTGCCTCTACAACCTTCATGGGTTACAGAACTCGTGATTATGTTACATGTCATGTTACATAACAAGTTCCATAGCCCATTAGAGTCATAGGGATACCACATGTACTGCAGCCATAGCCCGACGGAGCCCATCCTTTTTTAGGCTGGTTTTCAATTACCAAAGCTCGCTTCTCAGTCCAACACTCTATCTACTTTACATAAATGCATCGAAAACAAAACTAGTGGCATTATTCTGCTTTGCTTTATATTTACAATGATCTACCTATGACGATACTCGATCATATGTGTATACCTATACTGATGATACGTTATATGGGTGCCCCTCCAAAACTCCATATGACCAGAGATTGACAGCTGATCTCTCCTCTGGACGAGCTCTAAGAGCTCAGTGTGTGTGTGTGTGTGTGTAGGGGGAAGTGACTAGTTAATATTCAATGCCACAAAAACCAAACTAGTGATGCTCCATCATCGCAGAGTTGACCCTGAATTTTTCAACTATCGTGATGAACGGCTGCTCTCTCTAGGAAGCCCAATGTCGTGATCAACTGTTGAGACTTAAGCTCAACTCAGACCTCAAATGGATATATAGTACATTCACCAAGGTTGAAAAAACATTGTCGGTTCTCTGTACAATTTACGATTTAATTTGCAAAAAATTTAAATGCAATCTCAATCGGTATTACACTTTTCTCTTCCCGCACATTATTAATGTTTCTGTTCCTAATCCTGCGTCTAAGTGGTTTTACTGCCTTTCCCTTAACTGACTCTGGAAAATTGAATTTGAAAAACAGAGTAAATGGTCAAGTAGTCTAGCTAATTAACCATTCCTTCTCTTCGAGGCACCAAAAAAATCATCCCTATTGGCTGAAATTCTTTCTGCTGTCACCAGTTGAACTGTGTTCGTTAGAAATCGTACATCCTAATATTGACTTTCTCTACCTTACATGATCGTATTCATACTAAGAGCTACCACTTGAGCAAACTAAGTAAACGAAAGTAAACAGATTTTTACTCTAATGTTCGCCCAATACAAGGCTCAAGAGACACTCACAGTAGAGTGTTACTGAATGAAGTGTAATATATGAACGTAAAAAGAGAAGGTTGAAAATGAAGTTTATGAGAAAAGACACTTGATTTGGTTTGGTTTGTTTTACGGCATATCAACCTCAATAGGTTATTTAATGCCGACAACATTTTTAGGATAAATTTGTATGAATAGAATATGTATTCTTTGGTTTACATTGGTTTGGTTTATTTTGCTTTAAGGCATATCAACCTTAATGGGTTATTTAATGCCGACAATATTTTTAGGATAGATTCCTATGAATAGAATATGTATTCTTTGGTTTAGATTGGTTTGGTTTATTTTGTTATACGGCATATCAACCTCAATGGTCATTATATTAATCATTGATCATTTTTAGGATAGATTCGTATGAATAGAATATGTATTCTTTGGTTTAGATTGGTTTGGTTTATTTTGTTTTACGGCATATCAACCTCAATGGGTTATTTAATGCCGACAACATTTTTATTGCTGGTAACGTTTTTCTTCAAAAATCTATTTCTGGGAATATTTTTCCAAAGAACGTATGGCTGTTTGTATTGCGATTATTTTTCTTAAGTAATGCTGATAATAATTTTTCCTTCAAAAATTATTACTGGTAATAATTTTTTTATTACAAAGTATTTCTGGTATTAAAACCTATTTTTACACAAGTTTGGGTGTTAACTATTTGCCCATAGCTGGGACCCTAACAAGTGCTAGCACCCCGGGTCAGGGTGAACCTGGGAACACCAGCAATTAAGAGGTGGTTCCATGCTCCTCAAAACCTCCTGATCAGAGGCCTTGCTGCTGGATGTAGCTTATCGTCATACCCAGGACAGAAAAGACCCTTGACTTAAAGAAGTTGACTGTAGTTTTCGAAAACGCATCCAGTGTAAAAGTTCTAGTGTCGATGGAATATGCGGATACTGGGCAATTCTTAACGTGTTTCCCGTGCACAGGCTTCGGATATCCACTTTAAATCGTCCTTGTTCCATATCCCTTCACCTTGAAATTGCATTTCGAGAATTTAATTAATGTCGATTGACTTAGAACACGTAATGGAATGTATAAATTTGTTCGGTGGATTTTATAGCGCCTTACTGATTCAAGTTTTTGTAAGCAATCAGCCGCCTTTTACACAGAATTTTTGCAAATAACTGAATGTACTTTTAAATGTTAATACTAAAATTAGCCATTTCCTTATAAGCAAATATTCATGTTTAAAGAGAAAACTATTTTTAAGGTTTTCAATGCAACAATAATAATTGTACAAGCCGGCTAATTTTTAAGGTTTTCAATGCTAATACTAATGATGAGATTAAACGTTTCCTTAGAAGGAAACATTTATGCTTTAAGTGAAACTATTTTAAAGGTTTTCAATGCAATAGTTGAGTCAATAGCTTCGTCCACCGCAAGGAAAGTTGGCTCCCTGTGCCGCACCAGGAAATTTTTCTCGCCGGAATAGATCCTTCAAATCTACAAATCAACCATTCGCCCTTGCATGGAGTATTGCTGCCATATATGGTCCGGAGCCCTTCTGCCTTGATAAGCTCCAGAGACGCATATGCAATGTAATTGGCCCTGATCTGGCATCTCGTCTGCAGTCGCTCTCTCACAGACGTACCGTCGCCTCCGCCTGTGTTATTTACAAACACTTTCACGGTAACTGCTCCGAGGAGCTGCTTCTCAGACTTCATGAATTAAGCGTTCAACTAGGCTGGCATCTCGCTGTCATCCTTTCACTGTCGAAATTGTTAAATGTAGCTGTCTCTTTTATTCCAATAGCTTCATGTCTCGCACCGCTTGCCTGTTGAACTCCCTCCTCTTTTCCTGTTTCCCTGATAGCTATAATCTCTAACTCTTCAAATGTAATGTCAATCGACGTCTCCAGAAGCCTTGATCTATCCCCTATCCTTCTCTTCATCCATTCCTCTATCACTCCTATTTGCTCTCACTCCAACTCTCTGTAACCCCTTGCGTGCTAGTGGATTCTCTCCTTGCTTGGGGTGAAAAGCTTTAAAAAATTGGACTAGACGTTTAATTTTTAAGGTTTTCAGTGCTAAAAGTAATGATTAGATTAACCGTTTCCTTAGAAGGAAACATTTATGCTTTAAGTAAAAGTATTTGTAAGGTTTTAAATCCTTATAGAGACTAGCCGTTTCATTATAAGGAAACTTTCGTGATTCATTGACCAAGCAGCATCATTGCCGGTTGAAATTTATAAAATCTTTCTCTTAAAATATTTTTTCAAGAAAATGGGCTTCATTACCTCTCTTTTGTGTAATGATGGTGGTTTACTCCCCAACATTTTGTTTTAAATAATGTGAAAACGAAATATCTTTATTAGGTCATGATTTTTAAATGTGCGATCCATTTTAGTTGTTACTGCTGCTTGAGGTTTTCAAATGATGTGGTTTCTATCATTTGGTAAAAGTCTTTTGTTTGAGATTCTGTAGCGTCAGTCTATGTCATCGAAAGAAGGACGGTCATTTTTTAAGCACTTCGCTTGAAGACATTTTTAATCACTGATCTGAGAAAATGGTTGTATATAGATGATAATTTAGACATTTCTGAACGAGTTGGACGTCATGCAAGACATCCAGTCTAGACGTGTAGCATCTTATGGTGTTGTATGAAACTAACCCTAGCGCAGCCTATTCAATGTTCAGTTTCTTAATCTTACGATTTATTTTAATTTCTCGTTCATACAAGGAATTATTTCAAGCGTTTAGTATTTATTAATTTTCTATTCTTAATTTGTCTGTTGTTTTCTATTTTTAGATCACAGTAGAGTGGCTCGGATTGAAAAATCGGATAGCCGGTTACGAAATCCAGTCAATTTCATTGTTGTCACTTAATATCCTAGAGAAATGTATGAATACATCTTTTCTCTTTCCAATTATGGGTAAATAGCAGGGCAGATTGGATCTTATAGGGTTGGATGGCAACCAGTCTAGGAGAAGGAAAACATTGAATTCAAAACTAGCCTGAAAACTCCGCTGCGATCGTTCTGTAGTACGTATGGTGCCCCTACGACCCTTATAAGTTACAGGTTTGGAAAAATAGATTATTATTGGTTACAATATACGACAGCGACCTTCGGTCAATTTTTCACCGAATTGTCACCTTCGCCCCACTTTGTTTCAATTCCCGTTTGCATCAACAAAACCAAAACGAATAAAAAGGAAAACAAAAATCCTGTTTTCAATATACTTCTCTCGGGCCAGGTTCAAGCCAGATCTTCCCATCGGCTTGTGACTCGAATAATCTCGACGGTCTGATCGTGAATCAACTCTGACCGTCGACACTTTCATACCACTCAATTTTCTATCTTGATATCACAACGGAAGACTTCTAACTTACCCCAGTCGTGACTCCTGTTATCTAGGATGCGCCCAAACTATAGAAACCGGAATTCCCTACTTCCCGACCAAGTAGCACTATGCCCCGAATATTTACATTAATCTTATTTATTTAGTCATATAATACTACTTCTTTCCTTACTTTACTAAGACTGCGAGTGGTTGTTTTGAAGCAAGCATCTCGTTATTACCTCTTCGTTGTTGTCATAAAATTGCCAATGCGTTTGACTTAAAATCATTTATAACACATATGTCCGAAATAAAACAATCAACCGGAATATATTGAGTCACGAAGAACGGCAATGATCAATTTCTTGCAAACTATGAATCTCTCGTTGTTCTGTATTCATTCCTTAATTAAATGCATTTTTTTTTCAATATTTAACTAGCGTCTTATTGATTGAAAAATAAAAAGTTTCGAATACTTGTAAGCCATAAATCTTTTTTTGCACCGTAATTTGTCTGAAAATTTATTTTTCGAAAGGTTTATCTAGCTTCTTATTGGTTAAAAACTAAGGATAACAAGTTAAAAATTCTTGTAAGCTGTGAATCTATTTTTGCACAGTAATTATTCTGAAAATAATGTATTTTTGTAAGTTTTATCTATTAGGTTGGTGCAAAAATAATGAAGTAATAATGTCGTTTTTTGACGTTACGTCAAAAAATGACATTATTACGTCATTATTTTTGCACCAACCTAATAGCTTGTTATTAGTCAAAAATTCTCATGGAAAATTTTAAATTCTTATAAAGGATAAAAAATTCTTATTATTGTTTAAAAATTCTTATATTCTAAGAATCGATTTTGCGCATTATTTAATCTATAATCAAAGCTATTGTTTAACCAGCACCTTATTGGTTAAAAAATAGAATGTAAGTATTCAAATTCTTGCAAGTTCTATTCCTGTTTTTGCATAGAATTTATGATCAAACTTAGTGGTTTTGTTTGCTACACATTAAACAGAAAAGTTTATAGACCTAAGGATATGTTCATCTCTGATTAGGATATTCGGTGTACTAAGATAATTTGCGCTGATATCAAGGCAAATTAGAATTGTTGGACACTAGCAGTGACCCCTTGAGATTTGTAAATGACTGGTGAAATTAAATAGAAGGAAGAGAGAAAGGTTAGGGAATAAACTTTTATTTGCCCGCGGATAGGAGAGCGACTGTTCGTGCGCCAAATATCGTTGAAACGCAAGATCTCGCAATAATAAAATATGGAGACGTCATCAACGAATCGAAGAGGGATGCTTTTCATCGCAGGTAACCATGGTAGCCGAGGCCCGGAGATAATGAAATGATCGGGCACCTACCGTAACGTCATAGTTGGAATGTTGATCTCCGAACAGCAGTCCTGAAACGTTGTGCGTTCGCTCTTCAAAGACTGCGCTATATTTTGGCCTTGATAACAAACGAAACAAAGGTTAAGAATTATTTTAAGACATTGTTTATGTTTATACATTCTTTTTAAAGATATTAGGTTGGTGCAAAAATAATGACGTAATAATGTCGTTTTTTGACGTTAAAAAATGACATTATTACGTCATTATTTTTGCACCAACCTAATACAAATATTTAAGTAAATGCTCTGTTTATAATAAACAATATTTACCGGGCTGAATGTCCGAGAAATTTTCACAGAAAATATTCGTCCTCTGACAGGATTCGAACCTGTATCCTATACGGAACCGTCATTTAGCTTGACGTGCCTTAACCGATTTGGCTACAGAGGAGAATTCGGTTAGTAAGGTCGAATTTACTGTATTTAAACTTCAATCTTCCATGAATCTCTCACGTATATTTATATCTGCTCAAAGCGTATCCAAATGTAAACAAATGACGTAACACATCATGAAATCCGACAATTATTTTAAGACATTTTTCTAAAAAGAATGTATAAACATAAAAATGTCTTGAAATAATTATCGGACTTTGTCCATTTCATAATATGTGACGTTATTAAGAAATATCTAGAATACGGTTTTGCTCCACAATTGGGTAGACAATTAGTAGTTGATACGTTTTTATTTACATTGTTCAGACTGTTGTTCTCGTCTTTATTGTCATATTCATGACGTTTCGGCCGTTGTACGTTCCGGCATTCTTCAGGATTTGTCCATATATCTGAGATGAGGTATTGCAACTATTTACGGCATATTTCGTAATTATATGAGTTTTAACTACTTACATTATCTACATTGTCCCGATTATTCTCAAATTTATTGTCATATTCATGACGTTTCGGCCGTTGTCCGTTCCGGCATTCTTCAGGATTTGTCCATATATCTGAGATGAGGTATTGTAACTATTTACGGCCTATTTCGTAATTATATGAGTTTTAACTACTTACATTATCTACATTGTCCCGATTATTGTTCTCATCTTTTATTGTCATATTCACGACGTTTCGAACTGAACCGCTTATTTCGTCTATAGTATACTTTTTTATATACTAATAATAACCAATTATGGAGAGTACCAGCGATTTTTTAAACAGTACAGACTGTACTAATCGATGATAGTCTCCATTCTCCTATATAGATGTGAAACGTGGACATTGTTTACAGATAAAAAGTGAAGGATCCAATAAGAAATCCCCTCGGTATTTTTTATTGGGAACAAAAAACCAATGAATTTGTACGGAAAAGGTTAACAATTTTGTGGGCAACCAGGAACCTCTTCTCGCCACAAACGGAGAAAAATGGCGTGATTTGGACACATTACAAGGCACGATAGCCTGTTCAAGACCATCATGCAAGGCACCATTGAAGATGGACATAGGAGAGGACACCAAAGTAAAAACTGGTTGGACAATGTCAAAAAATGGACAGGTAAGACTGTACCAGAATTGCTGAAGGGTGCCGTTAATAAAGCGTTGTGGAAAAGAGATAGGTGACTTCTGCATTCGGATCCCCCCACCCACGATTACAAAAGTCAAGGGGATGATGATGATTAGGATGATGATGAATAACACAATACAATGCCCAAGAGCCACTCTACTACTGTGTGATGTTGCATGAGCGTAGAAAGGCAAGAAGAGATATTCATGGAGGTATGTAAGAAATATAAGGGTTAACCCAAGAATTGAAGAGGTCAAGATTGTAATGACTGAGTAATCGTACAGCCGGGAAATTTGTTCCACAGAATAGTAATTGTTGCGAAGAAATTATCCGAATGGAACTTATTTCTTACGATTGGAATTTGAAAGGAAATGGAGGTGAGTCACACATCAGTGGCATGGTGGGTCCCAGTTGTAAAGGCTAGGGCTGGTGGTACTAAGGAATGTAGCTCATCTGAACATTTGCCGTGGGAATAGCGAGAGAGCAGCGATAGGATTGTGGCGTTTCGTGTGTCGGAAACGGATTGTAAGGTGGAAAAATAATTCATTACCCTCAAGGACGCATAGTCGCTTTTGAACGCTACCAAGGCAAACAAGTGAAGATTGAGGAGCTGCATCCAAGATATGGTAACGATACTCTATATTGTAAAAAGGAGAGTATAAAGGGTAGAGTCGGATACTTACCGGTGCTGTACAATGGACCAACACTTCTTCGGCGTCTATGGCAAAACAAGGAACTTTCTTGAGAGAAAACTGATAGGTGAAAGTTCCCCGTCGACTCGGTACTGGTGGAATATGAGTAATTTACTTTTGACCGGACTGAATTTTACAAGCCAACGGGACTAGGTGAGAGGACATATGAGTTGTTAGGCTCTGGTCTTCCAGATTTTTGGGGGTGCACCTATAAACTTTCTCCCAAAGACCCAAAGATTTGTGAGTTCAATACCAGGTCACAGCAGTGATGAACCAACACTTAGAGAGTTGAGTTAAAGGGAAATAACGGAGACAACCGGAAAGGGCATGGCACGTAGAACTAGAGCAATCTACCCCGTGGACGAAATAAAGAGTTGGGATCGAAATTCCAATCACCTGGGGAAGGCCGGAGTATACAGCGGCGGAAACGTTGTGAATATGGCAATGAAGATGAGGATAACAGTTCGAATAATGTAAATAATGAATGTAATCATAATACTTCACCTCAGAAATCCAATCACCTGAAGAAGGCTGGAACGTACAACGGCCGAAACGTTCTGAATATGGCAATGAAGATGAGGATAACAGTCTGAATTTCTATGGCCTATTTAAGACCGAAATCTAAATATTTTGAATCCAATTTTGTGGCTACAATTAAATATATTTTGTACATAATTTTATACTTTTTGAGTAATGCTATGCTTATTTTAGATATGTAATTTATAGATCCTAATATGTATTGTTTAGTAAATTTACGATAAAATTGTATTTTTCTATTTCTTTAGTGTTGTATTGATTGTAATTTTAATATACAAATGTATTATTGCTAATCTATTTGTCTATATAATACTAAAAATTTGTGATTGCTTGCGTGCTTGTCTGGAGCGTCCGCCCGGTTCATCATGATTTACGAGTTGTTTATACAGTATTTTTATTTTTATTTTCTTCAAACATACAACCTTTTTAATTAAAATATTTTTAAGTTAAAGACAGACACAAAGAGATCCCGCTTTGCTACTTCGTCCAGAAGTTAGTAGAGTGATTATTTATATTTTAGCTTTCTTTAAACAAACAATATTTTAAATATTTAAAAAATATCTTTAATCTGATTCAAACAAACAATCTGATTCATAAAAACATTTTAGGTGAATATCATTTAAAAATACGAGTTGATTATACAGTAAATATTTTTATTTTATCTTTCTTCAGACAGACATTTTTTTTTTAAATTAAAAGACAGGCACAAAGAGATTCCGCTTTGCTGTTTCGTCCAGTTTTAGAGCAATTATTTATATTTCGTTTTTCTCTAAAGAATATTTTAAATATTTAAAAAAAGATTTTGGCATATTTAAAAAATATTTTCGAGAGAATACGATTTACAAATATTTTTTTAGCATATTTAAAGTTCAAGTTTATCCCGGAAGTTCCATTCCTATTAAATGCTGCAAACAAACAGTAAAACGTTAAACATGAACTTTTAAACCAGACCATTGACGACACAAATCAAATGAAATATTTAACTGGATCATAATAAAAATGCAATGTTGAAATCAACTTCAATGTTTTATAATCAGAACCACCGGGCCACTGGTAGTCTAGTTTTATTATAAAAATGCACTGATTTTTGTGTTGATCACTATTTGTCCATAGCTGAGACCCTAACAGGTGCTACCACCCCGGGTCAGTTTGCATCTGGGAACAACAATTAATTGGAGGCCCCATGCTCCTTAAAACCTCCTGATGCCGGATGTAGTTTATCGTCATACCGAGGACAGGGTCATAAAATGTCGCACTATACTTGAATATATATAGCATAAGTGCCATTTTGTTTCTATTTTCCTTAGAACTTCTTCGTTACAATATTCGATACTTACAAGACCGATTGAGAGAAAGATGTACAGAGGAAAGAAGCGCTAAAAATACTTGATGGGCTTGAGCAAATGGATGGTAAATTAGGGTTTAGGAGAGATAGACAATTGCCTCAAAGATGAAGAAGAGACTTGAAACAACAGAAATAAGGTTCTACAGAAAAATGCCAAGGATATCAAGGACAGAAACATGTGAGCAACGACGAGGTTTTGGAGAGAATGGAAACAAAAAGAAAACTTATTCTCAACATCAGGAAGAGGCAGTTGAAATTTCTATGGCACGCAATGAGGAAGGAGGGCTTGGAAAACCTGATACTCACAGGATAGATTGGGGAAAAAACGGACAAGAAAACTGCTCGACAAATACTTGATGGGTTTGAGTAAATGGAGATGGTAAAGCAAGGTTTGGGAGAGATAGTAAAAAAGACAAAACATATTAAGAGCTACAAGGGACAAGAAGATGCGGAGGGCCATGATCGCCTACGTCTTGAAGGGATACGGCCCATAAAAGAAAGGGATTTAAAATTTAAATTTGAATTTAAAAGATTTGTAGGAAGACAAAGAAGTGCCTAAATTCGTTGCAGCCTTTATAATATTTTTTTAAATCAATAAAAATTGGCAATGAATCAATTTTTAAATATAAATTTACCAGAAAAAAAGGAAGAATTTTTTAAAGATGTGTATATTTGTTTTTGCACAACAAATCATATTTTTTTATTATTTAGTAATGCTGATCTCAATTTAAATATACTATCGCGATTTTTTTTTTTTTTTTTTTCAGGCAAAATTTTGATAGCTAATTATGGCGTTTTTTTTTTTATATTTCTCTTATAAAAATATTTCACTTCCCTGGAAGGCTGGAAAATGTAAGCAGAACAACCTCTTGCTTAGAAAGATAAACATTTCAGCGACTACGAAGAAATTGCATGAAAGATGGTACAAGACTGAATTAAAACTCACTGTCCAACTTAATTACCCGGACACAAATCTTCTTCCATGAAAATTTCTGTCAGCCAATGACGTGGTAGCAATTTAATAGTTACAGACAGCTACACGTGGTCATGTCGACCTGCTGAATTTCATTTCAAGCATTGATATGGGAAAGAAAGTTTATGAAAGTGGCTTTGAACCTGGCATATCAATTGATCCCTGACATTTAAAAAACGGCTGATTTATTATGATTTTCCCGCACAACTTTTTCTGGGAATTACAGAGAATGGTCAGCAAAAGAAAGAAAAAATTCCAGGGAATGGTAGAGAGATCAGAGCAAAAGATTGACAGATTTAAGCTCATAGAATGACCGCAGTTATCTTAGTATTGATGAGAAATTGGAAAGATGACTACAGGACCTCCAGGATAGGTTGGTAGAAGAAATCGAGAAAAAAAGGACTAAACACCAACTGCAAGAAGACAGAAAGTATGGCAATTAGAAAAAAAAAAGCCAAAGATGCTAGTTACGAATTGGAGACATAAACATCAAGAAGGTGTAGAAGTCTAAATAACTTGGAAGAGTTTAATCTATCTATCTATCTATCTGTGTCAGTCTACTGATTATCTATGTCAGTCTGTTCATTTCTATCTATGTCAGTCTGCTCATTATCTCTCTCAGTTTGTATATATCTATCTATGTCAGTCTGCTTATCTATCTACCTACCTATCTAACGATCGATTTATCTATGTCAGTCTGCACATTATGTATCTCAGTCTGTTCATATCTATCTATCTATCTATCTATCTATCTATCTATCTATCTATCTATCTATCTATGTAAGTCTGTTCATATCTATCTATCTATCTATATATCATCACGGTAATGCGAAGGATCCTTTCTTTAGCTGTGATAATAAATGCTACGTCTGAGTTACATAGAGTTTTGAATTCAATGTTATTTCTCCTAGACCGGTTGCCGCCCAAGGCTATACAATCTGTCTGTCCTGTTATTTACACATAACTGAGGGTGGGAGAAGAGGATTCATTCCTTTCCTAAGGTTATTAGCACGTAAGTGAATGTATTGGATCCGACTGGAATTCGAACGCGTTTCTCTGCTATTCATTACTCCATCATTTAACAGAGGATGGAAAATGCGACACAGACTAGCGAAAGAGATATTCCAAAAGCCCCCAAAAAAGTGCTGAGAAACGGAGGAAATTCGTTAAAAACAAAGAAAACAGTGCTTCATTGCTATTTGGTAGCCATCCTCATATATGGACAATTTCTATGAGGAAAAACTAACAGAAGCGACCGAAATGTGGTTCTGCAGAAGGATACTGAGAATTCAATGGATGGGGAGTGTAAACAACAAGGAAGTCTTAAAGAAAATGGCAGCAGAAAGAACAGTTCTACTCAAAATCAAGAAAAGACAGTTTAAATTCCTTGGGACATATAATGAGGACGGAGGGCTTGAAAAACTCAACCGTCAGGAGGCTTATAAATGGCCACTTACCTGACACGCTTGGGTGAGTGGATGGCGGAAAGCCGGAACATAGGAAGAAACTCACAAGATAGCAAGTAGTGGAGAGCCATGATTGCTTACGTCCTGAAGGGACGCGGCACATCACGATCACGATCACGAATCCTGTAACTCTTTCGAGCCGTAGGAGCACCACATGTACTGAAGCTATAACAGCAGTGGTGTGTCTTGGGCAAGCTAACCTGACAGAGCCCAACCTCCTCCAGGCTGGTTTGAATTGAGACATTTTCTTCTTCTACACCGGTTTCCAGCTAAGGCTACAGAACCCAGCCTGCCCTGCTATTTACCGGTAGCTAGGGGGAGAAGAGATGGTATTAGCACGTAAGTGAATCTAAAGAACTCGACTGGAATTCGAACTCGGCTCTCCGATTCCTCGATCCGAGCCGCAATTGTCTACTTTCACCGTGCCTCCATACGTGGGACATAGTAGAATTCAAACAACCATTCTTTGGAACGGAGAAATAGAGAACCTTAAAGTAGATGGAGCAGAAGACCAAACAGGGTACCATTCTTGTCAGATAAGAACAAGAACCTGGGAATACGATTCCGTGGGGATGAACAATATCAAGATTATCGAAAATTGGAAAAATATTGCCTGGTTTAATGAGCCTCGATTTCTGCAGGGTCATTTAGATTGGAGAAAGGGCCAGAATTTAGCGTAAACAATATGAAAGTAATCGTCTCAGCCTACCTTTTAACAACGCTTATGGCTGCTGGTGGTGCTATAAAAGTATTTTCTTGACATATGTTCGGAGCCTTGGTTCCAATAATACATCATTTAAATGACACATCCCCCATAGGCATCGTTGCTAACCTCTCAACTCAATTTATTACAACGCTGTATACATCCTCTGGTTACCACTTCCAGCAGTGTGACAAATCAATAATACGACAGATTGATGTACGGAACACGATAATGCAATCTGCGCAGTCATCAGATTTCAATCCCATAAAGCACCTTTGAGATGTGTTGAAAATAGTTTCGAATCCTGCATGTGCAGCCAAACAATCTAGAAAATTTCAGGATGCCATAATAACAGCATGGACATGAATTTTGAAAGAATTCTTCAAACACATCGTCGAATCAATCTCAAGAAGAAATTTAGATTGTTCTAAAGGTAAAAAAAGAGACCAAAACCCGGTACGAGAAAAGCATACCTGATATACCAAACAATGAGTGCATGTTTTTCAATAAAACTAATCCTGAGCACAACACACGCACACACGCGCACACACACACACACACACTCACACACACACACACATATATATATATATATATATATATATATATATATATATATATATATATATATATACACGAGTTTGTCATTGTTTTGAAATTTTTTATTGTTTCGTCAGTGTATTGGTTGATATATTGAAATGTAATTGTCATCTTTGATAATGGCTTATGTAAGCCGAAAGCTTAGATTGGATTTAAACATGTATCAATATGGCGATTTCTTTTCGAATTTGAATGATAATGTTATTAAGCTTATCAGGCAATATGAATGGAACTTACTTAAAAGAAATAGATGAAACTTGTCTATATTATTTAATGAAACATGCATCAATATATATATATATATATATATATATATATATATATATATATATAATTTATGAAGAACTTGGTAATCCGTATGGGTGATCCCAAGGATGATGAAATTCTGAGAGCTCAATGTAAATCCAGAGCTAATATTTAAAAGAAAAACAGACCACTTTAAGGTACCATTAAAAGTGGTCACTTTAAGGTACCACTTAAAGTGGTCTGTTTTTCTTTTAAATATATATATATATATATATATATATATATATATATATATATATATAGGGAAAAGGTTATAGTTGTTCCAACGAGAGAAAGGTGTATATTTTATAACGAAGATAAACCGTAAACGTTTTTAGTTGAAATGTGGATTTTTTTTTATTTTGAATTATATATTATACTTAAGTTTCCATAATTTTGCTACACATGTTTTTAATTTCGCAACCTTCTCCAAGCAAAGAGTAGATAGCACATATTATAAAAGTGAATTTTTTGCGTAGTAGTGATCCAAATGTCTTGCTTGGACTGGTGATAAGAGTTCATATATATATATATATATATATATATATATTGCATATAGTCCTCTTGTTAATATTTCGTTATTTCGCGTGGTGCGACGTCATAGAACTGCATTATTAATTTGCGATTTGCATCCGTTATTTCGCGACGGTTATCGTCACATAGCAATCTTCTATGTCAGCATAACAGAATCGACTACAATATTTAGTCATAATGTGTGTATGCTGCGTATATATATATATATATATATATATATATATATATGTGTGTGTGTGTGTGTGTGTGTGTGTGTTTAGGGATAGGTTAATGAAATACGTAGATCTTAGCAACCGTATACGCGCGTTCTGGCGTGCATACACAGGTACGCAAATAAATAATTGTCAAATTTTGCCAACAGGTGTAGACATAATAGTACTTGATGTGGTTAGACAGGGTTAATAAATATGTATTAATAAATATACATATACCTTCGTCTGGTGTACGACTTTAGTTTCGTTAGTTACCCAGCTCGTCGGGCACAAGATACAGCTTATCGTTTATATAAACATTAAGCTAAATCTTGTGGCCGACGAGTTGGGTAACTAACAAAACACAATGTAGGTATATGCGTATTAATACATACATACATACATACATACATACATACATACATACATACATATATATATATATATATATATATATATATATATATATATATATATATATATATATATATATATGGCGACTGGACTTTGCACCATCCCACACAAGCAGGAGAATTCAGTCATGGCTTTCAGACAATTTCTACAACCACATTACCCCTTATATCTGGCCACCTAACTCCCCCAGACTGCAACTCCCTTGATTATTATGTGTGGGGCGCAGTTGAGCAAGTGACCATCTACACTCCAAGTAACACCAAATATGAACTGAAGGTAAGGATTATAGCAGCATTCTCCAACTTAAACAAGGAGACCGTCCAGAAGAGTTGCAGGAGATTCTGAAGTCGCCTGAAGGCCGTGTTTGAAGACAATTTTATTGAATAAATTTACTCTTTATTATTTCAAGAAATTTCTGTCTAATTTTGGTAAATATATCTGTGATGTCAGTGTTGTTTTCATTTTTGTGTCATTTAGACGACAATTTATCCATTATATATAAAGAACTAAATTAATCACAACTTTGGTTAACGCTAAAGGGCGTTCAATGTTCGATTACATTTAACCCTTTTCCCAAAATTCCATAGCAATTAATTTGGGGTGCACCAGGTGTTATCTTCTTATCCTCAAGGATTCAATTATTGTCAGCATCCAAAATCTTGAGAAATTCTTTTATTGTTGTCAATCTGATCGAATTCGGAATTTCTTAGATTGACAATTTTAAATAAATGACAGCTGTGATGATGTAATTAATCTTGTCTTCCTGATCAGATCCTAAATGATACTAAATGTTGATTTGGCAAATTCTTTACAATCTTTTATGTTTTTCCATAATACGAAAATGTTCCGTTCCTTGTTAAACTTCCTACAAATATAATGGGTGTCGGCATATTGGTTTTTTATTACGCGTCTTTCAGAAATCATTCCCAAATATTAAATCGTTCAGCGCTTATTTGCTTGTGTTGTTTTCTTTTTG
Source organism: Acanthosepion lycidas (assembly GCA_963932145.1). Taxonomy (NCBI): domain Eukaryota; kingdom Metazoa; phylum Mollusca; class Cephalopoda; order Sepiida; family Sepiidae; genus Acanthosepion; species Acanthosepion lycidas. The sequence continues at coordinate 20,761,569 of OZ010591.1, forward strand.
TTTGTTATCGGCATATCAACTTCTTATGGGTCATTTAATACTGAAATTTAATTTTCTTTGGATCATTAGTTATTTCTTGTACAAAAATATATTGCTGATAATGTTTTTTTCAAAAATGTATTGCTCACAGTTTTTCTTTTACAAAAATGTATTGTTGATACTATCTTTTTTCAATACAAAGATGTCTTCCTGGTTCTTGGGATGTGGAGTCTGGCAAGACACAATGCTTAACTCGACAGAATCATTCGAGACAGTAGTATTCAATACTTACCTAGACAAATCACTGCAATAATAAATTCTTCTTTCTCCTAGACTATTGCCTAGGACTACTTATCATGAATGGATCAGTCCATTCATGATAGCAAGGAAGTAAATGAATGTTACCAGAGCACTGATAATATTTTATTTTCCATACAAAAATTTATTTCTGATAATATTTTATTATCCTTCACAAAAATGTATTTCTGATAATATTTTATTTTCCTTACAAAAATGTATTTCTGATAATTTTTTTTACAAAAAAAACGTATTGCTGGTAATTCTTTTATTATTAAAATATATTACTGGCCCCCTTCACTATAAAAATATATTTCTATACTTTCATAGAGTTTTAACTCCAGTTTGGAAGCTTAACTATTTTCCCATAGCTGGGGCCCTAACAGGTGGCATCACCCGAGTCAGGGTGGACCTGGGAACAACAGCAATTAAGAAGTGGTTCTAAGCTCCTCAGAACCTCCCACTCAGAAGCCTTGCTACCAGATGTAGTTTATCGTCATACCCAGGAGGAGTGCTTATTTTCATTAAATATGGACTGTTTTTTATAGATCTCGAGAAAATTTATTAACATATCTAAAATTATTCTTGCGCTCAAGTTTTTTTGCATATTTTCAGTATTTTATTAGGATGTTTTGGATGATCCATTCTTCAGTCCTAGTACTGGGTGTGACGATAAACTATATCCGGCAGCAAGATCTCTGATCGGGAGATTTTTAGGAGCGTGGAACCACCTCTTAATTGTTGTTGTTGCCAGGTCCACCGTGACCCGATGCGGTAGCGCACCTGTTGGGGGGGGGGGGGTAAGAACTACTGAATCCCCTTAAACAAAACACTACGAAAATATAAAAATACATTTTTATAGTAAAAATACCATGAATACTTTTATTTACATCATTCGGACTATTGTCCTCCTCTTTGTCGCCATGTTTATTACAACGTTTTGGCCGTTGTATGCTCCGGCCTTCTTCAGGTGGTTGGAATGTCCAACTTAACCCTTTATTTCGCTCAATGGGGTAGACTGTTCAGTGAGCGAAATAAAGGGTTAAGTTCGCCATTCCAACCACGTGAAGAAGGCCAGAATGTACAACGGCCGAAACGTTGTAATAAATATGGCGACAAAGATGAGGACAATAGCCTGAATAATGTAAATAGTGTACATAATACCTCATCTCAGAAATATAGACAGATACTGAAAGGCCGAAACGTTGTGATAAATATGGCGACAAAGATGAGGACAATATCCTGAATAATATAAATAATGTACATAATATCTCATCTCAGAAATATAGACAGATATCAATACCTTTTTATATAAAAAAATGACCAACAATAATTTATAATAAAATAATAAATTAAAATGACCAACAATACATTTTATCTGTAGTTGAAGTCATAAAATTGTGTCCAAAATATTTACATTTCGGCATTAAATAACTTATAGAGATTTTATGCCGCTAAATGAAATCAACCAACGAACCAAACAACCAACAAGGCATTAATCCATATAATAACCGACAATTTTTTAAATCAAACTGTATTCCAAAATATAACTACAATAGAGAATATACATATCATTGTCTCTAGTAATTATGTTCACACAGACATATATGTGCATAAAAGCTGAGTATCATCTACCATGTATTCAGTTGTGAAAGCAGAATAACATATATCTTATTTTTATTACTTCAAAGCTCCTAAGAAAATTAAGTTTCGTCATTAAATGATCCATAAGGAGTGATATGCCGTTAAACAAACAAATCAATCAATTCCTCTTCAGTTGTAATCCGAGATAAAAACGTTTTGGCTGATCCATCACTCAGTTCTTATCAAATGTAACCCGCAAGAAAATAGTTTCAGCAAATCCATTCTTAATCTTCAGGTTGACTGCAGCAAACAAAAGTTCTGTTGATGAACAGGTCTACTCCAGGAGATTAAAATTCGGTTGATCCATTCTTCAGTCTTTAATAGGTGTATTCCAGGAGACTAAAATTTGGTTGATCCATTCTTAAGTCCTTTACTAGTAAAGTCCAGGAGAGAAAATTTCGTCTGATCCGTTCCTCGGTCCTTAATAGGCAATTAGTTGGAGATTCGTCTCCAGCTAAGCTAGTCAAACTCTCTACCTTCGGGCAGAGTGGAACCCAGACGAGGCTATGCCGAAGGATAGAGTCTCGTCTAGGGTGGCAGACAGCTACCCGGCCCCGTGTATATGGAGTCTACGGGGAATTTTTCCCGAACCTACAGGCTCGCATACCCCACGTTAAATTCGGCCTTGTGTCACATCTGACCGCGTGGGGCGGTTGGCACATATCCTTAATAGTTGTAATCTAGAAGTAAAATTCGGCTCATCTATTTTAAAATCCTTCATAGGTGTACCCCAGGAGGTAAAAAGTTTCGGCTGATCCATTCCTATATCCTAAATCCAAAATAAAACCTTTCGATTGATCCAATTCTTAAGTCCTCTTCAGGTGAGCTGCCGGAGTAAACTTCTGCTGCACTCTTATCGATAAAGGAATCATTTTTACTGTTTATATCTCAGCGTTGTTAAAGATTGGAACATGTGAGACATTAAGATTAAATCATCCTAATAATTTTGGAAATGAATATTGAATTTCTCTGTTTAGGACGTAGAGGAACACATCATAATGGTACCAGTATCGACAGCAAAATATGAATATGACATAAAGAAGTTTCACATTTTAAATATTTTTATTTCTGACTAGAGATTATTATATGGTCACTAATTTCAGTCACCATAAAAGAAAAAAACTTTATTTACACAAACACATGTAAAAACATTTTCTGTAAAACCTTTTATAGCCTAATTTTTACTTTTGACGATTATTTTCAATACCTTTAATCTTTGTATAATTAAATATTTTAAATAATGTTTACCCACCGTGATTTTACTGTGCTTTTTTTTGGTGGGGGGAGGGTTCTTTCTTTTCGTAAAAATAAAATAAAATATAAAGGCGCATTTCTGGTAGCGTTCATTAGAGGCTTGCTTAATATTTCGAATATTTCATTGACTTTTTTAATGGAGTATGCTTTGTGGCATTGGTAATAAAAATGGCGCTTGGGAAAGGTTTTTCATGAAGCTCTGGCGTTATTGATTTTAGTATAAAATGGATTTAACACCACCGCACTCGGAGATTGGAGAAAATGTCAAAAATATTTTTATATTCAATACAGAAACTTGTTTTTTTCAAAGCATGCTAATGAGATTTATAAACATACGTTGATCTCAATGGCATTTTACGTCACACAAAAACATGTTATTTTAAAGGAACATATCTTTTCCATATATATATATATATATATATATATATATATATATATATATATATATATATATATATATATATATATAGAGGGAGAGAGAGAGAGAGGGGGAGAAATAGAGATAAATGTCAAGGAAAATGAATTTGAAGGCATCAGCATAGATAGATAGATAGATAGATAGATAGATAGATAGATAGATAGATAGATAGATAGATAGATATTGAACAGGCCGTGATAGGTAGATAATGAACACCAGAGATAGATAGATAGATAGATAGATAGATAGATAGATAGATAGATAGATAGATAGATAGATAGATATTGAACAGGCCGTGATAGGTAGATAATGAACACCAGAGATAGATAGATAGATAGATAGATAGATAGATAGATAGATAGATAGATAGATATTGAACAGGCCGTGATAGGTAGATAATGAACACCAGAGATAGATAGATAGATAGATAGATAGATAGATAGATAGATAGATAGATAGATAGATAGATAGATAGATATTGAACAGGCCGTGATAGGTAGATAATGAGCACCAGAGATAGATAGATAGATAGATAGATAGATAGATAGATAGATAGATAGATAGATAGATAGATAGATAGATAGATATGATCATTGAACAGTCACGATAGGTAGATAATAAACAGATACATATACACTTACTTACATACATACATACATACATACATACATACATACATACATACATACATACATTATGGCTGTCGACTCATGAAACGTTTCTGACCATCTCTGACATGTTTGATGGTTTCAGTCCTTGCGAGAACTACAATGGCTCTTGGATCCAGCAAGCGACTTGCAATTCTTATATATGGACGCGGCAAACTAAGATATTTTGTACAGGGCTTCGCCAGATTTTCAAATTCTTTTCGGGTTGCTCGTGGGTTTTCTATGTGACAGGTGAAACGGGAACGGTTTCTGCAGGTCTTCTGGCAGACTCTGCATGTTAAGTTTTTCACAGGATATATTCAACTTTAATATTTCAATGATCTACCAACATGACTTGTGAATAACGACACCTGCACTCGGGAGTCATAATTTAACACATTCATCGCATTGATGGCTTTCTGTATCAAGAATTTCCAGATTTCCTAGCTGTACGCTAGGATTCATTGCATTTGCCCAATTCATTGCATGTTCACCACTCCATTGCAATCACAATCAGTACTTTTTTTTCAGTGTGCGATGTGTAAATTGTCGTCTAAATGACGCAACCATGAACATAACACTATTCAACTATGCAGAGATTATAATGCGTCAGAGAGAAATATGGAGAGTGATCAATGTATTAATTCTGTGCTGTTTAGTTTGATAATTATTAATCCTGTAGTGAAAGGGCCATTCAAAATTTTCCCACATATTGTTTCTGACTTCGTGTGCATTCTAATAAGTAAATTATGTTATGACTTCTACAGTTATATATATATATATATATATATATATATATATATATATATATATATATATATATATATATATAAGGTTTATGTATATAAATATAAATAGATATATATGTGCAATTTTTTATGTATATTATTTATATATTATATATGTGCGGTACTTATTGGAAAGTGGTCACTATCAGTGATAGAGCTAACATATTTAGTTGGATTGATGTGAGTTTGTGGCCCTGGGTTTCACGCTATTTGCGATCGTCAGAGTTTCTTGAGCAATCTGGGTGTAGATTGATTTATGGGATTATACATTAATTCTATCTGTGTTGTTTAGTCTTTGTTTAAGTCCTTCCGGACAAAGTGGTTTTAGGAGAAAAATTCATTTGTCTTTATGTTCATCTAGTATTTTCATAAGTTTAACTTTTGTGTCTGTTTCTATTCTTTCATTAACAGAGAATTTTTAATGTCTATTAAAATCATGGTTTTCAAGGCGGAAATGTTCTTCTACAGGTAATAATCTTTCGGGGTGGGGTAGCCGAATTGATACGATTCCGATAATTATTAATCCTGTACTGAAAAGGGACATTCAAATTTTTCCCACATATTGTTGCTGGCATCGTGTGCATTCTAACAAGTAAATTATGTTATGACTTCTACAGTTAGAGTTGTAGATTTTGAAAATAGTCTTATTGACTGAACTAGGGAACGAATTGGTGTGTTAAATGTGATTACAACATAGGCCCCTTGCTCGAGGTTAACTTGAGACTCAGAAGATGTCCAAAGCACGGAGCCTCACAATCGTTTATCGCAACTGGAGAAAACTCAGGGTTTGAATGGCGATTATAAAAAATACTAATTTTGTTTTAAGGTACTGTATGTTCCAAGACATTTTTACCCCATTAATTGTCAATATGCAAATTCTTTTCACGGTGTGGCCGTTCATGGCTCTCCACAGCTTGTAAAATCATGTTTTTCCAGGCGGAAATGTTGTTTTACAGGTAACAATCTTTAGTAGAGAGCCAACTTGATCCGATTTCGATAATTATTAATTTTGTAGTGAAAGGGCCATTCAGATTTTCCCACATATTTTTTTTTTTTTTTTTGGCATCGTGTGCATTTTAATAGTTAAATTATGTTATGACCTACAGTTAGTGTCGTGATATATTTTGAAAGTAGATTTAGTGAGTGAACTAGTGAACGAATTGGTATGCCTAATGTCGTTACATTAGACGCGGTTGGAAAATCCTACTGTTTTTATTCTTCGTCTCTTTCCGGTTATTTCACTGAAGTTTGGTTAGCACCTACGATTTACTTAAAGTACTTAGGTCTACGATATGCAAGAAAGCCGGTTTCCTCAAACAGAGCTTTTAGCTCTGGTTTAAGAGGTAGTATTTCCCAGTGACTTTTGATTATCTGAGAGAGTGGAGGTATAGTAGAATTGAAAGTGGTTACTAGAGGATTGCGTTTGGATTTATTTTTAATTATATAATTTCGGGTGTTTTCTTTCGGTGTGGAAATGGTTTTATTTTTATGTTCCCTGATTAAGTGCTGTTAATAGCCAAGTGTTGAGAAATTCTTACTCGTGAAATTTACATTTTAGTACCTCTTCAGTTTTGGAACATACACTGTTTGGAAATAGAATTGATATCTCATTTTAAGATATATTTACCAAAATTACTATTATTCTGGGCGAAGTGATTCCAGCGTGAGGCGGCTTTGAAATGTGCCTGAAAACCATAGCACGGGTTGACCCAAGCCTTGCGGGTGAAATTTAATAGACGGAATCACTGGGAGGCGTCGATGGTTGTGCTTGCACGAATTCACAAGTCATCGTGACCGAGATGACCTTGTTCAGGCTGTTTATCACACTAGATTACGCACTCTCCACAAAACTGTAATTAAGATCTACTCAGAAATATAAACCACATGTGGACACTGTAGGTGTTGAACAGACACAAATGTGCCTGACCGGTTGTTGGCAAAGCCTCACTAGTAGACTGGCTTCCTCGGATACAAGTGGACAGCTAACATATATATATATATATATATATATATATATATATATAGAACAATAAAAAATATTAAAAAATTAAAATCTTCAGACA
>OZ010591.1:20771158-21001158 GCA_963932145.1 Acanthosepion lycidas
TTTTTATTTGATGAAGCGTTGTCAGCCATTATTATTAATTTTTCACGGGTATTTACGTTCATCTTCCATTTTTTATTAGATGAAGCGTTGCCAGCCATTTTTATTAATTTTAACTAGTATTTACTTTTTATTAGATGAAACGTTGTCAGCCATTATTATTAATTTTTCACGGGTATTTACTTTCATCTTCCATTTTTTATTAAATGAAGCGTTGTCAGCCATTATAAATAATTTTTCACGAGTATTTACTTTCATCTTCGCTTTTTTTATTAGATGAAGCGTTGGAAGCCATTTTTATTAATTTTAACTAGTATTTACTTTTTATTAGATGGAGCGTTGTCAGCCATTATTATTAATTTTTCACGGATATTTACTTTCATCTTCCATTTTTTATTAAATGAAGCGTTGTCAGCCATTATTATTAATTTTAACTAGCATTTACTTTCAGCTTCCATTTTTATTAGATGAAGCGTTGTCAGCCATTATTATTAATTTTTCACGGGTATTTACTTTCATCTTCCATTTTTTATTAGATGAAGCGTTGGCAGCCATTTTTATTAATTTTAACTAGTATTTACTTTTTATTAGATGAAGCGTTGTCAGCCATTATTATTAATTTTTCACTAGTATTTACTTCCACCTTTCATTTTTATTAGATGTAGCGTTGTCAGCCATTATTATTAATTTTTCACGGGTATTTACTTTCATCTTCCATTTTTTATTAGATGAAGCGTTGTCAGCCATTTTTATTAATTTTAACTGGTATTTACTTTTTATTAGATGAAGCATTCTCAGCCATTATTATTAATTTTTCACGGTTATATATTTTCATCTTCCATTTTTTATTAGATGAAGCGTTGTCAGCCATTTTTATTAATTTTAACTAGTATTTACTTTTTATTAGATGAAGCGTTCTCAGCCATTATTATTAATTTTTCTCTATTATTTACTTTCAGCTTCCATTTTTATTAGATGAAGCGTTGTCAGCCATTATTATTAATTTTTCACGGGTATTTACTTTCATCTTCAATTTTTTATTAGATGAAGCGTTGTCAGCCTTTTTTTTAATTTTAACTAGTATTTACTTTTTATTAGATGAAGCCTTGTCAGCCATTATTATTAATTTTTCACTAGTATTTACTTCCATCTTCCATTTTTTATTAGATGAAGCATTGTCAGCCATTATTATTTATTTTTTACTAGTATTTACTTCCATCTTCCATTTTTATTAGATGTAGCGTTGTCAGCCATTATTATTAATTTTTCACGGGTATTTACTTTCATCTTCCATTTTTTATTAGATGAAGCGTTGTCAGCCATTATTATTAATTTTAACTAGTATTTACTTTTTATTAGATGAAGCCTTGTCAGCCATTACTATTATTTTTTCTCTATTATTTACTTTCAGCTTCCATTTTTATTAGATGAGGCGTTGTCAGCCATTATTATTAATTTTTCACGGGTATTTACTTTCATCTTCCATTTTTTATTAGATGAAGCGTTGTCAGCCTTTTTTTTAATTTTAACTAGTATTTACTTTTTATTAGATGAAGCATTGTCAGCCATTATTATTAATTTTTCACTAGTATTTACTTCCATCTTCCATTTTTTATTAGATGAAGCATTGTCAGCCATTATTAATTTTTCACGGGTATTTACTTTCATCTTCCATTTTTTATTAGATGAAGCGTTGTCAGCCTTTTTTTTAATTTTAACTAGTATTTACTTTTTATTAGATGAAGCATTGTCAGCCATTATTATTAATTTTTCACTAGTATTTACTTCCATCTTCCATTTTTTATTAGATGAAGCATTGTCAGCCATTATTAATTTTTCACGGGTATTTACTTTCATCTTCCATTTTTTATTAGATGAAGCGTTGTCAGCCATTTTTATTAATTTTAACTAGTATTTACTTTTTATTAGATGAAGCGTTCTCACCCATTATTATTAATTTTTCTCTATTATTTACTTTCAGCTTCCATTTTTATTAGATGAAGCGTTGTCAGCCATTATTATTAATTTTTCACGGGTATTTACTTTCATCTTCAATTTTTTATTAGATGAAGCGTTGTCAGCCTTTTTTTTAATTTTAACTAGTATTTACTTTTTATTAGATGAAGCCTTGTCAGCCATTATTATTAATTTTTCACTAGTATTTACTTCCATCTTCCATTTTTTATTAGATGAAGCATTGTCAGCCATTATTATTTATTTTTTACTAGTATTTACTTCCATCTTCCATTTTTATTAGATGTAGCGTTGTCAGCCATTATTATTAATTTTTCACGGGTATTTACTTTCATCTTCCATTTTTTATTAGATGAAGCGTTGTCAGCCATTATTATTAATTTTAACTAGTATTTACTTTTTATTAGATGAAGCCTTGTCAGCCATTACTATTATTTTTTCTCTATTATTTACTTTCAGCTTCCATTTTTATTAGATGAGGCGTTGTCAGCCATTATTATTAATTTTTCACGGGTATTTACTTTCATCTTCCATTTTTTATTAGATGAAGCGTTGTCAGACTTTTTTTTAATTTTAACTAGTATTTACTTTTTATTAGATGAAGCATTGTCAGCCATTATTATTAATTTTTCACTAGTATTTACTTCCATCTTCCATTTTTTATTAGATGAAGCATTGTCAGCCATTATTAATTTTTCACGGGTATTTACTTTCATCTTCCATTTTTTATTAGATGAAGCGTTGTCAGCCTTTTTTTTAATTTTAACTAGTATTTACTTTTTATTAGATGAAGCATTGTCAGCCATTATTATTAATTTTTCACTAGTATTTACTTCCATCTTCCATTTTTTATTAGATGAAGCATTGTCAGCCATTATTATTAATTTTTCACTAGTATTTACTTCCATCTTCCTTTTTTTATTAGATGAAGCATTGTCCGTAACTGAACAAGGCTAAATCTAAAGAACATTTTAAGAAATAATTGAAAAGTTTCTATTGTAATTTCTGGGATGAGTAGTTCTGATTATTTACACTCTTTATATTCTAACTATTTTATTCATCCTTGTTGTTGATGTCACAGCGTTTCGGCGATTTGCACCCCCGGCCTTCATCAGCTATATATCGATCAGTTTAAAATCTTGGGAATTCCGAACTGATCCATTCATTTCATCTACGGAAATAAACTGATCTCGTTCCACTGCACAGGTCAAGGGTTATCTCATCTAGTTCTTATTTAGGGGGAGGTATTGGGTACTTGAACTCTGTGAAAACAAGGCGAGCAATAATTGATAAGTACTAAAATTAAAAACTAGACGAGATATCCCGAAATATGGACAGTGAAATGGATACAGTTTATACCCGTAAACTAATTAAAGCGCTCAGTTCAGAATTCCCTATAGATTACCCGGGTAAATATAAACCTGATGAAAGCCGAGCGGGTGGGGTACTACGGCCGAAACGTTGTGATGAAAACAACAAAGATGCGGACAATAGTCAGAATGTAAATAATGTTAATATCGACATAGGGTTTATGTATATAAATAAATAGAAAATTGTTTAATTTTTTATAACGCCCAAACAAGGCAGTACATCCACAAGCATGCAAGGTTTATAGAGTGTGGAGCAATTACGAACAGAAGCAATAATAATGAGGAGCCATTTTTATTAATTTTAACTGGTATTTACTTTTTATTAGATGAAGCATTCTCAGCCATTGTTATTAATTTTTCACTGTTATATATTTTCATCTTCCATTTTTTATTAGATGAAGCGTTGTCAGCCATTTTTATTAATTTTAACTAGTATTTACTTTTTATTAGATGAAGCGTTCTCAGCCATTATTATTAATTTTTCACTATTATTTACTTCCATCTTCCATTTTTTATTAGATGAAGCGTTGTCAGCCATTCTTATTAATTTTAACTAGTATTTACTTTTTATTAGATGAAGCCTTGTCAGCCATTACTATTAATTTTTCTCTATTATTTACTTTCAGCTTCCATTTTTATTAGATGAAGCGTTGTCAGCCATTATTATTAATTTTTCACGGGTATTTACTTTCATCTTCCATTTTTTATTAGATGAAGCGTTGTCAGCCTTTTTTTTAATTTTAACTAGTATTTACTTTTTATTAGATGAAGCATTGTCAGCCATTATTATTAATTTTTCACTAGTATTTACTTCCATCTTCCATTTTTTATTAGATGAAGCATTGTCAGTAACTGAACAAGGCTAAATCTAAAGAACATTTTAAGAAATAATTGAAAAGTTTCCATTGTAATTTCTGGGATGAGTAGTTCTGATTATTTACACTCTTTATATTCAAACTATTTTATTCATCCTTGTTGTTGATGTCACAGCGTTTCGGCGATTTGCACCCCCGGCCTTCATCAGCTATATATCGATCAGTTTAAAATCTTGGGAATTCCGAACTGATCCATTCATTTCATCTACGGAAATAAACTGATCTCGTTCCACTGCACAGGTCAAGGGTTATCTCATCTAGTTCTTATTTAGGGGGAGGTATTGGGTACTTGAACTCTGTGAAAACAAGGCGAGCAATAATTGATAAGTACTAAAATTAAACACTAGACGAGATATCCCGAAATATGGACAGTGGAATGGAGACAGTTTATACCCGTAAACTAATTAAAGCGCTCAGTTCAGAATTCCCTATAGATTACCCGGGTAAATATAAACCTGATGAAAGCCGAGCGGGTGGGGTACTACGGCCGAAACGTTGTGATGAAAACAACAAAGATGCGGACAATAGTCAGAATGTAAATAATGTTAATATCGACATAGGGTTTATGTATATAAATAAATAGAAAATTGTTTAATTTTTTATAACGCCCAAACAAGGTAGTACATCCACAAGCATGCAAGGTTTATAGAGTGTGGAGCAATTACGAACAGAAGCAATAATAATGAGGAGAAAGAGAAAAGAGCAATCTGGAGGACAATAGATGGCCATTGAAATTGGATTTCAATTTTTGCAGATTAAAGTTGGTTGGTGAGCATGGAGCCGGTAGGGATTTTCACAAACGAGAAGTGCGAGAAAATAAACTGTCAGCAAAGAAATTGCGGCTGCATCTAGCCGACTCAACTGTAAATTGATGAGATCTCGCCTCTAGTCTAATATTGCGCTTAAATTCATACAGCCTGGGTACCCTAGAGAAGAGCTCACCCGAAGAATTACCATGAAAGTATTTATATAAAAAAAGAAGCATATAGGCTCAGCCTTACGACAGTGAGGAAGAAGACTGAAGTTGAGCCGCCAGATCAGGACAAATAATATTGTTGATATTTCTTTAGATTTTATCAAAGAGCTCGAGGCAAATAGCAAGGGCATTGGACCATATATGGCAGCAATATTCTAAGCATTTATGAATGGTAGACTTATAGAATTAGTAAAGAAGAAGCTTATTGATTAATGAGAAATTACGGGTTTTAAGCCGATTAATCGGTGCAATCCTAATTCACATTGATATTAAGGAATATGTGTATTTTGTTGTTTTAGTATTGTCTATTAATGAGCAGATTGTCACATGCCTATATATATTTTCTTACAGTAAGTTTCATCCTGTACAAGGCCTGGGGGCCACTCGAGGTAGAGGGTTACATTAAGGAGTAGTTTATATGGAGAAGAGCGGAAGATAACGGTTAACACTAGCCTTAAACAGATTAAGATTGTAGAGATCGGGAAAATATCCTCGTGGGGGTCGGTTCCACAAGGCAGTGGAAGAAGCTGTTTGAGTGGAATTTACTTATCACCGATGGAATACGGAGAGAATGTGGGTGGTATGCGATTTTGTGAGTGGCATGGCGGGTCCTGGCCGTGAAGGTAAGACCTGGAGGTACCAAGGAAGGTAGTTCATCCTGGCACTTTCCATGGAAGTAGCAATAGTGTCGTTAGAGACTCGCTATGTCCCGCCTGAGACAGGTTGTGCTGGTGGAACAAGGAGATGAAGTTCATCCGGGCACGTTGCATGGTAGTGGCGATAGAGCAGTGTGTGTGTGACAGAGAGAGAGAGAGAGAGGGGGATAGTTGGAGGGTGGAAAATAATTCTTCTCCCACGAGGACTCAGAAACACTTTTGATCTCTATCAACACTGAAAAGAGAAATCTGGGTAGCTTCCAACCAAATATAGCAACAGTACTCCATTTTGGGCCTGATCTGACTCTTATAAAGGTAGAGGATAGCATGAGGAGTCTGAAGGAACAAAATCTTGTCAGAGACGCCAAGACTATTTGTAAGTCTGGAGGAACACAATCTTCTCTTTCTTGCTAGTTAATTTGGCTTGGGCCTGTATCGTACTAAGCTGAGATAGATAGATAGATAGATAGATAGATAGATAGATAGATAGATAGATAGATAGATAGAGCTGACCATCTTTACCTGCATCTTCAGCGATGGGCCGTATATGAGAGTTCTACTTGAGGTTGATCACCGTTTCTAACTCTTAAATATAGTGAATTATTTATTTTAGGAATACTTGGACTCCTACAGTATAACACCAGGACATTTCTTAATAGACAGACACAAAAAAAACAAACTCTAGCTATGAATACCTTAAAACTGACAAATAAAACAATGGTTTATTGAAATGTTAGAATTTCCCACCGGCAACAGGATATCAAATGTGAACTTCTACTCAAATTGTCAGAGACGCCAACACTATTTGTAAGTCTGGAGGAACATAATCTTCTCTTTCTTGCTAGTTAATTTGGCTTGGGCCTGTATCGTACTAAACTGAGATAGATAGATAGATAGATAGATAGATAGATAGATAGATAGATAGATAGATAGATAGACTGAAAGTTAGTTATATAAACAGATATAAATGAACAATATTAGATAGATAGATAGATAGATAGATAGATAGATAGATAGAGAGAGAGAGAGATAGATAGAGCGAGAGAGAGAGATAAAGAACAGACTGGAATATATATTTGTGTCTTCCATTTAGTATATTTATCTGCACTGAAGTTAGATTACGTTGTTCGGACGAATTGATAATTTCCCGCCAAAACTCAGTGAATATTGATATGCTCCGAATAAATACAAAATGGAAGACAGTAATAATGGTGTCTTGTAATCTGATAATTTCGCTTCCGGTACGCAAGCAGAAATAATATTGAACAGAGAAAGCAATAATATCCTTGAATTATTCGACATACAGGCAGACGACACAGAAAAGGCTCGATAAATATTAGTCTTTTTTCTTTCTGTCTTTTTTTTTTCTCATTTTTTCTTTCTTTCTTTGTCTCGGTCTTTCTTGTCGTTGTTCGTTCTTTCTTTTTTTTCTTACGTTCACTTTAGTGTTTTCTTTATCTCTTCCTTTTTTTAATGTTCTTTCTTACATTTGTTCTTTTCTTTTAACTTAATTTCGTTTGTTCTTTCTTTTCTATTGTTCTTTTTTCTCTTCTTTCTATTTAATTTACTATCGTTCGTTTCTTGACTCTTTTTTATTGTCCTTTTCTTTATTCGAACCTTTCTTCACAGTTTTTTTCTTTCGTTCGTATTTGGTTCTTTTTTCATTGTTCTTTCTGTCGTTCTGTCTTCACTTCGTATTTTTCTACCAAATCTTTCCTTAGTAATTGTAGCTGCCCGTTCGTATGCGTTGCGAGACCAACACGTACCTCTCCTGAAATAGTCCACTACAAACATGGCGGAGTCGGAGTATGTACGAGTCTCCCTAAAGAAATGCGAAAGGAAATGTGAACAAAACAACAAAGACCGGTATATATATATATATATATATATATATATATATATATATATATATATATATATATGTGTGTATATATATATATATATATATATATTATAAATTGATTTATTTAAAATATGTTTTTTCCGCTACACAGTTCTAACCATGTTTCAAAAGTGGAAACTAAAAGCTACGAATTTAATTTTGCAATTAAAATAAAGACATTAATTCCATTTCATCCTCAATTTTGGAGTAACTTTTAAAATTACTGGGTTTTAAAGACACAGCTAAAATCATAATTCACTTTTCCAAGGTTACAGATAAATCTACTTCAACTGGACAAGGGGTGTCTGGGTGTTCATTATGTCTGTTTTATTGTATCCGTTATTAGCTACGTTTTGGTAAGGGGTAGGGATGTATTTTTCAATGTAATCTGACATCCGTTGAATGCATGTCGTCTGGATTTTTTTTTTAAATTTATTGTTAACGGCAAAAAAAATTCTTACGGCATTTTTTCCTATTTGTAAATTTAAAGATTTTGGGGGGTGTTTAGGTTAGAATACGTTTTATTTAACTACGATTTGAAATATTTTCATTTTTAATTTTTATTATACTATATTTTTAAGAACAATTAAATGTAATAGAATCCCTTATACTATGTAGAATTATTTTTATTTTTGATTACAAAATTAAATTCGTAACTTTTAGCTTTCATTTTTGAAACATGGTTAGAACTGTGTAGCGGAAAAAAACATATTTTAAATAAATCAATTTATAATATTAATGCTCTGAAAATTTACATTGAGCACTATTTTGTAAAAAATAAAAATATCTATAAGAACACCGGATTATATATCTTACTGTTCTTTCTTTTTATTTATATACACACATACACACTCACACACACACACACACACATATATATATATATTGTTAGCTCTTTTTTCTTTCATCAATTCCTCCTTTCTTCTTCTTTTTCGTTCATTCATTCGCTCCTCTTTCTTTATGTCGCTGTCAACCGACCGTTCAGGCATCGATTAAAGGCTGGATACGAAATTCTAAAATGTACGTTCAGTAACTTGTTCTCCCTCCACAAATTTCAACTCTCTATCGTCCGATTCTTCTTTTCTCTTCTTTGACTTGCGATGGAATGTTTTTTAAAAAAGGCGATTGTTTTTAGTCCTACGTTACAAAAGAGGAATGTTTATATTTAACTCTAGAATAAGTGATGCTATCAATTACAAGTGCAGTAGAAATGATAATAATAATTATTTTAGTGATAGATAGATAGATAGATAGATAGATAGATAGATAGATAGATATGAACAGACATAGATATGAACAGACATAGTTTGTAAAAGTATTTTTTATACTCTCTCTCTCTCTATCTATCTATATATATATATATATATGTATATATATATATATAATGTTATTTTTAATTGTTTTTTCAAAATTATTTAATCTGTTAATAATTAATGACAAACATTTTATTGAATGAAGAACCATGATCATTTTACTTAATCTGATATGTAAAAAATATACATATCCAATTTACCTTTAACTCAATGACGGCCATTCATAATAGATCTCTCTCACTCTCTCTCTCACTCTCTCTCTCACTCTCTCTCTCTCTCTATGTGTCTGTATCTTTGTTTGTATATGTTTCTCTCTTCCCCCCCTCTCTCTCTCTCTCTCTCTCTTTCCCTGTGTCTCTCTGTCAGTCTGTATGTATCTCTCTCTGTCCCTGTCTCGTATGTTTCTCTCCGTCTGTATGTATGTGCGTGTGTATGTGTTTGTCTCTCCCTGCCTGTCTGTCTGTATATGCGTATGTGTGTGTGTCTCTCTCTCTTTCTCTCTCTCTCTCTTTCTCTCTCTCCAACTACTTAGTAAGAAAAATTAAAAAAAACTCCAAAGAAAAGCAAAGCATATTCTTCTTTGATAATTCTTTGATGGCGTATTTACGAGGACAAATGCAGTGGAAGATTTCCTTGTTCAACGCTCGATCTTTTCCAATTTTTTTTATTCTTTAATTTTATTTTTTGGGGCTCCGCCGGCATCTTCGGAGATAGCGGGAAATTTAGAATTTTTTTTTCTCATTTATTTTTTCGTTTGCATTTAAATCGTTTTTGTTTTTTTGCTGTCATTGCTTCTAGATGGAATAATGTTAATTTTTTTTTTTTTTTTTTTTACATAAAAATTAATTGAATAAATCGTTAATTGTGGAGGTGCTGAAAAGTTCTCAGCTGGATACATTTACATTTTCGCTAAAAGACTACATATCAAAATTTTTGTAAGGCATCTTGGTCAGACCGAAAATATTTCAGCAACCCCTTTTTTGCTGTAGAAAGAAAGAAAGAAAGAACGAAAGAAATTTTTAGAGGAAAATAACCTAGAAAAATAGAAAAATAAATTTAGCAAAAAATAAGAAAACACCTAAGAAAGAAAGAAAGAAAGAAAGAAAGAAAGAAAGAGCAAGGAATATTTTGAAGAAAGAGATAGCAGAGAAAGAAAAGGGAAAGCAAAGCACGTAAAATACATAGAAAACGAGAACGAAGAAAGAAAGAAGGAAAGAAAGAAAGCAGACAATTGTGTTAAACTCCCCCTACCCAAAGAAATAATTAAAAAGAAACTGGTTTTAGCCAGCTTGAGAACGAATTGGTATAACGTTTAAAAAACATTAAAAGAAAAATATGACTCAGAGAAAATGGCGAATAATGAAAAGAACAAAGAATGAAACGTCAGATAGAAAAAAAATTCATGAATGAATAAAAGAAAAATGAAAAACTGAAAGAAAAACAAAAAAAACAGCGAAAATATGAAACAGATGAATAAAAATGAATCGTATTCATAAAAACTGATGCAATATGACAACGTCATAGTAAGGAAAGGGGAAAGCAAAAATTTTAAATAAAAGTCGATAAAAAAATTAAGCAATCATGAATATTCATACCGACCCTTCGCCCCAAGACAAATATCCTGCCTCGATCTGAAAATGTTACTTTCTTAAATTATCGTTCGTAATTGCTTGGCGCAATTCGATCTTTATTGGTGGACGCCGATTGGTCGCCTTTTCTTACTTCCAGGCTTAACTAATAGAAAAAAAAACTCTTCAGCTCTCTAAGTTGAGTTGCGCGCTGAGATGTCAACACTTGGCCACTTAACGGGCATAAAAAGGCGTTTAAATGGGAAATTACAACCGGAAAAGGGAAGCCATTTGCTTTTCTTTTTTTTTTCTATTACTATTTTCGTTTTTTTTATTACATTTTTTTTAAATGGAGAAACGTTCAAATTCTCAAGGCATTTTTTTAAAATAAAATATGCTTTCTTCTTTTTAAGTTCTATTAATTTTTTTCTTACTCGTGTTCTTTTCTTATTGATAATCTGTTTTTTTCTTTTTGTTCCTCTTGTTACATTCTGTGCCTGATCGCTCTTGCTTTTCTCATTTCTGTTCAAGAATGTTTTTAAGCCTTCCCTCTTTTATTTCTAAATATACTGCGTATTTCTTTTTGGTGTTTATTATCTTTTCAAGACTTCTAATTACTTTCCTCTCCACTCTTGCAGAACTCTTGCACTCGTCAACTTCTCATTCCTATTCTCGTTCCTGTCTTATTCTAAAAATCTCTCATTCTTTCCAACCACTGATCTTATCATGTTCTCAAAAATGTTTCATCTTCGCCATTCTCGTCTGCCTTTGTCATTTTGTCGTTTCATCACCCAACCCTGTAAATCCGCTCTAGTACAATTCTCTGACTCAACCTTTAACATCTTTCCGAAATATATCCGCCATCTTCTTCGGAATGTACACAATCAAGACTCTCCACAGCTTCCGATCCTTTGTAAAGGATGACCCCCTCCTAAAAAAAAAAAAAAAAAAAAAAAAACAGACCCTACAATTTTTTTAAATAAAACAGTTAAGATTAATTTTTCTTCTTTTCTCTATCAGGGTATATAAATTGACTTTGTGCATGAAATATTAGAACAATTGTAGACAACTGTGTGTGTATTTACATGTTGTTGCATATATATATATATATATATATATATATATATATATATAGATGCCACCAGTAGCGTTTGTCTTTATACCCTACCTGGTGGCAAACGCTGCTAGTGGTGCCAGGGGTGGCGGTCCCGACATAGCCACCGAAACCGTGATATCACACCTGGTCGGTGGCTGATGAAGACAGGGTATCGCACGTGCTAACACACGTTGTATGTTAATATATATATATATATATATATATATATATATATATATATATATATATATATAACATATGTATTGAACAAAACAATTTCACAATGGACATAGACAGTTAACATTGTGTTTGTGTGTGAACATTTGTGTTTGCTCTTTGGTGAATGTTCGTATTTTGGTGAATGTTCGTAAGTACCTGTATGTTTGTAATGTTCATAGCGTCTTCCCAGAAATGGGAAACGCTGTCTTTTGTGAGAGCTCACATAGTAGCGGTGTTCGCTGAAATGAAGAAAGAAGAGAAAGAGGCAAGAAGTTTCCTAGTATTTATAGTATTAGGAGAATGACCCTTAGTAAAGAATTAGAAAATTAAGGAGGAGCTAACTCCGACACAATAATCTTGTTTAATATGTCTTGGTCAACTAAGGAAAAGACATTTTGCGTGGAGGTCTATTTCGCCAACAAATCATACACAGTAATGCAAGCAAACTTTCGGACAAAGTTTCAGTGTCGTCAGGCGCCATCAACAAGCAGAATTTTTGACTGGTTTCAAAAGTTCGGAAATTATGGGACTCTGCAAAATCTGAACTCTAAATATCTGAGGGGCACTTATTCTGGTCGGAGAGTGAGTGCTAGAACAGAAAGTAATATTGACCCTGTACGGGACGGAACTCAAAGAAATCACTTCGATGATGAAGTCAACAGCTGGGAATCTATCGAAAGTCTTTGAAGCGTGTCCTTAAATTAGACTTTCATATGTATTCTTACAACATCCAAATAAAGCAAAACCTTATGAAGACGGACATGGAAAAACGCGTAACCATGTGTAACAATGGTTTTGTGACACGATCGAAGACAATCCAGACTTTTTGAATCAAGTTTGATTCTCTAACAAAACGCACTTTCTACTTTCAGGACATGTAAACAGCAAAACAGTGTTTATTTGGGAACAGCCGCACCGGAGGATGTGTTACAGAAGCCGTTTCACGTAACAAAGTGCACAATATCGGTTGCAATTTCTAAACATGGTATTATAGTCTCATATTGGTTCGAAGACGAAAATGAGACATGCCAAACAGTGAATACGGAGCGCCATATGGAAATGCTGAGGAAGCTTTGGGAATCACTGGGGCGACGCAGAGGGATAGATTGAAATGACCATTGGCTCCAGCAAGACGGGGCCACTCTCCACACAAGACAAATGACTCCCTAACCTGACTGAGAGAGTGATTTCAAGAGAGACTGATCAGCAAGAAGTGTGATGTTGAGTGGTTACCGCACTCAACGGTCTTGAACTCCACTGATTTTTATTTGTGGGGGTATCTCAAGGATAATGTGTAGCAGAACAACCCTCAAACGATTGGCGAACTGAAGGCAGCAATCACAGCAAAAATCAGAAAAATCTCCAAAGAGGAATGCTTCCGAGGAATTGACAATTTTACGCGACGTTTGTCAGTTTGCCTCCAACGCCGCTCTCTGGAGCTTATTTTGGAAAGAACATGACTTTTATGCAAAGCGACCAATTTAACTTTGAGGAATGATCGTATAAAGACTGAAGTGTAAATCAACCAAGGTTTTTTTTTTATTTTTTTTTTAAAATTAACTGGACCCTTGTAGGATTTATTACAATATTTATGAGTTCTCATTTTTATGGTCACCCTGTGTGTATATATATATATATATATATATATATATATATATATATATATATATATATATATATATTAGGTTGGTGCAAAAATAATTACGTAATAATGTCGTTTTTGACGTATTTTTTAACGTATATATAACACTGGCGATGGTCAATGTGGCAGGTACCGAGGGACTTCTTGAGGGAGTCCTTACAACGTTTCCTTGGTGCCCCCCTCTATCACGGTGGTCAGTGGAGAGTACGGCATACGGGGCTAGCTAGTTACAGTCACGTTTCAAAACATTCACCCTTTTGAAAATAGCCTTGGAAAAGGCATGAATCCACCTCCTTTCCTATCAAATTAGTAGAACTTGCATCAGCAAAAATCACCACCATCCCTGAGCTTATTCTCCGTCCTTCTGTGTAACCTTTCCTTAAACACACCTCTTACTCTTGTCCTCAATCCTCTGTAACCCCTTGGTTGCTAGTGGCACTCCCGCCTTGCTTGGGGTGAATTGCCTTAAAATATATATATATGTGTGTGTGATAGATATTAGGGGGATTTGAGATAATCATAATTAAGTAATTCATCGCGTCTAGAAGAAACCTCAACAGAATGCAGAAAGCACTGGACGGCCATTTCGTCCTATATTTGGGACTCATCAGCAGTGTGCATCCACTACTGAGAACTGAAACCCGGACAGTTACGTTATCAGGCAAACGTCATACCAGCTGTCCAAACGGGCCTCGCTGACGAAGAGGTAACGAATCAAACCCGATATAGAGCCCCTCGATCACATATTCTGTGGTGGAACTCATCCGAGTTTTTCTTTTACCCAAAGGACTGTGAACCCCCCCCCCGCCCCTAGCCACGGCTACTATGACCGAACCGCTCCATCCAGAGCATTAGAAGCCGGTTCAAGCAAGGATATACATGCGACATATATATATATATATATATATATATATATATATATAGTGTTACCCGGATATAAGAGACCCAGATATAAAAGAAACCCGGATATAAGAGACTTCTCCGGTCCCGACAACTCTCTTATATCCGGGTTACACTGTATATATATATATATATATATATATATATATATATATATATATATATATAATTCTGTGTACATATATATTTAAAAACTATTTATTTCTATCTGCTTTAGGCATTTGTAGGATTTATTACAATATTCATGGGCTTTTGTTTTTTTGAGTTTTTTGGGGGGTGGGGGCACCCTATACTTCTTAATAAAGTTTTTTTTCCATCCTAACCTGTTCTATCATTCACTTACACAAGCTTGTTAGCTAAATTATTCGCTGTGTTATGTAAAAGAAAATAAAGTAACAACTCGAAAAGTTCAAATGTGGTAAAAAAGAATAAAAATATTTTATATCTGGTTGCTGAATACAGGACTGCGTCTTTCTACCAACCCGCTTATATGGATTCGTGACACTTTGTGTTTGTTAGGCGAGTCTTAACATCTTAAGTTGTTTTTCGATAACTGTTTTTTTGTGGTCTATCTTCAGGTGATATTCGTAAAACTTGCTTTGATGGTGTGAGTCTAAGTCGTTCTTCAAAAATAAATTGTTTTTGGTTAGAAGTTGAGTTCGGAATTGCGTGGAATCTTTCAGTCAGCTTTCTGCGAGGCTGTCTCTCTACTAACTCTGCAACTGTCTGCCTCAACTGCGAACTCCTTGATTCAACTGCCGCAACTCGTTGTGACTCTGCTTATATGGACGCCGACCAAAACCGGGGTCGGCCTGTCGGGGTTTGAGGTTCCTTGATAATTCTAAATCCGCATTAAGGGTTTTTATTTGTTTTCGGTCAGGAAGAATTATTAATTTCCATTTTTGCAAGTCTTTCGTCCTCCCAAATTCTTCCTTTCTCATAGTGGTATCTCACCCATACCCTCAGAGGGTGTCAACGGGTTTTCCCTCTCTCTCACAGTGGCATCTCACACCGATCCCTTCAGGGGAGCGTCAACAGGCCTCCCCTCCTTCTTCACGTGATTACCTTCGCCTACCGCTCACGCCACCATTCAGCCAATGGACGCCCAGCAGTGTGGGTGTAGCCAGACTGGCCTCGGTTTAAAAAATCTTGCTCAAAGAAAAAAAAATTATCTTCCTTTTTTTTTTTTTCTTTTCTTTCTTCTGCCCGACAACGAATCCTTAGACTCTTATCTTAACCGAATCTCACCTGGAGTTCGTCACTCGAGACCTTCGCCAAACAAGTGGGTGGTCATCTGGCGATATCCACAGCCAATTATTCGTCCCGATAAAATATTTTTTTCTTTTTATCATAGCCAGCCCAGACACAAAACAGATGTTACTCTCAAATGATATTCTGCAGTTAGTCAAAGGCTTAATCTTTCCTTTCTGGTACTCTGCAGGAGGTCCAGCGGACATTTTTCGCTCAGTGCATGACCTAATTAATATTATCTCTTAGCACTCTATTCTGTAGGTCACTCGACCAGTTTGAAATTTTCATTATCGCCATGGGTAGACGGCTGTATTTTCTTCGGTGCGTCGTCATAAATCAAATTAAACAGGCAGAACAGAGATCTTACTTTCTTCGCTAATGAAAATAAAATCTTTACCACTTTTCTTTATTAGAAAAAATAACATTGTTCAATGTCTTTTCGTGATAGATTCTTATCACCTAATTTAATTCTCGCCTTTTTTTCTTTTTTTTTTTTTTTTTTCACGCAACCCTAAATAGTGTCACACTACGTTTAACACCTATTCTTGTTCGGATCGGAGAGCACCTAATACTGGGAAAAGCTCGATCCACGCTCATAAGGAAACGAAAGTTAAAATAAACGCCATGTCTAGAAATGAATACTCGAACCCTATCAACAACATATTTAGTTTTTGTCGTTTAAATAAGGACTCACTGGCACCATCAGGGTGGTTAAGTACATGGCACCTTCTGCCACTTCCGACATCTGAAACTAGCAGATCCGCTTTTCCCATCGTCTCTTCTTCCTTTAAACCCTCTGTCCATCTCAACATCGCGTCAGGTGGTTGGCAACTGTAAGGGGCGGCACTGGAACTACCCCGAGGGAAAATCTCTCCCCGTTAACGTACTGTCCAGAACTGAATTGCTTCAATTCGACCTGTGACTCTTAGTATAATCCTCAATGTCCGGTTTTCTTGTCACTTGTTCCCAAAAGTTTTCATTTATTATGTTATTCTCTTTTGATCAAGTGGGTGGACGGCTCGAATACGAAGAGACGATGCAACAGATGTACTTCTACATAAGGGTGTTGAGAAATACATTGGACTAAACACGTTAATAACTCGAAAATTTTAAAGAAAATCGTTACAAAAAGGTAATTTTTAATTAAAATTAGAAAAAGCTAGTTGAAGTCCTTGAACATATAACAAAGAAAGAAAATTTGACACTCGCAAGACATTTTGGAGGCAAGGTTTTCAGAGAGAATTGTCTTATACCTGTTGTCATATTATGGTTGTTTATGATCAATATGTGAACGATTTTTCATAAACTTTTGGTAAGTGGAAAGTTAACCTACGAGAGAGTGTAGTAGTTGTAAAAATTTAATTTTTTTATTATTAGATATAGGCAAGGAAAAATGGCTTCGATTATCATGCATTTGTTGTGGCAGATGGTAAAAATAGAAAGCTTGCATTGAAAGATTAAAATTAAAAGGAGACTTAGCCTTCAAATTTAAATGTTGATGTCCTATCTAGATGTATCCCTGTGATCTATTTACACGAGCTACCCAACGAGTTTGTGTAAGTGGATATCAGAACTGGAGGTGGCGAGTAATAGTAAAAGTAAAAGGACAGAAAGTTGTGGAAAGACATGATCGCTCAAATTTTGGAGGGCGAACAGGACCCAGAAGTAGATACTTCCTATCATTCGTTTTACTAATGATAATAGGAAAAAAAGTATGCAACCATAGTCGGGATCATCAAGTCAATTCCTTGGGTGTCCTGGGTATGACCGTAAACTACATCCGGCAGCAAGGCCTCTGACCAGGAGGTTTGAGGAGCGTGAGACCACCTCAATTGATGGTGTTCCCAGGCCTACTCTGGTTCGGGATGGTAGCACCTATTAGCATCCCAGTGATGGGCAAACAGTTAACCCACAAACTGGAGTCAAAACACTATGAAAGTGTAAATATAGGTTTTAATACCAGCAATACATTTTTACGAGTAATAAATTTTTGAAGAAAAAATTACCAGCAATATATTTCTCAAGAAAAAAAATATTACCAGCAATGCATTATTGCCAGAAGTACTTGTTTTTAAAAAGAAAAAGATTACCAGCAATACATTTTTGGAAGAAAAAATATTACCAGCAATAAATATCTTGTCGGCATTAGATAAACCATTGAGGGTGATAAGCCGTAAAACAAAACAAACCAAACCAAATCATCTTTTCCTTAGCTGCATAATATGTCCTTCGCCAAGGCTACATTGAATCTTAAATTCAGAGATATCATTCTCCTAGACCGGTGGCCACCCAATGTTATAGAACTCAGTCTGTCCTACTATTTATCCATAGCTGTGGGGAGAAGATTTGGATTCATACCTTTCCAAGCGTATTAGTACATAAGTGAATGTAATGAACTCGTCTGGAATTCGACCACTGCTCTCCGATTCTTCAATCCGAGCTATTATCCATTACTCTACAATACCCTTGATTTCTGGCTGATATCAGCTCCTTTCATAATGATTTTTAGTACATTATACATTTAGTATCCTTCCGAAAAAAAGTAGTAAAGGAAAATAAAAAGAAAGGACTAACTGTTAACTGTAAGAAAATAGAAGATAGGTCTGGTCGTCTGCAAGAGAGAGGGAGCCAAAGGTGTGAGCCTGAAACTGGTGACCTCAATTAGCTACAGAAATTTATCTGTCTGGGGAATATCATAACAAATGATGGAAAACCTGACACAAAAAACTGAAGGCTCATTGGAATAGAGGAAGATGTCTTCCAAAAACTAAGCAACGAATTAGGTAGCAGGAAAATTGTATTAGAAACAAAGAAACTAGTGCTAAAATACTATTTCATATCTCATATGCAATTTCCTCATAGCTTCACACTTCAACTCTATACTTCTGATGTCTGCACCTAAACTCTAAGATTTTATTTACCATTTATTTACTTTTTTTCTTCACTAGGAGTAGATCGTTTCACTTACCGCCCGGCTCACACTTCTTCCCGGTCTTTTGAACTATTTTAATAATTGTAATTAGTTTATCCTTTGTTTCCTGTTTAGTATTGGCGTTCCAGTTCCTTCTAAAGTCTACTTCAATAGGATGAGAGATTTATCCCTTGTTTCCAGTTTAGGAATGGGTTTCACGCTCATCCTAAAATTTGCTCATTCCATTTCACTCCAAGTAGTGCCTTGCATTTTAGTGACATTATCGTCTTGATTGGGGTGAGTTGATTAAAAAAAATGAAATCTGAGGCAGCAGAAACGTTGATCTACAGAAGGATTCTGAGAATATCATGGACGCAAAACGTAAGCAACTGTGAAGTTTTCAAGAAAATGGGAAATAAAAGAAGACATGCTTAAAATCGGAAAGCGCCTGTTGAAATTTCTGGAAAACACAATTAGAAAAGTGGGCGAGGAGAACATAATACTCACAGGATATAATGTCGGCAAGAGAGACAGAGTGGAAACAGCGAGTAACACTATCTGACGCGTTTGTATGAATGGGGCGCTGAACGGGGGCAAAAAGTGTTGGTAGATAAGCAAATGTTACTTTGAGCTGCAAGGGAAACTGTAGAGGGTCATGATCACTCATGTCCTAAAGTACACGGCACGTGGAAGAAGAAGAACAAGAACAAGAACAAGACTTATTCTGTCAGTAATGAATGTCTTAATTTTCTGACCAATGGTAATCGCGTGAAATGTATTGTTATGATAGAAACAATTGGAAGAAATTTGTATTTCAAAATTATTTACATTGGGATTGCGTGCCAGATGGAATAATAAGACAGTTGATGGTTATGTCTAAATTTCTGGGATAAGGACTTATGATTATTTATATTATTTACTCTCGAACTATTGTCAATTTGTTTTTCAATTTCACCACAAGCAAGGCACTAAGGCCACAAAGACGCAATAGAGTTACTGAGTGTTAGAGAGTAAGAAAAAAAAAAGAAAACTACTACTAAAGAGAGAGAAGTATTTTATCGTCTTACCCAGGATGCGGATGTAGTTTATCGTTTTACCCAGGACGCTGATGTAGTTTATCGTCTTACCCAGGACGATGATGTAGTTTATCGTCTTACCCAGCACGCGGATGTAGTTTTCGTCTTAACCAGGACGCGGATGTATTTTATCGTCTTACACAGGACGCTGATGTAGTTTATCGTCTTACCCAGAAAACGGATGTAGTTTATCCTCTTACCCAGGACCCTGATGTAGTTTATCGTCTTACCCAGCACGCGGGTGTAGTTTTCCTTTTACCCAGGACGCGGATGTAGTTTATCGTCTTACACAGGACGCTGATGTAGTTTATCGTCTTACCCAGCACGCGGATGTAGTTTTCCTCTTACCGAGGACGCGTATGTAGTTTTCGTCTTACCCAGGACGCGGATGTAGTTTATCGTCTTACCCAGGACTCAGCTCATATTTTGTTGGCATGTCCAACGCATGGATAACTCAAGAACTAAGAGACGATGGTACAACAGGAAATCGACGATGAAGGGGCCAATGAAACGTCGCAGAAAAAGTCGAATCCAGGACATCAGAGAGGGGAAAGGGCAAAGAGGGTCCACTATTAAAGAAATCAAGCTGTTTACGACAGAAGAGCATTGAGATACTTCTGAACTGAGATTGTGAAAGAATTACCGGACATGCCAACCTAATCCTGGGTATGACGATAAACTACATCCAGCAGCAATACCTGTGATCTGGATTTTTGAGGAGCGTGGAACCACCTCTTAATTGCTGGCGTTCCCATGTCTACCCTGACCCGGGGTGTTAGCACCTGTTAGGCTCTCAGCTGTGGGAAAACAGTTAACCCCCCTCAAAACACTATGAAAGTGTAAAAATAGGTTTTAATACCAGCAATATATTTTTGAAAAAAACAATATTACCAGCAATACATTTCTGAAAAAAAATATTACCAACAATAAAAATCTTGTCGGCATTAAATGACCCATTGTCGTTGATATGCCGCAAACAAAACAACCAAACCAAACCTGATATGTAGAGATTAAACATTACCCGCAATTCTTTATTGAAGGAAAGAATAAAACCAGCAATGTTATTGTCTCTCGACAGAAGCCACCTTTGCAAAAATGTTAATGAAACTTGATTTACAAAGTGATTTTGTTACAAAGAATACATTTTTTATTCATATGTATTTGTTGTGGCCTGTTTAGGGGCCTGAAAGAAACACACTGAAGACGAAGGTAGGTTGAACAAGTGTATTGAAGATATATACAAGGCAAGAGTGTTAGTAATAAGCAGATAAATGTGTACGTCCGACCGGTAGGTTAACACTGTGTCTCCCCTCCCCAACCGACACCTCAACGACTCCGCAACGACTCCTCAACGACTCTTGCATTTAGTTCATTTTACTGTAGGAGGGTTTACCACAATAGATAGATAGATAGATAGATAGATAGATGGATGGATGGGAACAGACAATTATTTAATTTTCTTTCTGTTTATACGTTATTTTTATTCAGGCCGGTAAATGTAATTAATACTGTTTAATTAAAAACAGAGCATTTACTCAAATAAGTTTTATCCATAAAAGTAACGTATATATTAAAATATTTGTCGGATTTAATCCATTTCATATATATACATATATATATATATATATATATATATATATATATATATATATTAAATTAACTGATTTAAAAAATGTTTTTTCGCTACACAGTAATAACCATGTTTCAAAAATGGAAGCTAAAAGCTTCGAATTTATTTTTTTAATTAAATGAAAATCATTAGTTCCATTTCATCCTCAAGCGAATTTTGGAGTAACTTATTTTTTTAAATTTACTGCGTTTTAAAACAGAAAAATTCATAATTCAATGTTCCCAAGGATATAGGGAAATCCAATCATTCAGACAAGGGGTATATATATATATATATATATATATATATATATTCGTTATTCAAAAATACGCTTTTAAGTAGGCGCACAAGGGGGTCGTCAATGATGTTTTGACTTGGTTCATCAGGGAGTTTCGGGTCTTTCAACATCATACTCCCATCACCAAATCGACCCAATCAGGGGAGATCAACCCCTGATTCCCACTTCTGATTAAACGCTAACAGCTACTTTTTAAAGAATAAGAGGAAGAAAGACCACATATTCCGCGCATCCGATTGGATGTTAGTAACAACCAATCTGCTGCGCGGACTAAGTTTTAAATGGCCCGCGGTGGGGTCTGGCTTCCTTTCTTATTTCGGTGGATTGCAGTTTCGATGGATAACTGAGGAGGTAATCTTAATGTTCCTAAATCTTAACCTATTTCCTTAAGTATTGTAAGGTTTAATTATTTGCCGCTTTTATTTTATACTTTTTCCTTTTCTTTGGCGGGGATACTCAACGCTATTATCACATTTTATTGTTAGCCTGTTTCTTAATACAAATAATATATACAAACATGGGAAATGTTCGTATCAATAAAAAATAAAATAAATTAGACAAAGATCTTATGTTCGAATAAAAAAAAATAATTTTTAAAATTATATATATATATATATGTATCGCTAAGAACCGATGACAAACTAATAAAACAAGAATGATATATACAAACGATATTTGGCAATGATAAAGAGGAAAAACACTATAAATACACTATATACGCTTTATGATTCCGATTTAAAATATACAAAAATGTGAAATGTTCGTATAAATTAAAAAAAATAAAAAATAAAAAAAAATAGACAAAAGGTCTTACGTTCGAATAAAATATATATATATATATATATATATATATATATATATATATATAGACAAAAGGTCTTGCGTTCGAAATAAAATAAAAATAAAAGCATAAACGGTCTTGCGTTCGAAAAAAAAAGTATGAGAATAATGGACAAAAAGTCTTACGAGATGTGTCGCGCCGAAACCACTAAAAAGGTAAATAGTAACTTAAAAGGTACTGCGTATAATACGGGTTTAACATAAAACAATATATTTACAAATCAAACAATTTACAAATTGACGAGATAAATTCTTTGGCTGTACTTGTACAATTCAATTCGTGTATTTACTCACATTCGCACACAAAAAAAAAAAATTATAAATGTTTTTTAAATTAAAAATGTTTATGATATTGCCATATTGCAATTATATTAAAATTATTTACAAATTTACTCGGCTTGATAATTATTTGTTACATTGATGTCCAAGAGCTATCACGCTTTATCCATAACCATTTTGCTCTCCTTTCTGCTGTATTAGTTATGGTCCGAATCGCCTTTCTTTTGTTAGCACCTACTACGCCAATATCAGTTAGAGCTTTGCATAGGGACCTTGCAACAAAACCCCTTACTCCCACCTCGATTGGCAAACAGCTTGACTTCCACCCATTGTTTTTGCAACTCGCTAATAGTTCGTCATATTTTAACATCTTCCGTTCGTGGGCTTCTTCTGCATGCTCTTCACAAGGCACTGTCAGTTCTCACATTATTACCTTTTTAATATTGTTAGAGTAGAATACTAAATCTGGGCATAATAATGTTTGCACGATGTGTTCAGGGAATTTTAGTCTTTTCCCTAAGTCGACCCTTAATTCCCAGTCTGTTGCCAGTGACAGAGTATTTGCTATGTTCTTGTGCTTTTTGGGGTGTTTCTCACCAGCTCTATGGAACTCTATGGCTCTTTTATCTGTGTTTAAAGTATTGGTGCTGGTGGCCATACTATCTTTGCTATCTCTTTTAAGATTTCATCATGCCTTCATCTATACCGGCCTTCCGTTAGTGCTGTCTTACAGCTACTTAGAATATGTTTTAGGCTTCCTGGAGGCGAACACAAGTGGCATAGTGGCGATTCTGTTTCGTACCATCGATGGAGGTTGGTAGGACTGGGAAGGGTGTCGTATACAGATTGAATCAGGAACTTTATGTTGGTATCATTTCTCCATTTGATTTCCTATAAATCATGGATTCCCAATTGGTCCACGCACCTTGTTGCCTTAGTCCTACCATCTTTGCCACCCTTTTCTCCTCCTCGCCCTTACGTACTTCTTCTTATATTAAAAGGTTCTTTTCTTTACCTTTGGCTCTGTCCACCCGAATAGTAGGAAAGAACCCTAGGCCAGCTCGTCCAGTAGCTACGGCGCCTAATATGGCCTTTTCGCGGAGCCTTTCTTTAGCGACACGCAATGCGTTCTCTGATCTCCATTTTCTTCTTGAGTAGACTTCAATGCCTGCTCCAGCCACCTTTGGGTCTTTGTATAACTCATACTGAGTTATTGCTCTAATTTTGGTGACTTTGTATTCCTCTACTAGACTTTTGAAAGGAAGTTGCAGAGCATTTGTGTTGCCGTATAGAGCAGCACTGGTTAAACTTTTCGGTAGGCGTAACCATCTTCGTAGTCGTGTGCTAATTCTTTTTTCTAATTGTTCTATATGAGAAGACGTAAATTCGTAAATAGACAATGGCCATAAGATTTTAGGAAGAATGGCATGCTGATAAATCGAAGCTTTAAATCGGCCTGGAAAGCCGGATTTGTCAACTCTCTTTAACCAAGTTTCTAGTTTGTCTTTTGTTTCTTAGATTGCTGTTGCGTCTTTTAGAGAGTGATCTATACGTTTTCCAAGGCTTTTTACGGGCTTTTCCCTAATTGTTTGTATGTCTCCCCGGTTAGTCTGAATCGCTCCTTGTCTAATATGTTACCTTTCCTTAAAACGAGTGACCTTGATTTCTCGGGGTTGAAGCTCATTCGGGCCCATGTGATCTGCTTTTCAATCCCCTTCAGCAGCCATCTCGCGCCAATCACGGATGTAGTAGTTATTGTCATGTCATCCATGTAGGCTCTTATAGGAGGTTGCCTTAATCCTGATCTGGTGACCGGCCCTTTACATTCTGTTTCTGCCGCTTTAATTAACATGTTCATGGCTAGACAGAAGAGGGTCGCTGAGATTGTGTATCCTGTTATGATGCCTTTCTCCAATTTATGCCATGCCGACGTCGTATTTCCTGATAACGTTCTCATTTGGAAGTTATTATAGTAATCAGCGATTAATTCAGTAATTTTACTTGGTTCATAATGGCGAGGGAGGGCTTCTTCTACTAGTTTATGTGGTATTGATCCGTAGGCGTTTTTAAGATCTAACCACACGATTGCTATATCGCCCCTATTTGCCTTCACTTCTTTTAACAGTTGCGATACGACCCCTATATGCTCTATAAATCCCGATATTTCTGGTACTCCACCTTTTTGCACAGAGGTATCTATGTACTTATTTTTAAGAAGGAAATCTGCCAAGCGTCGGTTAAAGATGCTAAAAAATATTTTACCCTCTGTGTTCAACAGGGAGATGCATCTAAATTGGTCTATCCTTCTGGATTCCTCCTCTTTAGGGATCCAAATTCCTTCAGAGTGTCTCCATTGTCCAGTTATTTTCCCTATTCTCCAAATAACTTTCAATAACCTCCATAACATCCACACGGATCTTTGGACAATGTTTGTAAACTATGTAAGGCACTCCGTTTGGACCTGGTGTGGAGGCCGTTCTGGCTGCTTTAATAACTGCGTTAATTTCCATCCAAGTTGGTTATTTCAAGTCAAAAGGCGTTAATGGTGCATTAGGGATTATCAGGGATGCGTTTTCTACAAATTGTAGCTGTCTGTTTGGATCACTCAGAGTTTCTTAGAGGAAAGCATTAATTTCACTAGGGGTACTCTCCAGCTGACCACTTCGTTTTCCCCTAACAGCTTCTTTGTGAAATTGAATGGATTTGAGAGAAATGCCATCCGTTTCTTTGCCCTTTCTTTCCTCCTTCGTCTATGCCATTCTGCTCTACGTAAAGACTTAATTCTTAAACGAATTAGGTCTCTAAGCTCCCGTAAGGGTTGTCTCTCTTCGGGTTTCACGATTTTAAATTGTTTCCGAAGAGATCTGAGTTCCGAACTGAATTGTTTAATCTTTAATTCCCTCCTATTTTCTTTGCTAATATCCTTCTTTTCCTTCCGCTCCTCATATCCAAATTTCCCTGCTGCGTAACTAGTGATAATCTTTGACATTGTCGCTAGTCGTTTATCCACCGAACCTCTTGATGTTATTTGAATGATCTCGCTGATGTCCACGTCGAAATCGTGCCAGGCGTGTTTGCTACTGGCTGGTGGCCACTTTATCTTTCTTCGAAATGGAGCATCAGGCACAGCTTGAACCTCTGCTTGGGGGGACTGGGCACTGTGATGAGCTTCCCGGCCCTGCCCCTCCTGCGTCTCACCAGGAAAAATTCCTGCACGCTGCTGTTGGTTCGACCGCACCTCGACACTTCATTTTTGCCTGATGTATTTTTAGGCCGCGCATATTTTTACACATCTTTCCACATGGTCATGTCAGTCTCGTTGTCCGTAGATCAGTAGCTTGGTTCGTTTCCGATTCATCCGGCCTAATGGGGATCTCATTCTCCCCCGCTCTCGGGATCCCCTGGAGGTATTTATACGCATGAGTTTCTGTAGCGTTTCTTGAATAGCGTAAGTCGGGTTGCTAGCCCAGAAATACACTTTTGTGGTCTCTCCTCACCGTCAATTGTCTTTCTAATTTGTCAACCAGTCTATTCCTGGGTTGTCATCCGATCTGTTATATATATATATATATATATATATATATATATATATATATATATATATATAAATATAAAAGTGAACATAGAAGTCAACACTTAGAGGCGACAGTCTGTTTCATGCTATATGCAATCGTCAAGCCACAATATATATATATATATATATATATATATATATATATATACTAGGAGTAGAGCCCGGCGTTGCCCGTGGATGTAACAGTAAGAGATAGATCAAGTATCGACCATAAAGACTGAAAAATAAAATTCACAAAGATTATTGTTTAAGGTTGACGGACACGCATGTCTTAATTAGTTTTTTTTTTTTGTTGTTTTTTTTTTTTACGAATTGGTCAAACCCAAACTCAAACAAAAACATTGTTTTCAATCGTTATGAGTCTACCGATTGAATAGAATTTTATTATAAACAATTGTCTTGTAAATGGAATTTTTAAAGCATTCTGAATGTAAAAATAAAGAAAAAAGTGTGCAAGACAATAAGAAAAACTACCTGCAAAAAAAAAGTAAAGTTTTTTTGAAATCGGTTGAAAAATGTAGGAAATACGATCCCATATATAAACGAACACACACACACACACACACACACACACACACAAAGAACATACCTGGGTTTTGTAATAAGTATAACTCGTTAACTCGATATTAATATAACTCGGTATGAGTTGTCCCCCTTTCATTAATGCCTCTTAATCGTGTTTTCAAATTGATTTTGTGCAAAAACAATTTCCAGAACCACCGCAAGGTAATTTTGCGTAGTCCTGTGAAGTTTTGTTGAAATCGGTTGAAAAATGTAGGAAATCCGATACAATATATAAACGTACAGACACACACACACACAATCTGCGTTTTATAATAAGTAAGATATTAAAATGATGAAACAAAGTGGAAAATTGATTAACGATGCTCTCCTTCGCTTCCTCTGATTAGAATGAAAGAAAGACAAAACTGTCTGGCCACTTGCTTATTTTATTTATATTGTAGCCGGTATGTATTGTTTTGATGAGAAGTTATAATCGTCTTGTACATTTAACCCGCTAACAGTTTTGGTGGACTCGTATAAATTCAAATAACACATAGAATTTGTACAAAGAAATATTAACAAATCTATTGCCAGGACATTTTAAAAAAGAAAAGATGAAAAATGATATGCGAAAAATACAATGCAACTTTAAGTGTCTGTAGTTGATTATCACATTTCGAAGGAGTGAAAAGAATCCATCTTTTCGCTATGAAAAGTCACCGAGAAAGAAATCTAGTCTTTCAACTCTCGCACCGCCTGTAAATTGTAAGGGGACGATAATTCCAAAATCTCGCAGCAATGAGATTTTATTAATCAGGGGGCGGTATTCCAACAATATCTATACTAAAACCTTTAGGTTTGGTTGGATTATAACCAAAAATTAAAAGGGTTCTAACATAGATATAGAGATGAAACAATCAAACAAGTGGACAGGCAGTCTCTCAAGTCTAGGCATTGGGAGGTGATAAGCTAAGATAATTTAATTTAATTTATAATACCCACTTATCTTCAAAGATCTAAATGCATTTTCCTTACATACAGTTTCTTTTCTTTCTTTCATTCTAATCTGAGGAAGTCAAAAACATCATACTCTCTCAGTCGAAACGTGTCTTTAATTTACTGTCTTCTTTGTTGCGTCAACTTCTCTTTCGTTTCGGATACTATCATACATCCTGAAAACACACACACACACCCAAATAAATATATATATATATATATATATATATATATATATATATATATATATATATATATATACGGACACACAGATATATATATATATATATGTATGTATATATAAATAAAAAGAAAGAACAGTAAGATATTTTCATGTTTTATTCTTACTTTTACAAAACAGTGCTCAATGTAAAATGTAAATTTACAGAGTATAAATATTATAAATTAATTGATTTAAAATATTGTTTCTTCGCTACATAGTAATGACCATGTTTCAATATATATATATATATATATATATATATATATATATATGAAGAAATATAGTTTTAAGGCGTGCTATATTTATGGGATAAAGTGCTCAATATCAGAGATACAGCGTATGCAAATATAAATATAAAAGTGAACATTGAAGTCAAAACTCAGAGGCGACAGGCTGTTTCATGTTAGACGCAATCGTCAGATCGCGAGTGTTGGATTTTTCCTCGGCTATTTATATATATGGTTCAGTGGTGCATTGTGAGTAATCTATTCTGGCGGTTATTTTTGCGGGAGTGGCTTTGTTTGAATAAATACTACAAAATGAAAATGTAAAACAACTAAAATAAATTAACCCAAATAAATAAACAAACTCACCAACAGTGCTCGATAGAGAAGTAGAATGGAGATTATAATTATTTTTTTTAAATTAAAAAAGAAATATGATTCCATCGTGACACAAAAATTAACTATGCTACGGAATGTTTTACACATTTATAACAATGAATTTAAAACTATAAATGAGTAATATATTTCGTAGTAAAGCTATTCCAAACATAGCCTGAAGATGAGACTGCCACCCGGTAGTTAGGGTTTAATATTGAAACTAAACCTGAATACCAGTTTCGAAACATTGTAATTTCTGTGTCGCGATGGAATCACAATTTTTAAAAAATAATTATATATATATATATATATATAGATAGATAGATAGATAGATAGATAGATACACCGAGTGATCTCCCTCCCCATTTTTGTTGAATAAATATTTAACTTAGGTGTTTGTGTTTGTGGTTCTTTTGTCACGTGGTATAATTTTAGCTATCGCCTATAAATATGCGTTTCTCTTTGCCTCGTTAGCCGAACTTTCCCTGACGATCCGTTTAGGTGAAACCTACGTAGGTTTGTCTGGCTCACTAGGTGTATCTAGGTCTGCTCTACGGTTGTATTGAGCTCTTTTGTTAGTTGTTTACTCGTATCGGGGTTTTTTCTTTTGGGCTTCAGACCTGCATCTGTGCGATTTTTTTCGGCAGTAGTTCATGTTTGTAGCTCTTTCTTTTTTTAAAACCTTTTTTTCCCTCGAGATTGATTTGATTATTGGCAAATCAAAAATTCAAGGATTTTTCGAAACGAGTCTATTTGTATGTATATATATATATATATATATATATATATATATATATAATAATTATTTTTTTAAAAATATGATTCCTTCGCTACATAAGAGTTCTCATGTTTCTAAAACGAGAGCCGAAGCCTCAATATGATTATAAAAATTAAATTGAGTTAAAGTATGAAGCCCTGTTTCATCCTCAAGCGAAAATTTAGGAATAACCAATCTTGAAATTTACGCATCTTTATAAGCATGTTCATTCGCAAAATTAGTTACTATGGAAACGGCTGGAGCCACCAATTTGGTAAGGGGCCTAAGAGATAATTTTTATCCGCATATCAGTCATCTTCGGAAAGAGGTCAAGCCGAGGTAGGGTGGGGGTATCCATTTCAAAGCGAATGATGGGATTCATGTGCGCACATCGTCTGGTCAGTCACAGCGTAAGATAGCTTTTGGCACCATAATATGTTGTTAAGTGTCTAGTTTTATTTTATTTATTTATTTATCCTTTTATTTTATTCTATTTTTTAAAGGGCTGTTTCGTACTTAAACGCGTCGCACTGAACTACAATTTGTTTTATTATTTACCTAACATGTTCTTTCCTAATTTTCTACATATCTGCACACACACGCACACACATATATATATGTGTGTGTTTGTGTGTGTGTTTTAAAAAATCTCCCTCTGCTTGTGAATAACTGTCTCTGAAGTAACTTTATCTATAGTTTTCATTTGTTTTTTTATCGTTCATTTTGGTCAATTCTTATTTTGTTTAAAGGCCTCTTTCAAGATGTTTTAAACTAGAGTATGGGAAATTCCTGACTTTAAGAATTCCATGCTTGGTCATTTCGACAGTTTTATTGGTTGCTGTGACGGGATGTGTGTGCTAATTTTATGTTATCTTTTAGTTTTAGAAGACAGTCTGTGATGTGTATATGCCTATATATTGGTATGAGTGTGTGTATAAATGTGAGAACTCAACACCTCTGCAAGCATGTCAGTCTTGTGTAGCTGAGAAATGTGGGTAGGGCTTGATTTATGGGGTTATATATTAATTCTATCTACGTTGTCAAATTTATGGTTAAGCCCATCTGGACAAAATGATTTAAGGCGCAAAATCCATGTGACTTCATCTTCCTCTACTATTTTTCTAAGGTTTTTTCTATTTTTTCAATTATAGTGAATTTGGTATGGCTTTTAAAATCATATTTTTCTAAGCAGAATTGTTGTTCCACAGGCAATAATCTTTTATGTGGAGTCGACTTAATTCGATTCCGATAATTATTAATTCTATAGTGAAAGGGCCATTCAGATTTTCCCTCATATTGTTTCTGGCATAGTGTGCATTCTAATAAGTAAATTATGTTATGACTTCTACAGTTAGAGTCGTGGTAGATTTTGAAAGTAGATTTACTGATTGAGCTAGTGAACAATTTGGTATGTCTCATGTGGTTACAACATTTTATATATATATATATATATATATATATATATATATATATATATATATATATATATATATATTAATTATATATATATACGTATATTGTGTATATTTCGGCAGAAATTTTTCATGGATGCATGTTTCATTAAATGATATTAATTAATTAATTGTTCGCAATGATTCTTCCCCCCACCCCGTTAGCGATATGCAAAAAACCAACATAGTTTACAAATTCAAGTGCCCTTTGGGAGATTGTATCTCCAATGGATTAAATAATATTTATGTTGGTCACACCATAAACTCGCTTTCAAGACGCTTGAGTCTACATTTGAATGATAACATTTTTAGGCATTTAAAACAACATGCCTAGCCGCGTACACAATTCCGGAAAATCCTTGTTAAAAACACAACTATACTATAACAATAAACAAAAACTAAAAATTCTTGAAGCTATATACATAAAACAGTTGAAATCTAACCTGAACAAAATAAACTACTAAATCTCCACAAAATTTCTTATCATTCTTACATCCTATAATTGATAACCGAAGCCATTGGTTTATACCAACGGCTTCCCATACTTAATACTTCTCGTTTTCACTCTCGCATGGTCATGTGTGACGTCACGAGCTGTGACGCGATTTCCGCTTCCGCATCTTGTATACACGTCTTAGTCGTTGCTTTGAAATTTTTCATGCAACAAAAACAGACTATCATTATTGTTCCGTGTATTGGTAGGTATATTGAGATATTATTGTCATATTTAAGTAAATGCTATGTTTATAATAAACAGTATTAACGACATTTACCGGACTGAATGTCCGAGAAAGCACGTCAGGCTATATGACGGTTCCTTATAGGATGCAGGTTCGATTCCTGTCGGAACGCATATTTTCTATGAAAATTTCTCTGACATTCAGGTCGGTAAATGTTGTTTAATACTATTTATTATAAACAGAGAATTTACTTAAATATTTGTATCTATAAAAAGAACGTATAAACATAAAAAAATGTCTCAAAATAATTGTCGAACTTTGTCCATTTCATAATGTGTGACGTCATTTGTTTACATTTGGATACGCATCGAGCAGATATGAATGTACGAGAGAGAATCATTGAGAATTGTAGTTTAAAAACAGTAAAATCGACCTTGCGAACCGGAACGCTCCTCTGTGGCTAAATCGGTAAAAGCACGTCAGTCTATATGACGGTTCCGTATAGGATACGGGTTCAATTCCTGTCGGAGGACGGATATTTTCTGCGAAAATTTCTCGGACATTCAGGTTGTTAATACTGTTTATTATAAACAGAGTATTTACTTAAATAATTTTTATCTATAAAAAGAACGTATAAAAATAAGAAGTGTGTATATATATATATATATATATATATATATATAAAATACCCCACGCCGACTCGGAGTTTCATGCACCACGCTATCGTCAGGTACTGATATGCACATATAAAACGGCGTTTTATCCATATATTCTTAATAGTTTATTGCATTTTATTAAATATTATTATTTCAATGCCAAGGGTTTTCGATTCATTAACACTATTTTCTCGACGATGCTGTGAGAGGCTGTTTTCTTAACAGAATTAAATTTTATGAGAAAAACAACATCAAAAACGGTACGTGACAAGAGACGCATGTGCATAAAACACCTTTATTCTGACGTCAGACCTTAAACGCTGTGAAAATTCTTTCTTTTTACTTTGCACCTTTCTTGCAAGTGATGAGTTTACTCAAAAAAAAAAAAAAAAATTATTTGCGTTATAGAAAGCATCCGGAAGCCCTGCACATTTCGAAAATGTAAATTAACTCGAGAAAACGATGTTTCGCAAAAATAAATTAGATTAACTCACAACAAAAACAACCAAAAATAACTAATATGTCTATTTCGATGTATTGGCACCAGAGTTTGCCAAGTCATATGAAATTCGTATCCATAGATGAATAGATTATTTAGACATTCAATCATTTTTAAACAACAGCGTCAAACATAATGATTCAACAGGAAAAGAGAATAGACATTGTACGATTATTAGTTTATATTCACAGAGTCAAGGCAACGTTTTTTTTTAAGGTTTATGGAAAACATAACCTTAATACTGAAATGATTCAATCGTGGTTTTGTGACAGTATAAATAACATCGCGATGTTATCATTCGCTCAAAAAGAGAATCCTAAAAACAAATCTTGAATTATCATTTTTATAGGAACAATTTATAGAAACATCTTCATTTTTCTAGGAAGAATTCAAGTCTAAATAGTGTAATTTTTATTTTATTTTAAGCCTGATACATACATGGAGATGAATGTCTGTTATTATACAAGAAATGATCATAGTAGTAGGTTGGTGCAAAAATAATGTCGTTTTCTCACATATGTGAGAAAACGACATTATTTTTGCACCAACCTAATAATAAAAAAAATGTCAAACGACTCTAATTATTCAGTATGTGTTTATATCTCTGAGGTGAGGAATTATTAAAATAACGTAATTAATGCAAGTGGCTCTAATTCAAAAATGCAGTAAGTTATAAAGCGGTTATCGATAACTAATAGGCTGCCATTATTTCAAGCAATGGCTTATTTTTATTTCGATAATAAAGAAATTATTACCTAATTATTGCAAACTTGATTTAGAGAAGCCAGTTCAAATAGATTGTTTATTAATTTCATTAAGGCCCACGTTCCTAATTCAGGGGGCGCCTGTTTTACCCAGCCCTTCTTATAAACATTTTCATCGCACCAATTCTAAATAAGTGCTGTCTGTTAGTCGTTCGAAAATTAGAATAGAGTAATGTACGAGACAGAAAAAATACAAGGATTTGTCTGTAAGGATTCGGACACCATCATGAGCTGACGATTTCCTCTGACATGAAATGGAGTGATTATACTGAATCAAATGCCAGGTCACCTACTGGGAATTTGACTCACTGTGCCGGGCCAGACATTACACATTTATAAATCTACGATCCGTCAGTCGATTTAGTATGGCTGTCCTGTCTAAGTCCATGTTCCTGCTATACAGAGTGAGGCAAAAGTCGCTCAACATACAATACTTATCGTCAGAATCCATTCTACTCATTATAAATCTACCATCCGTCAGTCGATTTAATATGGCTGTCATATCTAAATCTATGCTCCTGCTATACAGAGTAAGGCAAAAGTCGCTCAACATGCAATGTTTATCGTCAGAATCCATTCTACACATAAATCTACCATCCGTCAGTCGATTTAATATGGCTGTCATATCTAAATCCATGCTCCTGCTATACAGAGTGAGGCAAAAGTCTTCTAATTTTCCTCCTCTCCCAATAACTAGTTCTAGGACAGATGACTACTCGACATTTACGTCAGGGACCATTGGGTCGCTAGAAAAATGCGTCCCTAGACAAATGCGTGCCAGGATAATTGCATATTTTTTATCATTTTTTGAAGCTTTTAAATGCCATTAGCATGAATTTTGAAAAAAAAACATAGTAATATTCCTAAATGTTTAAAAAAGGAATAAAATTTTTAAATAGCAGATTAACAGTTTTTCAAGATCGCTCTATACATCGCCATTTTGTTTTTGTTTCATCGGCGTTTTTC
This sequence comes from Acanthosepion lycidas, assembly GCA_963932145.1. Taxonomy (NCBI): domain Eukaryota; kingdom Metazoa; phylum Mollusca; class Cephalopoda; order Sepiida; family Sepiidae; genus Acanthosepion; species Acanthosepion lycidas. Next base: position 20,805,563 of record OZ010591.1, read on the forward strand.
TTATGATAGTGGCAGCTGTAATGTTTCTTGTCCACAAATAATTTTCCACCAATGTTTAATTTTCGGAACATAGCCATGGGTTCCAAATAAAAATATAATCTGTAAAATTCAGCATCTATTCGATGCTTGTGGTACGCACTGCTGGAGTGAACTAAAACTGCTAGGTTTATTTTCCCTTGTTTTAAAATAGAAATTTTACTATCTCTTTTTATTTATAGTAACTACCTTTCTGCTTGTTTAGAGTAATTTACGGGCGTGTAAATTTGTATACGAAACAACTCTTTAAAAAAAATAATAACTTCAAAAATTATCAGAGGTACGTATTTGTCCAGGGACGCAATTGACTGGTACGCAATTATCCGGGGCGCAAATGTCTGGTACGCAACTGTCTGTTCACCCCAGTAACTACCTTGGTTAGTGGTGCAGTGGTATTAGCGTTTGGTCGGGATTGGGCGTGTTGATTTCAACTTCAAGCTAAGGCCATTCTATCATCTTCTATGTGTTATTTAAATATTTTGAACGTAATTTTATTTATTCATTTATTTTACATAGTAATGTTTTTAGTGGTACAAGTCTATTCTAGCTTTTCTCAAGGTATTTTTTTGCGTTTAAATAAATATAACAAACCCTAGTGGAATTGAAAATCGGCCCACCGATTAACAATTACGTCTACCGCACATCTAACCTTACAACACCTTTTATTCCCAAGCGGTCACCCATCTAGATACTGACTATTCTTGACATTGCTTAACTTTAGTGATTGTATGAGAACCGGTTTTTCACCATAATACGGCCATAATCTAGAAAATATTTTTAGATTTTAAGTTTCTTTTTCTATGTAATAATGATTTAGTGATATAAATCTTATTAATTAATCCGTAGCTTGGTGAGAAGAGGTGGATTCCTACCTTTCCCAAGGGTATTGGAACCCGGATGTCTGATTTATAATTCCGAGCCATTATCCACTACACCACCCGCACATCCAACCTTACAAAACCTGGTTTTCCCAGTTGGTTATCCATCTATGCACTGACCAGGCTCAACATTACTTAACTTCGTTGATCGTACGGGAACCGATGTTTCGTCGTGATATGGCCGTAAGCCCATGAAATGTTAAGATATGCAAAACTAGTCTCTGATTAAAATGTTGCAATAAAACAAGATTAACTTATTCGTTTCAGTAATCAATGTATTACGGAAGGTTCTTCTCAGAGCTCAGCAAATATCGGAAATCTATGGTAGGCACTGACCGAAAACAAATTACGGTCTATACAACAATGATGAGGATGCTAGTTCGTATAGCTCAAGAAATACACGGCAATCTCTTAGAACTCCAGGCAGGATTCATTTTAAATCATTTAATTCTGTGTTATCTTCTGTCGACCGACCATAGCACGTGTATTTCCCCGTTTCCCCAGGGGAACATACCTGGTTTCTTACCAGATAAATGCCAATCGGTTCGGCCTTCGTAGCGGAACCTAAGCAGACGTCTGGAATATTGACAAGGTTTTTAATACCGTATGCCTGTCTTAATTGTCAGAGACTGATGATGTTTCACTAAGAAGAAAGTTGTCTGAATACATCTTATGAGATTATTTGAAACGCTACCTTAGAAATAATGGTGAACATGCCGAGAGGAACGACAAGAATACTTTATAAAGTAGTTATATAATCCAATATGCGCAGTTTAGCTTTTCGCTGTTGTCCACCTCTGGACATAAGGGATAAGGAATTTACATTCTATGAAGAATGGCGTTGTTTATGCCCGTCTGATCACTGAACCAATATATATGATGTCCAAAAGTTCAAGGAACTCGAGACACGAAATAGCTTTCTCAAATAAACAAAGAATTTTTTCCATAGTGGAATGACTTTGAGATATGTTCGAAAAGTCCAGCGAGAAAGGTTTGCGTAATTGATTGATACCGATGTTCCTTCCCTTCAGATTTTCTAGTTTTCTAGTGCATATATTGACCTACCCTGTCATGCTGAGTTTTATAATCAGTGCTTACCAATAGTTGTGCTAACAGTTTCCTTTTTCCCACTTCTCGCTTGTGGAGCTCTCGTCCGACTTCTTGGTTTCAAGTTAAGATTAATCTTCAAAAATGTATATGCAATGTCAATTATCTTGTCTTCTTAATACCTTTTCTTTATTTATTGCTCTTTAATAATGTTTTTTTATATTTTTTCACACTCGTTAACCGTCTGCGTATTAGTGGCTTTGTTGCTTTACTTAGGGTAAAATGATATAAGAAAAGTGTTTTTATAATTGCTTAAAGCTTGCGTCTTCGCGGCCTTTTTTTTAGCTTCATTTGGTAGTCGTGTGTTTTTAGTTATTTTACTTCCAATGAGATTTAATGTTGAGTTCCTCTGTTCGTTTTAATATTTTTCATGATAGATAATTTATTGTAGCATCCGTACAGATGAAGTTTTTAAATATTATTTTTTCTTTTGCCAATTGTGGTATTTTTATAGGTTAGCTCTGATTGGATTAAACCTTTACCACCATTTTTTCATGCAAGACAAAGACGGTAAGAATCCGTCTTCAGATCGTTCACATTATGACAAGTCTGTTATTTTCTTAAAACGGAATTATTTTCTTTCTTGCAGTCGATAATGGCGGAAGTATTAACTTACAAATGTTATCGCCAAAATCTGGTTCAATACGTACAAGTGATGTTATTCTTCTGTCCATCTCTTGATTTTTCATTGTTCGTCACATGCTTTGTGCCATTTGAATCTTTTATTCCTATCTATTCTAAAGCCCCACCTAGATTAAGTTCTTTTATTGCAGCATCCATATTAGAAAGGATTGACGTAAATTTTCTAATATTTTTCAACACTTAAAGCAGAGGGCGATTTAAGAAAAGAAAAAAAAGGAAAAGACTGTTTAACAATGTTCAGCAATATTTCGACAGTATTTCTATCTTCTTCCAATTATGTTTAAAAATTGTATACAACATGGACAGTTTGATTGCACATGTGGAGTTTGACCAGGAGACAGGCTCATATGTGTCATCTAACAAAAATACTGTTTGTCTATATTTCTGAGATAAGGTAATATGTACATTATTTACATTATTCGGACTATTGTCCTCATCTTTGTTGCCATATTTATTACAAAGTTTCGGACTTTCAGTATCTGTCTATATCTCTGAGATGAGATATTATGTACACTATTTACATTATTCGGACTATTGTCCTCATTTTTGTCGCATATTTATTACAACGTTTCAGCCTTTCAGTATCTGTCTATATTTCTGAGATGAGGTATTATGTACATTATTTACATTATTCGGACTATTGTCCTCATCTTTGTCGTCATATTTATTGCAACGTTTCGGTCGTTGTACGTTTTGGTCGTTGTACGCTACGGCCTTCTTCAGAGGGGAATTAACAGGAAATAACTGATAACTGACATCCATAAAACATGGCACGTGGAACTAGAACAGTCTACCCCAGTGAGCGAAATAAAGGCTTAAGTTCGACATTCCAACCACCTGAAGAAGGCCGGAGCGTACAACGGCTGAAACGTTGTAATAAATATGGCGACAAAAATGAGGAAAATAGTACGAATAACGTAAATAAAAATAGTGTTATGGAGATAGAAGCAACACTGGTACCATTTTCTTCATAGCCAGACCGCAAAAATCCTGAAGATATTCCACGTAATCAAAGCACTCGGTTGAGGATCTTCCCAGACAGTGGGGCCACTATCTGCCTGGGAGGACCCAAGCACCTACATTGCATGGGTCTCAAGGAAAGTAACTTGATCCCATCCAAAAAACCCATTCGTGCAGTAGGGGGCACAACCCTTATGGTTGCCTGTTCAGTTCAGTGTTGGAGAAATGGCGACAAAGCAAGCCTTGTATATATGCAATAATATCGATAAGCTATATTTTAGCAAGGCCGCCTGTATTGATGTAGGCATACTGTCTCCTCACTTCCCCGCACCTATGACTATGTCAGCCCAAAGCAACGTAAATTGGATGACCAATGATCATACAGCAGGTGTGTGCCTCCCCAATATGGAGCAAAATAATCCACAAAATTTCAACTACCGATTCGCCCTGAAGAACCCCTCCTTTCCAGCAAACGAAGAAAAAAAATTTTTTGTAGATTGTTTTTATATTTTTATATATAAAAACAATTTACAAAAAAAATTATACGTTTATACAAACGTCGTCTGTCTTGAAAAAAAAACGGTTCTACTGGTAATCAGTGCGTCAAAACGAATGAAACACAGCCTCTTAATTCCTCTTATCAACAAGGAAATTTCAACTTTAGCACGATTGCCATCATGTTACTTACGTGTCGGTTGCTTTTCATTCATGCTGGCTGCTTTTCATTCGTTTTATCGCGTTGATTACCAGTACAGTCGTTTTTCTTAAGACAAGCGATGTTTGTATAAAGATATTTTTGTGAACTTTTTGTAGATTTTTTTATATTGTTAGACTTCTGCAATTTTTCAGCATAACTTTCTTTCAAACGAAATAAAGAAAAGAGTACTGAACTGTTACGTGGTATGGGTATTTCTATATGGAAGAGACTTGAAGCAACAGAGTTGTGATTCTACAGAAGGATGATGAGAATACTATTCACTGAATACGTGAGCAAGTACGAACTTTTAGAAAAAGTGAAAAAAGAGCGCATATATGTAACATCAGAATGAGACAGTTTAAATTTCTAGTGTGCATAATGAGAAAAGGGGGCTTGGCAAATTTAACACTCACACAACATATTGAAGGCAATATAGACAGAGGAAATCAGCGGGTAAGAAACACAGTGTAACAGGGATTAGGGGATATGGCAAAATGACAAGTACTACAAAGGACAGAAAATTGTGGAGAGCCATGGTCGCCAACATCCTGAAGGGACAACGCGTATAGACGGAGAAGTTGCTATAACATGCCACATTATTTCAATCTTTGTTTGCATTTTTTGTAATTACCCAACTTCCTAAATTCTATGAAAGAAAGTTTGCGATCGCAAGGTGCTCTTATGCTCATTATCAAACTATTTTGTTGATCTTAAACAGTTTATATCTAGCTGTCATTGTTCGATCTGTGCTCACAGGGAAGTCTCATAAAATAGTTAAGTTTTCTCTATCAATTACAGGTTGAAAATGATGTTTGATTATTATTATTATTATTATTCCCTTTCAATTACTGGTGTGTACTCATTTCTTTCTGTATCCCCTCCCAGAGACCTAAGGTCAGAAATGGCATCATGACATTTTCCACTGAGCAATTAAAAAAATAAAAAAATCAACACATTTATTTTACATAGACAAAGCCCCTCGTAAGGTGTGGGCTGTACTCGTGAGAACAGGCTTTTTGTATTTCTTTAAGGCATAGGCTACGAGGAATCCCTTCAAAGTGTCTACTGGAATCTTTTCCAACCAATCCTAGGGCTCCAACTACAACAGGGAATGTTGATGTTCATATGTGCCACATTTTTGAGATTTCTATTTCAAGGTCCTTGTATTTTGACAGCTTTTTGAAGATCTTCAAAGATACATTGCAGTCTGCAGGGACTGCCATATCAATAAGGAGGCAATTTTTTGTTTGTGATCTTTAATAACAATATCTGGGCGGTTGACTTTGATTGTTTTGTCAGTGTGTATTGTGTAGTCGCATAGAATTGTAACAGGTCCTATCTCCGTAACCGGGTCTGGGTGGTGTTCATACCAATTTCTTTCAGTTTCCTTCCCGTAGAAGTTGCAAATTTTCCAGTGCAGATATTGACCTCTGTCATACCGGGTTTTATATTCAGTAGGTGCCAATACCTTGCAACCTAATGCAAGATGATCAATTGTTTCTGGATATTTATCACAGAATCTGCATTTTTGCCTAACACAATATTTTATTATTATTATTATTATTATTAATAGTACCTTTGAGAAATTCACGGGTTTTCTGTTTGAACTTTGTTTAGTTTGTTTTTTCTTTTTCCCAATGAAATCAGACATCGTCACTGATTTGTCCTTTCCGACTCTCCTCTCAATCAAAACGGAACAGTGCGTTATCTATGAGGTATTGCCAGGTCGTTTCATTCTTTCTTCTCTTCTTTTTTCCTTTCTTTCTCTCTTTCTTTCTTTCTTTCTTTCTTTCTTTCAGTGAAACCAAATGGCGTCTCTGAATTTGTCTTTTACGTTATTCCACGTGATCAAAACTGAACAGTCCGTTATTTGTAGGTAGTGACAGGCCGTTTCTTTCTTCCTTTTTCCGTTTTCTTTTCTTCTTGCTTTCTTTCTCTCACTGAAACCAAGTAGCGTTTCTGATACGTCTTTTCCGTCATTCCACTTGATCAAAACGTAACAGTGTATTATCTCTGAACTACTGAAGGGCAGTTTCGCCCGCTGAAAGCGAGTAGCGTCACTGATATGCCTTTTCCCGTCTTTCCACGCGATAAATACAGAATAGTCCATTGTTTATGAAACTATTATCAGGGCGAGACTTCTAGCAAAGAAACTAACGGAGGGACAAACATAATTATAATGAGATGACGCCGTAGACATTCATTATAATTATTATTTTACTGAAATAGTCACCATTCTTTTTAATAAGAGCATTATCGTTGATATTGTTACAATTTCGACCAGGTTCCATTTTATTCTACCATTATTCTTTTACTGGCATCATCATTTTTCTTCTGGCAGTTAGAGTTGTTCTTATTATGAATATTGGTAGTCGTATTAATCGTAAGAGGTCGAGCATGAAATCAACACTGGTTCGTCTTGGAAGTCATTTCAGTTCAGATATTTATTTTTTTTATTTTTTTTTTTTACTTCCAGACTCCAATTCATTTCCGCGTGGTGGGACGCCAGAAGAGAACAAGAAAAAAATATTCAAAATTAAAGCAAGCAAATAAATAAAAAAGGTCAAATATGTTAGAATTTTTCTTCGTTTTTGTTGCATGTTATTTATCGTCTGCTTCTTGCTACTTTTCCTCGGAGCGGGTCGCCTTCAGAAAATCTATTAAATTCGTTCGTGCGGCTTATTTGCCCACTGAAGCATGGAAAAATTGGAAAAAATGAAATACATCGGTTCAGAGTTAAATAAATTTGTGCAATGGTTGATTTTATTTCGTTTTTTTTATTATTATTATTTGTGGGGATGATGATGATGATGATGATGATGATGATGATGATGATGATGATGATGATGATGATGATTGCCGGGGACAAATGAATGTCGTGGAGGAGAAAGTAAAAGAGAAAGTGTTGAAAACAAGGCGTTGAAAGACCAGGAAAAGAATACGTAACGCGAAAGAGAAAGGAATAAGATCGAAAAATTAATGAGAAAAAAAGAGTCATATTGATAGAGAGATATTTACCTTAATTGCTGAAGAGTAGATAAAATATTCGAAGAAGAAGAAGAAGAAGAAGAAAGAAAGAAAGAAAGAAAGAAAGAAAGAAAGAAAGAAAGAAAGAAAGAAAGAAGGGGGTATAATCTTTTAAAGAAAGAAAGAAAGAAAGAAAGAAAGAAAGAAAGAAAGAAAGAAAGAAAGAAAGATGGGAAAAGAAAGAAAAATGGTAAGGAGAAGGAAAGACACAAAGAAAGAGATGAAGGAGATGGATAAAGAAAAAAGGTAATAAAAAGAAAGAAAGGAGGAAAGACAGAAAGAAAAAGATGGAAAAAAGAAAATAATTTAATGATAAGAAAGAAAGAAAGAAAGAAAGAAAGAAAGAAAGAAAGAGAAAGGAGATGCGAAAAGAAAAAATAGGGTAATGAGAAAAAGAAAGAAAAAAAAGAAAGAAAAAGGAAAAGGAGATCGGTAAAGAAAAAAGGGCAATGAAAAGAAAGAAAGAAAGGAGATGAGAAAAGAAAGAAAGAAAGTAGAAATGAAAAGAAAAAATATGAACAACCATTTGGCAATTAGCATAAAAAAAGAAAAACACTAAACATATTGTTGTAAAAGATGATCATAATCATTTGTTTAGGGGTACTTCGAAGTGGATTAGCAAGATTGTTTCGCAAGATCAATCACAGTTGATTAGTGAGTTCGAATTTTAACTTGGTGCTCCACACTTTCGGCCTTATGCCACATCTAAGCTATGCTTATAAAATCATTGCTTTCGACTTTATGCCAAATCCAGGCTATGCTTAGTAAACCGCCATAAAAAGTTTGTTAGTGGAGCTGTAAATGAACAAGACAGACAACTTTGAGACAAAATTATATTGAAGGCGAAAGACATGCGACAAATTACTAAGCCATACAAATGTATGTTTTTTGATAATAGAATTTGAAATGACAATGAGAAAAACTTTTTTTGAGAAACAGTAACAATTTTGTTTAAAATTGTAAGAAAAAAAGACGGGTGTCAATAAAGAGGATGAATGGAGAAAAGTAATAAAATAAACAGAATAGGTAATTGGTAAGAAAGAAAGAAAGAAAGAAAGAAAGAAAGAAAGAAAGAAAGAAAGAAAGAAAGAAAGAAAAGATTGTAAGCGATGTTTCAGAGTGATATAGCCGTAAGCTACGAAAGAAAAAAGATGACTAAATTATTGAATTCGAGAAAGACAGTCTAAAAGCCAGCATTCAGTAAGAAAGAAAGAAAGAAAGAAAGAAAGAAAGAAAGAAAGGCAGGAAGGAAGAAAGAATGATTAAGAAAGAAAGAAACAAAATGGGTAAGTGAATAAATACAGAAATGATAGTAAATAAGACAACGTGAAAAAAAAGAATGAAAGAAAGAATGACTAAGAAAGAAAGAATGACTAAGAAAGAAAGAAAGAAAGAAAGAAAGAAAGAATGACAAAGAAAGAAAGAATGACAAAGAAAGCAAGAAAGAAAGAATGACTAAGAAAGAAAGAAAGACTAAGAAAGAAAGAAAGAAAGAAAGACTAAGAAAGAAAGAAAGAAAGAAAGAAAGAAAGAAAGAATGACTAAGAAAGAAAGAAAGAAAAAATGACAAAAATAGAAAGAAAGAAAGAAAGAAAGAAATGAGGAATGGAGTAAGTAAAGAAAGAAAAAAAGAAAGAAAGAAAGAGGGGAAGTGGTTCAGTAAAAATAAAGTAGTAAATAAGATAAAGCGACAGAAAGAAAGAAAAAAAAGTTAGAATGACTATCAAAGAAAGAAAGAAAGAAAGAACGAATGAATGGCTAAGAAAGAAAGAAAGAAAGAAAGGCAGGAAGGAAGAAAGAAAGAAAGAAAGAAATAAAGAAAGAAATGAAGAAGAAAGAAATGAAAAAATATTCACCGAGCCAATAAAAGAATCATGCAAACTTTCTTTGACTTTCACGTCTTTTTCGTTTAGAAGAAAAATAAAAATAATCGAATCAAGGAAAACAATGTGGCAACGAAAGAGAATATAAGAAATGAATAAATATTTAAAAGAAATGTAGTAAGATTTCAAATAAAACCAAAAATGATGCTGAGAAACATTATTTGAATGCCTGGCAGTCCGCAGAACGAGATGTCCTTTCTCGTGATGACATGCGGCTGCTGACGTCATCTCACGCCTACGCTTGGTCACAGTAAGAGTCTCTTAGCCCACCTTACATCCGGACAATGATGACTTTTTCGGTCAAAATGGACGACAAATTCGCAGCACCAGCTATCATCAACATTGATAGATAAGTAAAGTGAATTTGGAAACCATTAGCGCACAGTATTATACACTTGCGAAGAAAAAGTTCCAGCAGAAAGTACGAAAACCGCCATATTTTCTCCTTTTATTGTTTTATTTAATACAGAAATGAAATATCGTTTCATTAGTAACTCGTGGTCGGGAGACAATTCAAAATGGCAGCCTGCATTTTAAAGCAAATTGTATTGTTTAAAAGTAAAGATTTTCAAACAGCAGAATAAAAAAGATGAATAGTAATGAACACAGCTACATCAGGTATTTCAACATGAAACACCTTATTTATCCTAACGGAATTAGGAAACAAATTCGCTTATAAAATCAAAATATTTCCTTTACATCTTTGCATTCTTCTATGTAAAAGTAAAATAACTTTTGACTCTTCACCTAAGTGGCCTTAAACCTCCTTTTACGGGTATGACGATAAACTACATCCGGAACAAGGCCTATATTCGGTAGGTATTGACGAACGTGGAATCATCTCTTAATTGCTGTTGTTACCAGGTCCGCACTTGACCCGGGGTGATAGCAACTGTTAGGACCCAGCTATGGGAAAAGGGTTAACCCACAAATTTGGGTCAAAACACTATTAAATTATAAAAAGGTTTATAGTAAATATACGAGCAATGCATTTTCATAGTAAAAAATATCCCAGCAATACAATTTTGTAAAAAAATAAAACTAAAAATAATAATTACCAGCAATACATTTATGTAAAAGAAATCACTAATGGCCCCCAAAATGAAGTCTGTTCACGCCAACTCGTTAATTTCCCTGATTCTTTTTCTTTTATTAAACCTGTCATTATTAAATTCATGTTTCCCATGTGGGGAAACAAAATGAACGGAATATTACATTAAAATAATAAAATATGAAAATGAATTAAAATTAAAATAAGGCTTTCTCAATCTCTCTCTCTCTCTCTTTCTCTTTCTCTCTCTCTCTACCCCCTCTCTCTATACTTCTCTCAAATAAAAAGAAAAGACTGAACACAACTACAAAATGGCGGAAGTTTGCTGGTCCATGGTCTAGTTATTGTGACTAGAAATCTACCAAAAATAAGAGCGACTCCACGCATAACTTCCGTTATAAAAAAAATGAAAAAGAAAGCGCCAGAAAATAAAGGAATTTTGGTCAATCAAAAATAAAAAGACTTTTGGTGCCAGCCTAAACCAAGCAATCTGGAGCCCTTTCTTAAGTTTAAATAAAATGAAAGTGGACAGGCCAGCGGAGAAGTGTCAGACGAAGAAACCTTCTACGCGTGAAACTAGCGGTCATCTGCTTAACACATTTTCCGCCGTTTTGAGGACTGGAGATACATCGCAGATTGACGTCGCGCCTATTTCCAAAGTAACCACAAGCCCGGTAGCTGACAACAAAATGACGACTATTACCAAAGTCTGACTATCAACTACACAGCCCAACGAACTTTCGCTAATCTGAAATATAAAGGACTCGACCCAATCGAATTAAAATTAAAAAAACGTATATTAATTGTTTATAACTTTCATTCTGTTCGTTTATTCCGAAGTTTCCGAGCAATATTACTAAGAACACCTGGCACTTTTACAACACCCGCTTGAAATCTAAACAACTACACTTTGATCCTAGGCTAAGTCCGCTAAGACTATAATCTGATCATTGATAGTAAGCAGGAAGTAATACAAGTATTTACTTGACGTCCCACGATTGTAGGAATAGAAGATGAAGATCTGGAAGAGGTACAGAAATATAATATCTTATAGAATAATAAAAAAAAATTGGAAAATATCCAGATGTGATATCATGGTTGTACCGATAAATAACCACAGGAGATTAACTTTCTCATAAATAACATTGCATTTTATTTTACTTTGTCCTTCGTCAGTTACGACATTGTACGAAATGGAGCCTTTGTCAGTTATGACATTGTACGAAATGGAGCCTTCGTCAGTTATGACATTGTACGAAATGGAGCCTTCGTCGAACGGCTATTCTAAATCACGTGTCAATTTGATACAGATAGAGAGAGGGAGATTTACAGAATGTTTATATACTTAGATGCCATATCTTTTTTTCCATCCGCGTTCATATAATTGTGTCACATCCTACTTGATAGGGTGTGACACAAGGTCAATTTATGTGGGGAAACCAAGCGCGTGCAGACGGGGCAAATCTAAAAGTAGTCTCGCCCACACAACCGTCAGTTGCGCTGGCATCGCTATTATTAGCGGTCCCTTCTCTTTCGTGCAATGAAGAAGGTACTGCTACGAGCGATTGTTTTCCTGGGCCGGGTACCTCTTGAACATATATATAAAAAAAATCTACCGGAAATGCTTTAATCAAAACTATTAAAATAAATGGGACAACTAGTCAAAATTAAAAAGTGAATTTCGGTTATAATCGAACTAGTTCTGCACACAATACTTGGCTTTTCTAGAGCACAACATTACCTTTTTCTACATCAGCAACATAACGGTATACGAGACGGTGAAGTTCGATCTCGCCTTCACTTCTCGAGCAATGATCGACAGATAAAGCTAGAAAGCTCTTTTGTATGCATCTAAGGATGATTGCGTCTCCGTGCGAAAATGCGAATGTCTATGTACTGAGACTTGATTCATGTCATTCTGTTAACATTCTTCTGAATACGCATGCGCGTGAAATTATCTACCGGCAGCCATTTTGCTTATTTGTCATGACTCTTTATTCTTTTTTTTCCTTTTTGTTTAATTTATAGATTTTTCCACTTCTTTTCAAATTCTAACTTTTCTGTGTTTGAATGCGTAGGTATGTTTTTGTTTTACGAAAAAATCCTAAACATCCATTTGTTTGAACGCGGCATCATTTTCATCTACACTTTTCTACCCAACAGTATGAGTTCGTCGTACTGTGTTGATGCCTCAGGCCAAACGACCGGTCAGCCGGACGCCGTTGTCGATTCAGAATGGCTAAGGTTTTTACCTTTTAGCCTGCTTTTATTTCTACTCCGCGTATCAAGTGCCTGCCAGGTATATTTTAGCTCAAAGTACGTGCTCTGGGGAGAGAGAAAAAAGACACTAAAAGATACTTCAAATATGGCTTCTTCGAATTTGCATGTGTCTTTAGAGGTGGAAATTTGTTCACACAGAGAATTAAAACACGAATATCTTTGAGAAATATCATGGGATCGCATCTACAAAAGAAAAATAGCATGTTGCTGTAGATATGACTGCATATATATTAGGTTGGTGCAAAAATAATTTCGTTTTCTCACATATGTTAGAAAACGAAATTATTTTTGCACCAACCTAATATATATATATATATATATATATATATATATATATATATATATATATATATATATATATGTGTGTGTGTGTGTGTGTGTGTTTGTGTGTGTGTGTGTGTGTGTGTGTATTTTATTAAAAGAGTTGGAAAGGTATTTCTATTAATGTTTTATTTTACTTTTGTTTTTATGGTCTTCAGGAAAACTCTCATTTGCATACAAGAAATACATGGTAAAACTTAACCGAATTACATTGTTAGTCATTTTCAATGAAACATACATTATTGGTGACCAAATACATCACTATACCTATATATATATTTGTGTGTGTGTGTCTGTGTGTGTATGTGTGTGTGCGGGCGTGCGTGTATTTGATTTGGTTTGTTTTACAGCATATCAACCTCAATGGGTCATTTAATGCCGACAAGATTTTTATTGCTGGTAATATTTTTTTTTCCAAAAATGTATTGCAGATAACATTTTTTTAAAGTGTTTCTGGTATTAAAACCTATTTGTAATCTTTCAGTGTTTTGATCCCAGTTTGTGGGTTAATTATTTGCCCATAGCTGTGACCCTAACAGGTGCTACCACCCCGGATCAGGGTGGACCTGGGAAACCAGTAATTAAGAGGTGGTTCCACGCTCCTCAAAGCCTTCTGATCAAAGGCCTTGCTGTTGAACGTAGTTTATCGTCTTACCCAGGACTTGGATGTAGTTTATCGTCATATCCAGGGTGTGTGAATGTGGGGGAACCGTTTGATTGAAACTAGGATTACGCGTTTCGCCTTACTAGGGTTCATCAAATCCAGAAACGAAAGAAAGAAATGTGTGTGTGTGTGTGTGTGTGTGTGTGTGTGTGTGTGTGTATTTGTGCATATATACTAATATACTTAAATAATAGATTAATTCCTGTCGAAAGTCGATATATTCTCCCAGGTTCTGTATTGAATTTAAGCCAAATCCTTAACCTATTCTTCGAATGGCTCGAAAGTGAAAGATTCATATGGCCGTTTTTTTTTTAAATTAATTTAAGATAAATCCTCATCCAATGTTTCAGAATCGGTTAAAAGTAAACTATTTATGTTTCCGCGTCTGACGGTGGCTTTTCCGTTTCGACCATGTGTATAGAATACGTATTTGGGTCTGAAGAAGCCAAGAAAGGCGAAGGACATAATCAAATCTAGTTTCAATGAAATAGTTTCCCGCCTGTCTATATCTCTGAGATAACATATACTTACATGCATTATTTACCTTATTCGGCCCAGTGGTTAAAGACGTTGGTTAGATCCAGTTACTAGACCAAAAGGGTTGTGAGTTCAATACCAGGCCACAGCAGTGGTGAACTAAAAACTTGGAGAGTTAAAGGGAAATAACTGAGACGCCCGGAAGATGCATGGCACGTGGAACTAGAATAATCTACCACGGTGGACGAAATAAAGGGTTCGGTTCGAAATACCAATCACCTGAAGAAGGCCGGAGCGTACAACGGTCAAAACGTTGTGAATATGGCAATGAAGATGAGGATAACAATCCGAATAATGTAAATAATGCAAGTAAATAGTTTCCCATTTGTCAAATTTCTTTAAAAATTTGTCGGTATTCTATACCCTATTTTACATATACACGTGCACACACACACACACACACTCTCTCACACACACATAAACTCACATGCACACACATACACACACACACACACATATATATATATATATATATATATATATATATATATTCAAATGTTTGAAGCCAATTCAAGAATTATCATGGGATAAACTTGAGAGAAGAGTGAAAAATAAAATGAAAAAAAGCTCTTAGAGTCATTGAAAAAAAGAATGGAATCGATTATCAAACTTATACTTTGAAAATCTTTTGCAACGAATGACAAAAATTTTGTGCTGCAGTAATCAAGGATAATGGAGGATATTTTGACGAGAGCAAAATTTAATCATAATTTTTTTTTTCTTTTTGTCATAATAAAATATTTTATAAAAAAATTATATGTCACTTTCTTTTAACCAATGTATAATAATTTTCTCTTTATTTAAAGTAAAAGGCAACTACTTTTGGGGCCAAATTTAAAAATTACCAGGAGTCACCTCAAACCTTTGAACTGTCGTGTATATATAAAATCAGCTTTCATTGCGAATCTCCTGCTGAAAAAGGAGCTTTTCAAACTACTCTCCTAATAGATTTATTTATACTAATAGCTATACTGATAGCTATACTGATAGCTATATTACAATGAATCATTCATACAAAAAGTAGATTAGTAAAGTCAATGATATAAAATGACGAAATCCCTTGGCAAACAAAATTTTAAAGGTGCATTAACCTACAAATCACTCAATGAACGTTATGATACTTGTTTTTAAAAATTATAAGCTGTATAAGGTTAATACGCAAGTACTTTCAACTGTACATTCAGTCATCTTCAGGCATGGAAATTATTTTGTTTTTGTTAAAATTCAGGTAGCATCCGACACGAAAAAATCAAATGCGAATCGAAATATGTTTTTTTTTTAAATATCTTCTTGTTAACGGATACAAACTTTTGGAACGTGCAGTCGCAACGCTAAGGTTGATTTTTTTTTAAATTTAAGAGAGTGCATTTTTTTAACTAATATGGCAATTTAAGAATTTTTTGTTCTAGGAGTTTATCAGTCAATATGTCATGAACTAAATTGTTCAATAGAGTAATGTCTCGGTTGTTATCCCAAAAATTTGCACGTCAGATCGATTCTTTTAAATTAAATGTGTGGTGCAGTTCAATTTATATTACAATGAATGATTCATACAAAAAGTAAATTGATATCTATACTTGTATCTGCTATGTCTTCCCAGAAGGCATCGCTACTTCATCACTCCATCATTTTTCTGCTTCGAGATACCAATGAAACATTCCCTCCATCTTTGCTTTTAACCTTGTCATGTGCACATCCATTCTAGCCGTCTAACCTCTTTCATGATATCGTGAGCTTTGTTTTTCGATCCATGATATATAATAAATGCAAATGTCAGTGTGTCACCCTTTTTCAACTTTACTCCTAGAGGCTGCAGCCCAACATAGCGCACCATTTTAG
Source organism: Acanthosepion lycidas (assembly GCA_963932145.1). NCBI lineage: Eukaryota > Metazoa > Mollusca > Cephalopoda > Sepiida > Sepiidae > Acanthosepion > Acanthosepion lycidas. The sequence continues at coordinate 20,821,485 of OZ010591.1, forward strand.
AATCAGGCCGAATCTGTGAGAAAATTAAAAACATTCTGGGCCGAGTCCAAACCGAAAAATCCTTAAATTCGGAATTCCCAACTTTTCATTACTGCCATTATTTTCGGCGATTTTTATACGTGACTTTTTGCGAAGAATTTTTGGGTTGGTTAACAATTTTTATAACCTAGAAATAAAATTGGGAATAATCGAAATTAATTGCGAAATCCAGTGGAAATCACCCATAAAATAAAAATATTTGTTTGTACGGAAAGTAAGGACCTACATACATCAAATCGTCTTAAATTAAGTGGCAGCAGAAGAATTATCATTGAACTTTTAAAACGTAAGTCTAAATATCAGTTCAATTTTGAGTTCTTCTGTAGCTTATTGTTGCCTAACGTATCTATTTCTTCCTCCTTCCTTATTGTGATGAAGCCACAATCAAGAACTTAAACGCAGCCCGATAAGGCGTCTTTTAAACTAGTATATATATATATATATATATATATATATATATATATATATTATGAAATGGACAAAGTTCGATAATTAGTTTAAGACATTTTTATGTTTATACATTCTGTTTTATAGATACAAATATTTAAGCAAATGCTCTGTTTATAATAAACAGTATTAACGATATTTACCGGCCTGAATGTCCGAGAAATTGTCATAGAAAATATGCGTCTTCCGACAGGAATCGAACCTGTATCCTATAAAAACAGTAAAATCGACCTTGCTAACCGAACGCTCCTCTGTGACGAAATCCGTAAAAGCACGTCAAGCTATATGACGGTTCCGTATAGGATACAGGTTCGATTCCTGTCGGAGGACCCATATTTTCTATGAGAATTTCTCGGACATTCAGGCCGGTAAATGTTGTTATTAATATATAAACATAAAATAACTTTGCAAAAACGACCACCGTACTATGACTTTCTTATAAAATGCAACTCTACAGGATATTTTTTTATCTTACTACAGAATAAGGATTAAAAAAAGCTTAATGAATTTCAAGAACACTTCTTAGATTTCTTTAATATTTGCAAATAGTATCACTGATAACTCTTGCATAAGGCGACGTTTTTTCAATCATTTTTCATTCTACAGTGGTTAAATTTATTCTCCTTTCAACACATTAACCATTAAGCAGCTAGGAGCTATCGATATAAAATCTTTTGTAGATATCAGCGAACGTCTAGTTGAATTCGCCGAGAGAGCATTTTAATCTTTTTATTTCAAGCAATGTAATGCAGTCATTAAGACACAAAAAGGTTACTCGAAATTAAATGAGACCAAGAAATTGTTATAGAAGAGAAAGGACAATAAAAGAATGGGAACTAAGAAGATAGAAGATAACGATTGGCGTTTCACTTCAATTTTTAATGATCGCAATTGACAGGAAGGCAAGAGCTCCATAGGATTCAATTGCAGAATACGCAACTATTCAATTTCTTTTTTAAAAATTTCCATTGAATGATTTATTTTAAAATTGGGTATTAAATTGTAGGAAATTTATTAATTAACTACCAGCATGGCCCGGCGTTGCCCATGTTTGATTCAAAAATCGTACGACTCATACAGCAATCGCTATCACTTGACTTAAAATATTTTTGCCCTTCCTTACCTTTAAAGGAGTGCCCTTTGCCGTGCTGATGTTGCTACATGCCTTGCTTCTTGCCTATCTCACACTGCGAATTTTTTCTAAGCTCTATACTAAACATTAAATCTGTTACGAAAAAAGAACTAAACAAAATGAACACAAAGCGATCAGCTTTAAAAAATGACTCGTAACTGGAAAACCGAATGAAAAAAGAATGTTAACAACAAATACTTTTTCACACACAACCCAGTTCTGCGGAATCAGAATCAACGTTGAGTTTAAGCAAGCGAATAAGCCAAATGGAGTAAATTGCCATGCAGATTTAAATTTTTCCCACTTGTGACGAATGCAGCTATCGATTTTTTTTGCATGCTAGTTAACATTCGTGTTAGTCAGCTGTTGGCTCTCACGCTGGCCAACAGAATCTTCCTGCCTATTCGTCGCAGCCAGCTATAGGCTCTCATTCTGGCCAGTACAAAATGGCCGCGAAGTACATGAAAACTGCCACATGAAAAAATCGATTATTTCCACTATCGATGGGAGTTGGGAAATGCAAAGTCGGTCTTGGCCTTCCCGCTAACTTGGAGCATGTGCATGTAAATTTCCCTCGAAAATTGCGGCCGTGCATTCATTACACACACACACACACACACACACACACACACACACATCCTCCCTTTTATAGATAGAGATCCATGTATAAAAGGATTTTTTATTTGGTTGAATAGAGTGGAATTGAGGTGCGACGATCTCCCACGATGTCATTTGGATTTCCTTTAAAAAGTTTCATTTAAAAATGGGTTTGCTATATTTCCCTTGATTTCCAATTTTGTTTTCCATAGTATATTTATAAAATTGATATCAAATGTTAGGTAATTTCTTCCTTAATCCATGCTTAATTTTTTTTTCAGTAGGTTGAATATAGAGAACATGGGGTTCGACGATGTCACAACTTGTCTTAGGGGTTACGTCTAAGAACTTAAACAGTAAAACGAAGATAATCTTCTTCTTTTATGAGTCATGTCCCTTTAGGACGTAAGCGATCATGTCCCTCCACATCCTCCTGTCCCTTGTCTCTTGTTATTTCTTCAAACCCTGTTCTACCATTCATTTACTATGATTCGCGCTGCTTCCACTGTCCGTCTTTCCCTCAATCTGTCCTGTGAGTATCAGGTTTTCCAAGCCGTCTTACCTCCTTGCGTGCCTTAGAAATTTCAACTGCCTCTTTCTGATGTTAAGTATATCTTTCCTTTTTGTTTTCATTTTCTCCAAAACCTCGTCGTTGCTCACATGTTGGATCCATGGTATCCTCTGCATCTTTCTGTAGAAACACATTTCTGTTGCTTCAAGTCTCTTCTTCATCTTTGAGGAGATTGTCCAGCATTCACTACCGTACAGGAGGACAGATATCACGTAACAGTTCAATATTCATTTTTTTTTCTAATGCAATTTTTCTGTCTCTTAATATTCGGCTTAGCTTTTGGAATGCGTCGTTGATTATCCTATTATGTCTTCGGATCTCGGTGTCGCAATTTTCGTCCTCTGTTAGAACACTTCCTAGATATTTGAATATTTGTATGATTTAGTATCCCTGGCTCGTAATTTGCATTTTATGCTCATCCTTTTGCTGATAACCATGCATTCTGTCTTTTTGTAGTTTAACCTTAGTCCTTTCTTCTCGCTTTCCTTCTCTACCTTCAGTAGGATCTTTTATGGTTTTCTTTCTATGTCTGCCAGTCTAGTATTACGCTTAGATTTATGAAATCGAAGTACTAAAGAGGAAGGCTTATGAGAACAATAGCCATGACAAGGCAGAGGGAAGCCAAGCTACGGGAGTGGAAAACTGACTGGAATCAAGATGCCAGACCAGGACCGATAATATTGCAGATTCTTCTTTGGATTTTATAAAGAATCTCTAGATGCATAGCAGAAGTACTAGACCTGATACGGCGTCAATATTCAACGCAAGGACGAATGCTAGACTGACAAATGTACAAGATTGATATGGATAAGTCAAATTATATAACACGTTGCAGTGGACCAAAAACTGGGAAAAGTTCGCTGCACGTTCACAAGGTAACGAAAGGTGAAAACTAACGCCACGTCAAGAAATGAGAACTTGGTCAGCAATATGAATCGATGGCATCGGAACTATTCGAAGAAGAGTTTGTTCCCCGACATAGTCTGACCAGAATATGGTTAGGGAAAGATAGATTCATGCCCTTTCAAAAAGCATTTTGCGAAAAGAATGACAGAGACTTGATCAGGATTTGATCTCGACACGAGGATCACACTTCAGGATATTGAAAATTCCATGGGCGGTGCGAGTAAGCAAGAAGGGAGTCTTAAAGAAAACGGCGACAAAACGAATACTTATAATGTGAATCAGGAAAAGATGGCTGAAATTCCTTGGACACATAATGAGAAAGGTGGGCTTGGAAAATTTAACGAGGCGTATTGAGGGCGAGGGAGAAAGGGGAAAGCACGATTGGATGGTAGAACGGGGGCGAGAACCTCAGCAAAGAGAGAAAAACTGCTAAGAGCCACACGAGATAGACTGTTTTGACGAAACATTATGGCCTGATGAGATGCATTATATAAAAGAACTGCTTAGTAAATCAATATTCAAAATCCTAGCTAATATTTAAGCTTGAACACATAAATGCGTAAAAATGTTGGCCTGAGGCTGCTGCCCCTGATAATATTTAGATAATAATATGAATACAATAGCATTTTCAAAATTCTTTCCAAAACAAATCTAGTGTCGCTGACAAAAATAACCTGGCCGTTCGTCTCGAAAAGGACCTCCAGTCGGTTGTGAACTGGGGCAGGAATTGGCTGGTGAACTTTAACGCCTCAAAAACAAAACTGCTCTCTATTACTCACCAAAGAGATCCTTTCCTGCCCCCTCATTAGAATATCTGACGCTCAACTTCTCCAGAGCACCTCTTTGCGGCTGCTCGGTTTCACATTGTCCGCTGACCTGAGATGAAACAAATACATTGGGCCAATTGCTTCGTCCACCGCATGAAAAGTTGGCTCCCTGTGCCGCGCCAGGAATTTTTTCTCGTCGGAATCGATCCTTCAGATCTGCAAATCAACCATTCGCCCTTGCCTGGAGTATTGCTGCCATATATGTTCTGGAGCCCCTTCTGTTTGCCTCGGGCTTCTTGATAAGATCCAGAGAGGGATATGCAGTGTAATTGGCCCTGTTCTGGCATCTCGTCTACAGTCGCTCTCTCACAAACGTGCCGTCGCCTCTCTCTGTCTTTTTTACAAATATTTTCATGGTAATTGCTCCGAGGAGATGCATTCGTTGGTTCCCAGACTTCACAAATTCAAGCGTCCTACGAGGCTGGCACCCTGCTCTCACCCTTTCACTGTTGAAACTATTAAATGTAGCCGTCTCTTCTACTCCAATAGCTTCATAACTCGCACCTCTCGCCTGTGGAACTCCCTTCCCTATTCCTGTTTCCCTGAGAGGTATAATCTCCAACTATTCAAATGTAATCGACATTTCCAGTTGCCTTGATCTATCCCCTATCCTTCTCATCATCCTTTCCTCTATCACTTCTATCTGCTCTCGCTCCAATCCTCAGTAACCCCTTGCGTGCTAGTAGCTTCCCGCCTTGCTTGGGGTGAAATGTTGAAATAAAAAAATAAAAAAAGTACATTTTGTTTGTTGTCAATAGTTACTTTGCTTTTAATAAATTCATTTCGCTTTTGCCTTGAAAAGGTCCACATTGGACGAAACGCCTTGGCTAATAATATAGTTTTCCTATTGACTTTTACATTTATACATATTGTCTTTTTCTACAGGTTAACTCTGAGAAATGTTTCATGATAAAATATATTGGAAGTACAATTAGATTGGCAAAAATGGTATTTAAACTCTTTACCAACCCAACAAGTTTTTTGTTGTTTTTATTTTTTTTGTGGGGGGGTTTGGTTTTTTTTTTTTGCTAACGAGTGTAAATCAAAGATGGAATAATGTGCATACCCCAGAGATTGAAAGCAGATATTAATCAGTGGAAAACAAAATGAAGACAAGGCGCTAATTTCAAAAAGGGGAATGTTAAATTCCACAGCCACTAATTAGTTTGCATCGTTTGCTTCAGGACATCTTAAGAACTATACGAATTTAACTTCTTTCATGTCATTTGGCTTTCCGTGGTTCTACCGAAAAATGTTTTCCAGAATGAAAATGACGTGTAAAAGATTCAGATAGAAATGATTCCATAGTCATCTAGCAGAATATTTTCATGGAAAATAAGGCGAACGATAGTTTGATGACAACAACTGATAGGTAAGCATATTTATTTTAGAAATCCAGTTTTAGAAGTTTGTTTTTACCGCATACACTCACCTGCCCCCCCCCACATTCTATGCGTATTGAGATGTTGAATATTTAAATTGCTAACAAGCATTAAAATTAATTTCTTTGTGGAGTTTTTAAAAATTTAAATTACTATCAAACGTTAAAATCTGAGTTTATCTAAATTGCTAAAATTATACCACACCTCTTCTTCCTCCAAAAATCCTACGTACATCTCTTATGTCTTATCTCTTTACTCCTCCCCCGCATTTTTTCTTTTTTTTTCCCTTTTTTCTTTTTCTTTTTCCCATATCATTCCCGTTGAGTTGACCGATTGAATAGGTCAATGTCTGATCCTTAACACTCTTTCCTCAATATAAAGTATTATAAAAAAAGGAAATATAAAAATAGATTTTAAAACTCTCCCTTCCCTTTCTTAACTCACACATATCATTCCTCACCACCTTCTATGTCAACTTATATGATCTTAATACTGCCCGTCAAAAGTGTAAATTTGAAAGTCATTTTTCGTTTCACCTTTTGAAAGTGAAGTCTGAAGATCCAGAGAAAAATAAAATTCTCTAATGAAATAAATTATTACAAATGGAGTCTTAAAGTGGTCTGTTTTTCTTTAAATTAAATAATATATATATATATATTGTACTCCCTCACTCCCACCAAACGTAAAAATGTAAGAACGCTGGAAAAAACTAAATAAAAAATTAATAAACTTTTCTGCCATATTTAACGAAAGATGTTTAAAAGAAAGCTTGCTGCCCAAATATATATATATATATATATATATATATATATATATATATATATATATATATATATATATATATATATATATATATATATATATATATTCGGGCAATAACAGAACAGTAATAAATATGAACTAAGAATGGTACCCCCAGACCTGGAATGGCGGAATGAGAACAGTCTACCCACATAGATGAAATAAAAAGTCCAGAGAGTAATCTGAGGGTTACTCAGATCGACCAGCAGGACACCACGACAAATTTTCCTCTCCAGAATCTTACATATTTATAACTGTACCGTTCGTCTATAAAAGTGATTTTATGCTCCTGCTTACAGATTCTTGAGAAAATTCGAGGAACAATCTGCAATGTTATTGGTCCTGACCTAGCATCTCAGCTTCAGTCACTTCCCCATCACCGTAACAATAGCTTCACTCTGCCTTCTATACAAATACATGCTAATTGTTCTGATAAACTATGGTAAGTAAACCTTCGGAATTTAATTACAGCACTAGATTGGTGGAAAGATCTCATTTTTTTACAGTTGAAATTACCGTAAGTTCTATGCTAGCAGTTTCTTCTATCACACTTCATACTTGTGGAATTCTCTTCCGGTTTCTTTCTTTCCAGTCAAGTTTGATCTTCAAAAATTTAAATGAAATATCAATCATTCTCGTCTGTCTTCTTAATTCTTACTCTCTTATTGTTCTTTCTCTTTAAAAGTGTTTTCATTTTCATTTTCATATACTATCGAGTTACATCGAACCAATTCAACTGGGATGGAAACGCCGATCCGGCCAAGATGGAAATGCCTTAAAATCACAAAAAAAAAACAAAAAAAAAAAACACTAAAAAGAAATTCACAATCTTACCTAGCAAGTGCTCGATTTCATGGTAAACAATAGAAAGAAGCATACTTCTAAAATCAAAATGGTGCTTAACAATACCGGCCATGAATGACGGAGTATATATTATGAATAAAATAGACACCTCCTAATGGAGCCTGCTATAGAGACACAATGGAGAAAGACAGCTCATTGCCATATTGACTGGCTGAGCCTCAATAGTTTTCAATAAACTTCCGTTGAACGTCGTCCGTCTAAAAATTCCATTCATTCGACTGCCTGATGATTGCGTGAGAGCACATGAAACTTTTAGTTGAGGTCAGACACCATTCACCAGGTATTTATTAATACACACACACACACACACACACATATATATATATATATATATATATATATATATATATATATATATATATGAAGAAATATAGTCTTAAGGTGTGCTATATTTATGGGATAAAATGCTCAATATCAGAGATAGAGCGTGTGTAAATATAAAAGTGAACATTGAAGTCAACACTTAGAGCCTCTAATATGTAAATATATGTATATATATATATATATTGGAAGTGCTCTCTGATGATCCGGCGTCCTTTAAAAGGGCTCTGGTGAAATAAATTATTATAATGGAACCTTAAAGTGATCTGTTTTTCTTTAAAATATATATATATATATATATATATATATATATATATATATATATATATAGTACTCCAAAAAATGTGTACACACTTCAGAGTTAGAAAAATTTGTGTAGATATTGCAATGCTAAATTTATTGAGACATCTCTAGATTAATACAAGTGACCTTTGGACACTACAATCAAGAGATGCCCAAAATGGTGGCCTTTAATTTCCAGACATTTCTTAGTACTACATGGGTAACGTTTGCCAAGATATTGCTACACATGTATTTTCAATTTCTTGTCTAATTGCCGCCAATGTAGTCTAGTTTCTGCGCTGCACAACATCCTTTACGGTCCCCCACAACAAACAGTGTTATCGCAATTTGCTAAAACTACGAAAGACAAGTTTTTCTTTTCCTGAAATCTGTAGACATTTTGAGCCGAACTCACTCTCTCTCTCTCTCTCTCTCTCTCTCTCTATATATATATATATATATATATATATATATATATATATATATACTAGCAACATATCCTGGCGTTGCCTGTGCTTGATTAAAAAATCGTATGACTCATACAGCAATTGCTATCACTTGACAGGTGAGAGGTGCCAGACATGAATCTATTAGAGTAGAAGAGACGGCTACATTTAAGAGTTTCGACAGTGAAGGGGTGAGAGCGGGATGCCAGCCTCGTAAGGTGCTGGAACTCATGACGCCTGGGAACCAGCGAATGCAGCTCCTCGGAGCAATTTCCATGAAAGTATTTGTAGAACAGAGGGAGGCGACGGCGCGTCTGTGAGAAAGTGACTGTAGACGAGACGCCAGGGCAGGGTCAACTACATTGCATATCTGCCTCTGGAGCCTATCAAGAACCCCGGGGCAAACAAAAGGGGCACCAGACCATATATGGCAGCAATACTCCATGCAAAGGCGAATTGTTGATTTGTAGATCTGGAGGATCAACTCCGGGTAGAAAAACTTCCTGGCGCGGCTCAGGGAGAAGATTAATCGAAAGTGTGGTTTTCTACTGCCAACTGTGTCGGTTTGTGATTCTATACAGACAAAATGGACTGGTTGAATAAATTGTGTTGAAATTTGTTTTTATCAGTGAGTGGCCATTTTAGATTAGATTTTACATTGACTGAGAATAGCAAAGAAATAGTCAAAGATCGTATGCCTATAATCTTGGTGATGAAAAAGTGAATTATGTCTCGTAAAATTACATAATTTTGCCCTTTCCTAATGTGCAGTTTGAAATATCTTGGGATATTTGCGGGTTTTTTTTTTTATCATGATAAAATCGAATGCAACGCGTGAGATGAGATTTGACCTGCTTGAGAAAAACACAATATCTGAACTGCGTCTTCGTTTTCTTTTTCTACAGGAAAAAAACAGTGAAGAACAATTTCCAGGGAAACTTTGAATGAATTCCGACTGGCGGAACCCTGTTATCGTGACGAGATATTAAATAATTGGAATGTTTATTTTTACTGTGAGTTTTATCTTTCGAAGCTGGAGACGCTATTTACATTTAGATAACTTTTTTATTCGTTTACCGACAGAAATATTGACTCACAAAATCATAACGGTAAAAATAATATTATCTTTTACTATATAAGGAGACATTCGACATTTTTGGTTGAACTGCCAGTGATACTCGAGCAGAAGCTCCTTCGCATCGGGCTGGGATCAAAGTGTATAATCTGCCTTCGAGCCAAAACAACTACATTTTATCTGTTAATTGTGTCTCTGTCTTCGGACAGAGCGCAACTCACTCACATCCCTGTCTATTATTATTAACAGGTGCCCGGTCTCGTGGAACAGCTGCCCTCATTGAATTAAAGTGGAGTATCAGTTGTAATTCCGCTGCCAGCGCAACTCACGTTTGCCGGGTGGGCAGAGGTTCTGAACTATTTTTCTAAACTGGCCCTGGTGCACACGCCATGGCTCCACACACTGAACTGACCTCGTGTCACACATTGACAGCGTGGGAGCGCAAGTAAATATCAAGTTTATTATTTGTCTTCTGGCAGATAAACTACACATTATCTCTCAATTGTGTTTCTATTTTCGGACATAACGCAACAATTAAATGAAAAATGCCTGGTCCCGGAGATTCTAGCCCTTAGCAGCACCCCCCTCATTACACCAAAGAGGAAGAGTCGGTGGAATATCAACTCCAGCGGACCAAGCAGTTTTGGACATTGGCCTTGGTGCACGGGTTTCGGCTCACCATTTTAAACTGGCCTTCTGCTATAAGTCGTCATCGTAGGAGGGGACAAGTAAATAGCAAACGTAGCATCTGATCTCATCATCTGTAATGGTAATACTGGCCGTTTCCTTATAAGGAAACATTCGGTATTCATTAACCGAGATAATTTCGCTGAAATTTATAATACCTTTTTCTATTAAAACAATTATTCAGGAAAATAACTGACTGTTATCGCTCTTTCCAGTATTATTGAAGGTTGCCTTCCTAACCTTTTGTTTCGGAGTAGTATGTATTGGTTGTTGGTTGTTTTGTTTTATGGCATATCAACCTCAGTGGGCCACTTAATGCCAACAAAATTTTTGAAAGATTCATAGAAATAGTTTGGTAAAAAAAAAGGTGTGTATGTATAAATATATATTTGGACCATTTTTTAATTACTTATATTTTTTAGTACAATCCAACTTCTTTTAGGAAATTTACAATCTTGGATGGTTTTATTTTCGTGAAGTCTTATTTTTAAATTACTCACTTGGTTATATTTTGTTCGCACTATTTTATATTCTGATATTTTAAAGAATATATAGCTATTTGTATTACTGGTATTTTTTTAAGTATTACTGATAAAAAAATTTCCTTCAAAAATTATTGCTGGTAATAATTTTTCATAACAAAGTATTTCTGATATTAAAACCTATTTTTACGCAAATTTGGATGTTAACTATTTGCCCATAGCTGGGACCCTAACGAGTGCTACCACTCCGGGTAATAGTGAACCTGGGAACACCAACAATTAAGATGTGGTTCCACTCTCCTCAAAACCTCCTGATCAGAGGACTTGATGTTGGACGTAGTTTATCGTCAACCCAGGACGCGGATGTAGTTTGTCGTCTTACCCAGGACGCGGATGTAGTTTATCGTCATACACAGAACGCTGGAGTAGTATGGAATGTCAGCATTTTTATTTTAATTATTTTCTCTTCGAGTGACATGTGATATCCATATTAGGTTTTGCCGCTAATGTGAGTCATCATGTGATATAGTTCCTATTTGATAGAGATTATTTTTTATTTGTGATTCAGTAACGCCAGTCCACGAGGTTTGAAGAAAGATGGTCTTTGATAAAAAAAAATACATACACACGCAATAGACGATGTTGTGTGTGTATGTCACCACAAAATGTATCGTTTCCAGTATATCTTTAATGTATTAGACATCCGAGTATATTCATATTTCTCTCACTTAAACCGTCTTTGACTCCCCTCTTTAAAACTTCTCTCTGTTAAATTTTAATCCCCCTTCATCTTTACACCTTCCTGTTCTCTCGTCTGTTACTCCTCCCTATAGCTTTCATTTAATCTAACATTCGTCCCACACTCTCATACATACATTCTCACTAAATTATTTTTTTTTCTCGTTGTTTTTTCTGTTTTCTTTTTGAATTTGTAGGCCTGATGAATTGGATCGTATTTACGATTCCAATGGAATAAATTATAACCATGGAATATTAGTGTTTAAGCCTTTTTATTGTATCCTTACTCTGTCCTGGACATTGAGTTCTACCTGGATTGTATCCTCATGGAATTATTTTTTATACAAATATATATGTATATGCATGTATGTATATATATATATATATATATTTATATATTTTACATATATGATTGCATATGTATGTGTATATTTACCACTAATATTATATATATATATATATATATATATATATATATATACAAAGTACTGTTGTTAAATTTAAGCAATCAACTTGGGACCAAGGAACGGATTAATCCATTTTACATTAATTTCTATTGGAAAAATAGATTCGGTTTATGAACATTTCGGCTTACGAACGGGCCTTAGGAACGAATTAAATTCGTAAACCGAGATTCCACTGTAGATGATTCCAGTATTTAATCGAAATAGATTCTGAAGCACGAACGCCATACCGTCAGCTGAAGAAGCAAAATTCTGTTTTCCAATCTACCATCTTCGTTCCTGACTCTTACACGGCTCTCTTTTATTCGTGTGCTTTTAAAATTCCTGGGAAGGGCTTTGTCACATTCGCCATTAAAATAGATTCCATCGATTGGGTTGGCGTCGCTTCTCTACAGTTATCCGGCTTAAGCAGATTAGTGAAGGATTACGACTCTCCTCGCTTTCAGCTTTTCTCGTTCAACTAAAAAGAGATCGAAGCGACGGTGATCGGCATTTTTACGATCACTTCCAACCAGCATCTTGCCTTTCGCCTTCAAAGGAGGGTCTGCAGTTCTGGCCAAGAGAATGCCCCTTCGTTAGTGCAATATTTCCGTTTTAATCTGGTGTTTTAGGTTTTAAACGAACGCAGATGCATTAAGTACTTTTAGCCTCGGGTTGAGCTGATCTCACAATGTAACATTCTGCTGCCACTACTACTACTAAGACTATTCTCATAATTCCACTCGCGAAGTAAAATCTGATTTACAACACGTTTAATTCTTGGAAAGTAATTTTAAAATTTGCTTTTATTTATAAACTATAAACGGTTGATGGACAGAACTATTATTTCTATAGGCACAGGCTTTCACATAAATAGATATGAAAAGACTTAAATAGATAGGTAGATAGATAGATAGATAGATAGATATGAACAGAATTAAATAGATACATACATACATATGAACAGGCTAAAATAGCTAGCTAGCTAGTCCGCTTGATAGATAGATAGATAGATAGATAGATAGATAGATAGATAGATAGATAGATAGATAGATAGATAGATAGATATGAACAGACTAAAATAGATACATACATACATATGAACAGACTAAAATAGCTACCTAGCCAGCTTGATAGATAAATATATATATATATATATATATATATATATATATATGTGTGTGTGTGTGTGTGTGTGTAGATAGATAGATAGATAGATAGATAGATAGATAGATAGATATGAACAGACTAAAATAGATACATACATACACATGAACAGACTAAAATAGCTAGCTTGATAGATAGATAGATAGATAGATAGATAAATAGATAGATAGATAGATAGATAGATAGATATTGAAATAATGATATATGAACAAAGATAGATACAGTGCCACGCAAATGTTTACAACACATTACAAAAACGTTTCTTTAGAAATTTCTAACACAGATTAATGAAACTTATAGTGCTAATAATACATATGTTTAAGTCTCTAGTCAAACAATCAGATTTTAAAAATAATCAATAAAAAAGCCAATATTTAATAACGCAAAAGTTTACAATATATTTATTAAATCACCTATTAATATTTCGTAGCGTAAGCGTTATTACTAATTACGTCATGTAGGCGTTTAGATTATTTTCCTGTGAATTTCTTGCATGTTTCTTGGCTAATATCTTTCCATTCTTCACGACAAAATTCTTTTAGTTCATGCAGGTTTTGTGGGTTCCTTCTTTGAATTCTCATTTTCAGCTGCGTCCTGGGTATGACGGTAAACTACATCCGCGTCCTGGGTATGACGGTAAACTGCATCCGCGTCCTGGGTGCGGCGATGGACTGCATCCAGCAGCGGGGTCTCGGATGGTGTTTTCGGAAAAGTGATGTTGCCAGCTCTAGGTTTTTGAAGCAATAATGTTGCCAGCTCTAAGTTTTTGAAACAATAATGTTGCCACCTCTGAGTTTTTGAAACAATAATGTTGCCGGCTATACGTTTTTTTTTTTGAAACAGTGATGTTGCCAGCTATACGTTTTTTTTTTTAAACAATAATGTTGCTAGCTGTGCGTTTTTTTTTTTTTTGAAGCAATAGTGTTGCCAGCTATACGTTTTTTTAAACAATAATGTTGCCAGCTATACGTTTTGTTTTAAACAATAGTGTTGCCAGCTGTACGTTTTTTTTTGAAACAATAATGTTGCCAGCTGTGCGTTTTTTTTTTAAGCAATAGTGTTGCCAGTTATACGTTTTTTTAAACAATAATGTTGCCAGCTATACGTTTTGTTTTAAACAATAATGTTGCCAGCTGTACGTTTTTTTTTTGAAACAATAATGTTGCCAGCTGTACGTTTTTTTTTTAAGCAATAATGTTGCCAGCTATACGTTTTTTTAAAACAATAATGTTGCCAGCTATACGTTTTTTTATTCCATACAAAATAGGCATTTAAAATTCATATAAACTGGCTTTGGCATTAAATAACCCACAGTGGTTGATATGCCATAAAACCCAAACAAACAAACAAACATCATTTTCAGCTCTCGCCATAAATTTTCGATCGGATTGAGATCTGGAGATTGACTTGGCCATTTTACAACGTCTATTCTATTTAAACTTAACCATGACTTTGCAAGCTTTGCAGTATGTTTATTGTCTTATTGAGAGATCCAACCTGGTTTCAAGCCCAGCAAATATGCACTCTGACGTAAATTTCTCTGCAAAATATCCCTACGATAGGCTCCATTAATTCTCCCTTCTATTATTTCAATGTCCCCTATTATCTTGGGCCCTAAAGCATGTAAGCATAGAAAACAGTTTTCATTTAAACATCTACATTTTCCAGCTTTGCTTAAAATTTTCCATTTTATCTTTTTATTAAGTTTTATTAGGTTGGTGCAAAAATAATGTCGTTTACTCACATGAGAGAAAACGACATTATTTTTGCACCAACCTAATAGTTGATCCTTTAAAATTCCAAAAATATTAAGAAAGAGATGTACTATTTACTTAAATGCTATTGGCGAAGGATAAAACATGTTGATAACACCTAGTCTTAAAAGAATTCCTAGTAGTAGTAATATAAAAGCCGGATTCTCAATTTTTCAGGAAAATAGGATTCTCAAGTCTGTTATTGCTTCTTCCAGTATTGATGGGGGTTTCCTTCCTAGCCTTTTGTTCAAAGTCGTGTGGAATGTCAACATCTTGATTATGTCATTATTTTCTGTTCGAGTTACATGTGCTATCCATTTCAGCTGTTGCTGCTGTTGGAATTCTTCACAATCCTTGTCACCATTATTAGAACCCGTGAAGTTTCAGTACATAATGTAGAAGATATCTTGAAAAAACGAATCTAATGAAAAATGTTTTCGTCTGTTGAAAACTCGTAGCTGTTAAAGAACAGTAAATGATAAAATAAATTTTTTAAAAAGCATGACCTGGAAAATATTGAATAATTGGAAGATTACGGTGACACTGACATTGGCACCCTTCAAAAGAGAACGGAAAACAAAATATAGGTGAAAACCATTTTGACTCACCTGTGATAAGTCAGAGACTGCAATCACCCTTGAGAAACTGTCATGAATTAGCGAGTGAATGATGGCTTCAATGTTTTAAAAAGACAAATGTACACTATTTATATTATTCGAACTATTGTCCTCATCTTTGTCGCCATATTTATTACAACGTTTCAGCCGTTGTACACTCCGGCCTTCTTCAGGTGGTTGGAATGTCGAACTGGACATCTGTCTATATTTCTGAGATGAGGTATTATGTACACTATTTACATTATTCGGACTATTATCCTCATCTTTGTCGCCATAAATATTACAACGTTTCGGCCGTTGTACGCTCCGGCCTTCTTCAGGTGGTTGGAATGTCGAACTGGACATCTGTCTATATTTCTGAGATGAGGTATTATGTACACTATTTACATTATTCGGACTATTATCCTCATCTTCGTCGCCATAAATATTACAACGTTTCGGCCGTTGTACGCTCCGGCCTTCTTCAGGTGGTTGGAATGTCGTGCTGGACCACTTATTTCGCTCACTGAGGTAGACTGTTCGAGTGCCACATGCCATGTCTAATAGATTTCAGTTATCAGTTATCTCCTGTTAATACCCCTCTTCAAGTTCTTCACTGCCTTAAATGGGTATTGAACTCACACTCTTTGGGTCCTGTCACTAGACCTAACCCAACGCCTTTATCCACTGTGCCATGTGACATTGAGGAAAAAGGCGTTGGTTAAATCCAGTGACAGGACTCAAAGTGTGTGAGTTCAAAACCTGGTTAAGGCAGTGGAGAAGTTGGAGAGCGGAATTAACAGGAGTAAACTGGGATCCATTAGACATGGCAGGAGCGAGCGAAAGAAAGGGTTCAGTTCGACATTCCAACGACCTGAAGAAGGCCGGAGCGTACAACGGCCGGAACATTGTAATAAATATGGCGACAAAGATGAGGACAATACTCCGAATAATATATTAAGTTGGTGCAAAAATATCGTTTTTTGACGTATTTTTTAACGTCAAAAAACGATATTATTTTTGCACCAACCTAATAAATAGTGTACATAATACCTCATGTCAGAAATATAGACAGATACTGAAAGGCCGAAACGTTGTAATAAATATGGCGACAAAGATGAGGACAATAGTCCGAATAATGTAAATAGTATACATAATACCTCATCTCAGAAATATAGACAGATACTCAAAGGCCGAAATGTTCTAATAAATATGGCGACAAAAATGAGGACAATAGTCCGAATAATGTAAATTGTATACATAGTATCTCATCTCAGAAATATAGACAGATACTGAAAGACCGAAACGTTCTAATAGAATAGCGACAAAGATGAGGATAATACTCCGAATAATGTAAATAGTATACATAATACCTCATGTCAGAAATATAGGCAGATACTGAAAGGCTGAAACTTTGTAATAAATATGAAAGGCGACCTGAACCAATCTGGGATAATTATTTAATCATGTACCATACGACGTACACGAAACCAAGAAAATCTCCATTACTAAAGAACTCCAGACTAAGAGTGAATTTCTTTTAAAATGATAATGACTTAGTATTTCAGACGTTATTGAAAACTTAAAATTATTTTAAACTGATATCTTTTATTTCATTTTTTTAAATTGAATTTTTCTTTTACATTTTAATGAGCGACTTTTCAGTAGTCATTAATATAATCAAAAATATTCAAAATTTTAATAGCAAAAAAATAGTTTATTTAACCTAATAATATTCCTAAATTCATACTACCCTGTTTTCTGGTGCATTTTTTAAATAAAATCTTAACCGTTTTTGTAATTACAACATCTCGAATAAATTACATGCCCAAGCGAAGTCTTAAAAAAATAAAACAAATAATAAGTTATTCTTCTATAATGTTGCAAAAAATGAATGACTTAATTTTGTCAAAGACTACCAGGAAAAAACAAAATCCATCTGGGAAATTGTTCTGTGGACAGAGGAAACCAAAAAAAAAAATGTGCTACCCAGCTCAAGGAAAAACTAGGATGGGTTCTCCAGCAAGTTATTAACCCATGGCACACATTTAAATCACAGGGGAATGATTGAAAAGAGAGAACTGGACAGCAATTGACATTGGGGAAAGGAATCCTGAAAACGGTTCAGAGCTTGAATACATCACAAACGAAGAATGAGAAGTGTAAGAACCTTATCATTTCAAGACAGTCATCGATGGTATAACCTAAGATTAAGGACCGGTGATTTTATTATTGTACATGTCATGTTTTCTTTGAAAATCATCATACCTAAGTTGATAAAGGAATTGTGGGGGTTAACTTACTTCAGACAAGAATTTTATGTTAGAAATATGGTTATTTTCTTTTCAATTCTGATAATAATAATAAGAAGAAGAAGAAGAAGAAGACAAGGAGGAGGAGAATAAGAGGAACAGGAGGAGGAGAAGGAGGAGTAAAGAAGAAGACAAGAAGAAGAAGAAGAAAACAAGGAGGAGGAGAAGAAGACGAGGAACAGGAGGAGGAAAAGAAGAAGGAAAGAAGACAAGGAGAAGGAGGAGGAAAAGAAGAAGAAGACAAGGAGAAGGAGGAGGAAAAGAAGAAGAAGACAAGGAGAAGACGAGGAAGAGGAGGAGAAGAAGAAGAAGAAGAAGAAGAAGAAGAAGAAGACGACAAGGAGAAGACGAGGAATAGGAGGAGAAGAAGAAGAAGACAAGGAAAAGGAGAAGAAGAAGACGAGGAAGAGAAGAAGACAAAGAAGAGGAGGAGAAGAAGAAGAAGACAAGGAGAAGGAGAAGAAGAAGACGAGGAAGAGAAGAAGAAGAAGACAAAGAAGAGGAGGAGAAGAAGAAGAAGATGATGATGAGGAGGAGGAGGAAGATGAAGAAAAAATAGCATCAAGCGAAAGATCAGTTGTCTTTATCGAGAAACAAGAGAATCCTCTGGTGAATATGAAGACATCCGCTTATCGTAAGAGGCTTGAAAACAGGAAGTTTTACGCCCGACAAAATCTCAAAGTCGTTGGTGAAAGATGACGTCTGCGTAATACCTGTGCCTTATTCTCAGAGGCGCCTATCCACTTCCGCAAATTCACTAAGCCCAACACAAAGCGAAATATTGAGAAGAGACAGATAGGAAAAGTATGTTACGCTAAACCTTTTAATCGTCCTGTCGGGTTGGAACCAAGAATACGCCGACTGCTTCCCCGAGCAGAAAGATAAACCCTCCAACAATGGCATCATCAGCTTGCTGCATTGCTAAAGATGCTGGCCGGTTCATTATATCGCTCCAGAATATATTTTATTCCTTCTACCATGCTTTGCAGCCTTGATAGAGGCTGTACGCTGTCTTGTAAAGAAGACATTTTCTATTCTTTCTCAGAGAAGCAAACTAGAAAGTCTATCGCTACTATATCGCTATTTCCATGGCAAATGTTCAGATGAGTTCCATTGTTTAATTACACCAATTTAGACCTTAAAAACTAGGATATATCATGCTAAATCCTCGGAATTGAATCACATATTTCTTCACCACAGCCTTTTTTTCCCAAGAACACCTACTTTGTTAAACAGACCAAACAAGGCAATAAAGCCACTAAGACTGAGTATAAAAAAATGAGAAAAATAAAAGAAGAGAAATTAAGAAGACAAAAGATAGCGATTGCGATTGCATTTAACGTTTTAAAGAAAGTAGCAAAAGTCCGAGAAGTTTCACAGGTGGCAGAAAAGAAACTGTGAGAATAGAACTTGCGGTTACATCTAATCATTTCAACTGTAAAATGATGAGACCTAACTGCCAATCTAGTACTGCGCTTAAATACGTAAAGTCAAGGTACCAAAGAGGAGAGACCATCAGAAAAATTACTATGAAAATATTTATAGATAAACCACCGAAAATCTACGTTGTAAAGGTGACTGAAGCCGAGATGTAGTGTTGCTTTCCTGAACAACCCAAGAGTCAATCGTTATCAATCCTTCTTATCCTCATAATCTTCATTGCCTACCATTTCCTCTTTCATTTATATCAAACACATCATTAATCATAACCATCTTAAGAATATCACTGTACATTGAGTGGCTCTCGAGCTTAGTATTGAAAAAACATTTTACAAAATAAATTATTTCTACCTATTTGACTCTCATGAAAATTAGATCTATGGCTACATATCTACTGAGTAAGAAAATGAGAAAATTCACTGGCCGGCCATAAACGTTTCATGCGTTTTCACGCAATCATCAGGCATTCTGCGACTGTTTTTTTGGGTTTTTTTTGTTTTGTTTTTTTTGCAAAAATGGACCATATACGCCCTCTCGGTTAACCCAAGATGTTGAAATGAAAGTAGCTGATATGTATATAATATGCAACTAAGCTCACTGAGACAGAGGGATGCTCATACAGCCAAGATGGAAATATATATATATATATATATATATATATATATATATATATATATATATATATATATATATATATATATACATACATACACAACTCTGAATTCAAAACCTGCGGAGGGTCGTTTGGGAACCCTGTGGCACGTAGTGCACCAACTCTTCAAAAAGTGTGGTTGGTTCTGCACAAAACCTTCACCACTATATTCAAATCTCATGTGCTGTTGGGCCGTCAGTTTCCTAGGAGCTTATCAGCTTAACCCGCATATGAGAGTCGAGAGTATATATATATATATATATATATATATATATATATATATATATATATATATATACGCACACACACGCACGCACACACACACACACACACACACACATATATATATATATATATATATATATATATGTATATGTAAGCAAATATATGGATATAGATCCGACAGTATGAAGAAAAATATACGGAAAAAAACAAACAAAAATCCTTATATGCAATTATGCTGTTTTAATGTTAATATAATGTCAACGTCGGACTTTTCGGTCTAATAAACCATCTTCAGGACATATTCATAAAATATAATTAACATTATCAATTAATTATCGTCTTTGTCATGTTGAATTGATAATGTTAATTATATTTTATGAATATGTCCTGAAGATGCTTTATTAGACCGAAACGTCTGACGTTGACATTATATTAACATTAAAACAGCATAATTGCATATAAGGATTTTTGTTTGTTTTTTCCGTATACTTTTCTTCATATATATATATATATATATATATATATACAGGGTGAGGAAACCAATATTCGTATACAAACAAACTTTTAATTTGTTGCATTTGTAACTAATGAATAAACATACTTTTCATATAATTAACTGTACACAGATGCATAATAACTAAATATGCATAGAAAACGGAAAAATTGATTTAATAGAAATAAATCCCGTTTATCCATTTTAATGGGTGAAAAAAATCTATTTGTACAATACAAAAAAAGAATATATAATCTCCATTTAATACTTTGTAGAATAGCCATTATTCATTTCTACAGCAACCAACCTCTTCTTCTACTTCTCAATCAATGATTTGCAAATTTTACTTGGTATTTTGTTCGCATATGGTCCTCAGATCCGAGATGTTTGTTGTAGTTCTCGATTAGATTTGAATTTTCAAATAACGCCACAGATTCTGGGTTACGTTTAAAAGTGGGGTCTGACTTCGACATTTCAAGATATTTACATTATTTTCAGCAAGCCATATCTTTGTAGATTTTGCAGTGTACTTAGGATCATTATCTTGTTGGAAGATCAGAAGTTCAAGATCTTCATCCAAAATCATTAAATTTGCTTTCAAAATATTTTGATATGCTGCGGCATTCATTATATTACTGATATGTTGCCAGAAAAAACATCCCCAAATTATGATGCTGCCACCACCAAATTTCACTATTGGAACTGTGTTCTTTTGTTTGAAGGCATCGCCATCTTTCCTCCATACATGATTTCTAGAATTAAATCCAGACAACTCAATTTTGGTTTTGTCTGTCCATAATACTCTTTCACAATACGACTTTTCCTTATGTTGGGGAATGAATTTCAATCTCGAAGCTCTGTGTCTTTTCTATAGCAGTGGAGTTTTCTCAGGAGAGTGTGACTTTAGATTGTTCCTATGAATTTCACTGCAAATTGTCTGTTTAGTGACACAGATTCCTGATGAAAGCAAATCATCCTGCAACTTTTGACCAGTAACCATTGGATTTTGTTTAATTTGACGAATTAATTTCCTCGAAGATCTTAAAGAAATCTTTTGTGGAGCACCAGTTCTTCTTTGGCTTTCACAAGTTTCGAGTTTTTATACCTTTCAGTGAATGAACTAATGGTAGTAGATTAAATGTTCAGGTTGTTTGAGATTTTCCTGTAACTTTTACCTTCTTTCCAGGGCTTAACAATCAGTTCTTTTTGCGAATTTGTCAATTCTTTACCTCTTGCCATGATGATAACCTTCTTGCACGAATATCAATTACAGAATATCATGTATGTATTTTTAGGGTAAAAATAATTACTGATAACATTATTGGAACATTCTAGAATCTTCCACTTGAATAATCTAGGGTATTAAAGCAATTTAAAAGTCTGAAATTTGCGTTGTACGAATACTTTTTTCCCTTATTAAAATGAATAAATCGGATTTATTTCTATCTTTTCTGTTTTCTATGTATGTGAAGTTATTATGCATTTGTAAACAGTTACATGAAAAGTATGTTTATTCATTAGTTGGATATACAATAAATTGAAAATTTGTGTACGAATACTTGTTTCCTCCACGCTTAAATTCACCTTCATCGCTGCCGTGCGCCGACGGCTTAGTGGTAGAATCTCCGACTGACGCCAATTCAGCCGGGTTTCGATCCTAGCCAAAGGCCAAACGGACGTCTAGCCACACTGATGAGCTGTGATACAGCGAAGCAGTCTGTCTATGGATGACAATATATATGCTCCTGAAAAATTTATTTCGGTTGAGCTCTCTGGGAAGGGTGTGTGTGTTTGTAAACAGTGACTATAACAGCTAATATAGCGTGACACTTCGGTAAAGCGAATTGAGACCTTTCAGACACTGTCTGTTTCTCTAAAAATAAATTCGTTTAAATTCACCTTCACCCCTGCCGTGCACCGACGACTTAGTGGTACTATCTCCAACTGACGCCAATTCAGCCGGGTTTCGATCCTAGCCACTGATGAGCTGTGATGCAGCGAAACAGTCTGTCTGTGGATTACAATATATATATATATATATATATATATATAATGGACTCTCCCATCGGTTTCGACGTATGAGGATCTGACAGTTTAGTTGATTCAGTTATGAAATTTTGTGCGATAATCTTGTGTCATTTAAGACCCTCTAGTGATTTACAAAGGAGGCCACATATGGAGCAAGAGTGAGGATTGTGAGATGCGATCACTGTTAGATTGGCTGACCTTTTAGAGCTTGCTCTCGCTTCTTGAAAATGATTCAGACAAGCAGATTGAAAACTGCTGAGTCCACTAAAACACAGTGATCTCCATTCTACCCGCTCCAACGCTAGCGCTCAAGGGAGTTATGTTGTATATTGACAGCTGACACACACACACACCTATATATATATATATATATATATATATATATATATATATATACAACTTCCATCAAAGCCGACTGAAAATGTGTTGCGATTAATCTTTTTATTCAAGGTGACTTTCTTGACCATTCAACGATGATTGAACCCAAGTCTCATGAAAAGATCTGACCGGACGCCGATCGACTTGCCGATCGACTTACCACTAAACGTCGTCAGTATATATTTGTACTTATTTCAGTAATTATATCCACTAATATTTTCATCCTTTTGAGGTTTTGGCTGATATACTTTTTAGTCTGTTCGATTTTGTCTTGAGTTTTCAAATAAATGATTAACCTCTCTGGTTTCCGACAACAATAATTTCTTCTTATTCAGATATATTATTGTTCCGTTAAGGTATTGGTCTCTTCCAGGTAGTTCCAGATGGAATCTTTAAATGTACCCAAAGACAGAACTAATCTCGTAGTCGCAAAACATCCGACTGTATGCATTAAGTAGAACCTGAACGTTAATTTTTACTGATAATCTCATTTTTTTCTATTTCGAACGTTCTGGGAAGTTTTTCTTTTTTTTTTTTTTTTTTTTACTTCTTCTCAACATGAACAACACATAGCGTTAATCTCTTGATTTTCTTCTGTTACTTTTTTTCTCCTTTTTCTGGCAGGTTCACGCACGCAGCCCACTTTTCATCTGCACGCCTTACGGTGAGATAAATCGTTATTATTAATCCTATTTCTGTGAAAAGCAAGTGATCTCTGCTCTTTCCGTATAAAATGTTTTCTTTTTTTTTTCAGATTTTATCATTGAATATTACTTTTTATTTGATTTTTTGACGTCCAGATCTCGACCTACCTAGAAGAAAAAATATCCGCTTATTCATGATGGTCAAAGAACATATTGTTCAAAACGTAATGATAGATTAGGTCAGTTAATTCAACGACATATCGATCGTTTTGGGGTTATATAATGTCGAATAAATGGCTTATAGGAAAAAATCACAATGAAATAATAGACAGCAATATATGGGTCTAGTTTACACTTAAGCCGAAAATGTACATATAGGTCAGATTTATACGAGTCAAAAGCTAGAATGCACGGTTTATACTTGAATCAAGTTAAACATGGGTCCGGTTTATACTTAAATCGAATGGTAAATACTACGCAGGTTTACACCAAAGTCAATAAGATAAACATAGGTGTATTTTAAACTAAGGTTTAAAATTTAAACATAGGTTGGGTTTACACTTGGGTCAAAGAGATAGACATAGGTCTGGTTTGTACTAGAATTAAAAAAGTAAACATTGGTCCAGTTTACGCAAAAATTTAAAATGTAGATATACAAGGGTTGGACAAAATAATTTTAACACTCGTTAAATTCAAAGAAAATGTATTTAATATGGAATTTGTCGTCTTTTATACTCACATACAGCTTTAATACGTCTAGGAATGAAATCATACAGCTTCCTGACTTCATCCAGAGGAATTTTCAGCCATTATTCCATTAACACCTTCTCCAGCTCTTTAAGAAACGACCGTGGATGATCGCGGCTCCTAACTTGTTCCAAAATGCACCACAAATGTTCAATAATATTGATATCTTGAGATTGGGGAGGCCACTGCATATTTTCTAGCTCACTTTCATGCTCTTCATACCAATTCTTAACCACTCCAGCGGCATGTATTGGAGCATTATCGTCTTGGAAGATGCAGTCACCATCAGGGAATAAAGTCTTGGCCATTGGATGAACATGATCTCCCAAAATGTTCAGGTAATCTTTGCTGTTGATTCTACTGTGCAGGGCAACTATTAGACCGAGACATTTTCATGATATGGCGTCCTAAACTATCACTGATCTACCTCCATGCTTCACTGTTGGAAGAAGGCAGTCAGGGTTGTAATCTTCTTTGGGCTGCCTCCACACATAAAATCGCCCTGAATTTGGTAAAAGAGAAAAACTGGACTCGTCTGAGAATATGACTTGCTTCCATTGGTCTGCAGACTAGGCATTGTGATCTCTGCACCACTTCAACCTCTTTTGAATGTTGCGAGTGGAGAGAAGAGGTTTCCTTACGGAGGCTCTTCCATGATATCCAGCTTTATGGAGCTCACAACGAACAGTTTTAGTAGAAACTGAACTATTCAGATGATTATTCAACTCAGCAGTCACTTTGGCCGCATTTGTCCGAATATTTTTGCCACATTGCGTTTCAATGCACGTCAGTCCCTGTCAGTAAGTTTGCAAGTCCGAGCCGAATTGCTACGGTTGCTAGAGGTTTTGCCCTGTTTCTCGAATTGTGCCATAGTTCTTGATATGGTAGCTCTTGAAAAACCAAACAGTTTAGCAACCTTAGTTATCGAGGCTCCTGCTAAATTACTAAATACTACAAATAAGTAAGACAAAGACAGTAAATTAGATAAATAAACGTATTTACAATAGATAAAACCTGAAATTACGAAGTTTTAGTTAAATTTCTTAATATAATAGGTCTTTGAAATATAGGAATGGAATTTGCACCTGTTCTAATTATTTTTTCCAACACCTGTAGGTCCTGTTTTACCCTAGTCAACAGGTCAGGTTTATACCTACACCAAAGAGTTAGAGTTGAGTTTGTTTGAACTAGAATTAAAAAAATAAACATACACTAAAATCTACGTCTGACTAGAGTTAAAAAAAATAGACATAGGTCCAGATTATATACATTTTGTACATTATTCGGACTATTGTCCTCATCTTTATCACTATATTTATCTCAACGGTTCGGCCGTTGTACGCTCCGGTCTTATTCAGGTGGTTAGAATGTCGAACTGAACCATTTATTTCGCTCACTGGGGTGGACTGTTCTAGTTCCACGTGCCATGTTTAATGGACGTCACTTGTCAGTTATCTCCTGTTAATTTCCCTCTGAAAGTTCTCCACTGCCTTAACCGGGTATTGAACTCACACTCTTTGGGTCCTGTCACTGAATCTAACCAACGCCTTTATCCACTGTGCCATGTGAGGGTTCAATTTTGACATTCCAACCACCTGAAGAAGGCCGGAGCGTACAACGGCCAAAACGTTGTAATAAATATGGCGATAAAGATGAGGACAATAGTCCGAATAATGTAAATAATGTACATAATACCTCATCTCAGAAATATGGACAGATACAGAAAGGCCGAAACGTTGTGATAATTATGGCGACAAATATGAGGACAATAGTCCGAATAATGTAAATAGTGTACATAATACCTCATCTCAGAAATATAGACAGGTCCAGATTGTACTTCAGACAAAAGTTAGTCATAAACCTATTCACACCTGACTCTAAAAACATCCACCCAGAATGTGTGGCCCCTTTTTTTTTTTCTAGTAAGGTCTTACCTCTCACAAAAATGTACTGGGGAAGCAGTCCAAATACAAATCTGAACTTATCAAGGCATAATTAAAAAGAAATTGTGGTGGACGTACAGTTGCGCACTGGACAATTGCGTACCAGACCTGGATATTTGCCTCGCTAGGCAAATGCGTCCCTGGTTAATCGCGTACCTCTGATAAATTTTTAAAGTTACTATATTTTCTTTTCTTAAGAGTTGCTAATTGCAAACCAGCTTTTAATTACAAGCAAAATGATAGTTAACATAAATTTTGTAAGAAAAATATTTTTAAAGAGTTGTTTATTATAGAAATTTCCACATCAATACCTTTAATTATTCTAAACAAGCAGAAAGTTCGTTACCATGAATTAAAAAAAGAGAGAAAATTTTCTTTTTTAAACCAAGAGAAACTTAAGCTAGCAGTTTCAGTTCACTCCAGCAGTGCGTACTACAAACGTCTAATAGATTCTGAATTTTATAGATTTATTTTTATTTGGAACCCCTGGCTAAGGTCTGAAAATCAAACACTGGTGGAAAAATATTTGTGGACGAGGAAAATTACAGCTACCAATATCATAAGAAAAACGCCGATGAAACAAAAGCATACTGGCGATGTGTGGAACGATCTTGCAAATTCATACGGTGAATGACTCGGTCACGATACACAATAAAACGTTTTTTTTTTATTATTTTAATCCTTTTTTAAAAAAAATTATGATTACTACCTATGCCTTTTTAAAAATTTATAGTAATTACCTTTAAAAATTTCCAAAAAATTATCAGAGGTACGCAATTATCCAGGGACATTTGTCTAAGAACGGAAATGTCCAGATAGACAATTGTCTGGTACGCAATTATCCAGGTCACAAATGTCCAGTATGCCACTCTCCTAGATCTTAAAAAAAATATTACGTATCAGAATTTCAAACAATAAAGAAGGCCAAATATGTTACCGACCGAAACGTAATAACAACAACAGTACAATTAGAATCCGTCTCTCTATGTTCACTGTACCCTGCAGAACTGGGGTGAGCGTACCTCTCTACATATTTCTGTATCTTTTTGATATAAAAAATGTTTACCTCTTTACAAGCCCTAAACAGACAGCAATACTTTCTTTGGAGGAAGGGTTCTGCACATTCGCAAGCTAGTTTCCAGCTTCGTTTGCGCCGAACGTTATCATAAACGATCCATTTTTCCTCGCCTGTGACATTTCTATCCAAGAACGGCTCCTTTTTCGCGGCGTAACAGCAAAGCAATCGACGCAGAAACACGACTGAGCTTGTTCTCTTCCGTCAGAGACTGTGGCACCCATGTGTCGAGTTTTGGAAACGAATCTGTCTTTTCAAATGGCGAAAGCCAGTTAAGATAATGTTTTTCAAATTCTTAGCAATCTCTTCCGTCGAAATCTTCGGTTTATTCTCCACAATGGCAAGAAGAGAGTCGTCATCGACGTCGGAAGGTCGCCCGTGAGGTGGTTAATCGTTTAGGTTAAAATCACGCTGACAAACCATTCTTTTCCGCTGTCTGAGGAGCTGGGGTACGATCGAAATAAACCTTGTGTGTCTTCATGTTGCAGTTTCGACGCCTAGCTTTTTTTCCGAAAATCATAGAACATATAGCGAAAGTGAAACTTTTCATTATACCTGTTTAAGGCATTCATTTTGGAACAAAACGTCAACATTCAACAAATTCTGACTCCCAAGTGAAGAACGCAAAGTTCCAGTCTCGAACAAGCAAAAAAAAATCAGCACCAAAACGCTAATATTAAATTGCTGCTATTTTATATTAACAATGAAAATCACGCATAAACTTTGGCAATGATCTGATATAAGAATCCTTTCTGCTTACATTTTTCTTAGCACTTCCTAGTTCCTTGTTCTTTCTAAAAAATATCTAGCAGACGTTAATTTATACGAACTATTGTTGTCGTCTTTGTTACAGATGTTATTATTGACATTGAGTATACTTGACAGAAACCTTGTGTCTACAATAACGTATATAATTATTAAGATGACCTGAAGATAGAGAATACTTGACCGTAACGTTGTGTCCATAATAGCATCAATAATAATCCCGTCCTGGGTCTGACAATAACCTACATCAGCGTCCTAGATATGACGATTAACTACATCCGGCAGTACGGCCTCTGATCAATAGGTTTTGAGGAGCGTAAAACCAATTCTTAATTGCTGATGTTCCCAGATCCATCCTGACCCGGGATAGTAACATCTGTTAGGATCCAAGCTATGGGCAAATAGTGATCTCCCAAACAAAATCAGTGCATTTTTTATAATCAAACTAGACTACCTTTGACACGGCGTCAAACTGGTGTCAAAATATTATGAAAGTGTAAAAGTAGGTTTTAATACCAGCAATACATGTTTGTAAAAAAAATTATTAGAAGCAATAAATTTTTGAAGAAAAAATATTACCAACAAGAGTTTATTACCAGAAATACATTTTGGAAAAAAAATATTACCAGCAATACATTTTTGGAAAAAATATTACCAGAAATACTTTTTGGAAAAAGATATTACCAGCAAGACTTTATTACCAGCAAGACTTTATTACCAGCTATTCATTTTAAAAAAATATTACCAGCAATACATTTTTGGAAAAAGTATTACCGGAAATACTTTTTGGAAAACAAAAAATAATACCAGCTATAAAAATCTTGTCAGAATTAAATAACCCAATGAGGTTGATATACCGTAAAACAAACCAAACAAAACCAAACTATAGTAATCAAGGTGAGAACAAGATTTCGAATATATTGAAGTATATTGACAATTCTTCATCTCAACATAGAAATGAAAAATTATGAAAAGAGATACAAATCCGCCATAGGAGTCGCTAAAGTCAATGTCGGACGATTTAGCCATGGATTATAAAGAATCCTAAAATAGAAAACTGATGACTTTCAAAGAGTGGTATAGTAGTATTAGGAGAGATGGTTAAAACCTGTTTCACTGTCTTCTAGTTGCCGTGTGTTCAATCCCTTTACAGAAAAAATAACAAAATAATCAACAGATATCACATAGCAGCCAAAATAAGAATCACCTGATGAATAACAGGGAGTACTTAGTCGAAACGCTGTGTTTATAATAACATCATATCAATGTGAGCCCGAATTGGAGACACCAAAATAGAGCAAGTATAAAAATTTAAGTATCTAGAAAGTGTTTTAAAAGAGGATAGAAAATGTGACACCGAGATCCGAAGTCACATTATAACAGGAAAAGGTGCCTTCCAGAACCTAAGCAAAATCTTAAGAAACAGGAAAATTATGTTAGAAACAAAAGAAAAGAGTGCTGGACCTCTATGTAATATAAATCATCCTATCAGACAGTGAATGCTCTACAATCTCCTAACAGATGAAAACAGGCAACAGAAATGTAGTTCTACAGAATGATTCTGAGAATGGCATGTAGTAACGAGGACAGTTTAAACCAAAAGGTTAATATACTTAGTGTTGAGGGTTCCACCCCTTTTTATACAAATGGACTCACCCAGTATATACATATACTACTGCAAGAGCGAGACGAGATCAAGACCGATGAGTCGAGTCCAGAGTGACATAGTAAAAGGTCGTAGGTAACCGGAAGAGTGAGGGGTGAGGTAACAGTGTTGTAGGAGTCACAGTGATCGAGCACGTAGACTGAGTAAGAAGTCATACAGCGATACTTCAATACCAAAGACTGTATAGATATTTTGCTACTAACCCGTATTCCTGGAACTACTAACCTGCTTTAACAGTTTGTATTATTACGTTAATACATTATTTTCATAAATTCATTCCTGGCGTTTGTTATTTATTGGTACCGGATTTTAACCCGGAAATTGTTAGCATAGAACTTATTGTTACGTCTGACCATTTTCATTGTGAATTGATGAAACCTTTCTTCCAATCTAGTCTTCTTCTTCGTGTGCCGTGTCCACTCAGGACGTAGGCGATCATGGCTCTCCACAGTTTCTTATACTTTGTAACTCTTAATAAATTTTGTTTTTGTTTTTTCCTCCCAAACCTAGTTCCGCCATCCATTTATTCAAGCTCATTAATTATGATGTGCGTTGTTTTTCTCTGTCCCTCTTGTCTGTGCTGTGAGTGTCAGATTTTTCAAGCCCTCTTTCTTCATTATGTGTCCTAGAAAATTCAGCTGTCGCATCTTGATGATATGTTTCCTTTTTGTTTTCATCTCCAGTAGAACTTGGTATCATCAGCAGCCATGGTATCATGGATAATGATGTCCATGGTATAATTCTGTAAAAACACATTTCTTTTGCTTTAAACCTCTTCTTCATCTTTGAAGGTGTTGTCCAGCATTCACAGCCATAAGTAGGGCAGATATCACGTTCAGTTCATCACTCTTTTCTTTGTTTGGCAAGAAAGCGAGAAGTCGGAAGAGAGTTCCGCAAGTGAACTTAGCCATTTCAACTGTAAATTGATGAGACCTACTTGCCAAGCTAGTACTGCGCTCAAATTCAAAGTCAAGGAATCAAAGAGGCTCATTAGAACAATTACCATGAAAGTATCTATAGAAAAGGCACAGAGACGCTATTATTACGGTAGTGGGAAAGTGACAGATGCCAGGCCAGGACCAATAATATTGCGGATTCTTTTTGGGGATTTTATCAAGAATCTTTCAATATATAGCAGGAGTAGCAGGCCATATATGGTGACAATATTAAAAGCATAGACGTATGGTAGACTTATAAATATGTAAGATATTGCGATTAATATCTTATTAATTAATTAATCTTAATATGTAAGATTCTGGCGAGAAAGATTGTCGAGCACGACACAGTGAACCAACTTTCTCAGCGGCAGACTTAGCAGTTGATTCAATATACTATTTCCACTTCATGTCAGAGAATGTTAGCATGAGAAGGCGCAACTTGTCACTTTCCTGGAGAATAAAATTAGCCATCTTGATGGGAAAGAGAGATTTCTCTCAGATGATTAATAGAGAGAAATTTCGTCTGGGAGGCGTTAAAATTAACAAGCCATTCCTTGCCCCAGTTAACAGCATATTGTAGATCATTTTTAGATCAACTGCCAATTTCACCATATCAAACTGATCAGTCTTTTGAGACAGGAATAAATAGTTGTATCAACAGACTAGATACCGTTTTAAGAACTGAGTGGCTTTGTTGCCTTGCTTGAAACTCAAATAATTAAAAAAAAATTAAGAATTTGAGCTAATGAGGAATTTTAAAGGAGATATTGACTCAGGCGTCGAAATAAAGTTTTAAGAGTTAAAATATTAGTCTGAAAGACTCGTAGAATAAATCCAAACATTGAATATGAATTGCAAATGTTTATTTTTTCCAGAATGTAAAATAAAAAGAAAAATAAACCCTTTAATATAATTATCGGTGCAACAAAGCATTTCCTGTGATGTCTGCTCTTCCATACATATCGCTGACACTACCAAGATGAATGACGTCATTGGTAACACGCAACTGCCACAACTCTATGGAAGCGGTTTAAAATTTGCATTTTTGGTTAACATGACATATGCACATATTTCTTCTGCAAACACTGCATGATTCAAAAGGATTTTTCACGAATATCCGTTTCGTACTAAGTTTAACCCAGTGGTTCCCAACCGATTTGGGGCCACGCCCCACTTTGGTATTTCTAAAATCCTTGTGCCCACTGTAATATTTAATTCTTACGTATTCAAAATTTTACTGCAATTCACGTGAAGGAAGCTTAAAAGGCCATTAAGTTGGTCTCTAAACAAACCCCCAAAGACGATAAAAGAGAAAAATTAAAAAATACTGTTAAATATATATAGTTTCAAAACATATAATAGACTACTGAAAGGCAGAAATATAAAATATTTGAATGAAAGCTTATTTTGTAATATACTTTGATCATTTTAATCATGAAATAATAATGCAAAATGAAATTTGAGCCCACCAGAAAACAATTCAGTGTTAATAACTCATTCTCGAATTGCCCCCTGATTCTTTTGGTATAGTAAGCCGAAGGGTGCACATCCTACGCATGCCTCACCAAAATATTACCATGCACCCCATGTTGGAAATCATTGGTTTAACCACTGCCTTCTTAGTACGATAATTAATTTGGCATAGTAAACCTGTAGGTCTTGGTGAGGACCATCCTTATTCAAAGGTTGTCGACTAACACTACAGATTCACAAACAATGAACTTTACCAAATGGCAGAAACCACATCATATGAGTATATTTTAAAAACTTCGAGGTGTACAATCATGATCAGATCAAAGAGAAAATAATGAAGCCTGAGTGTCTTGGCAATGATCATCTTTCTTTTAACCTTGTGGACTGGTGCTACAGAATCCCAAACAAAGAACTTTATCAAATAACAGAAACCACATCACTTGAGGACATTCAACGGCATCAACAGCTAAAATGGATATCACATGTAATTCAAAGAGAAAATAATCAAGACTCAGTGTCTTGGCAAAGAGCACTCCCCTTTGCACATTGTGGACTGTTGCTACATAATCACAAAGAACTGTACCAGATAACAGAAACCACATCACTTGAGGATTTCAACAGTTGCAACAACTAAAATGGATACCACGTGTAAATGGAAAAGTATAATGACATAATCAAGATGTTGACATTCCACTTTACTTCTAACAAAAGGTTAAGAAGAAAAACTCCATCAGTATTTGACAGAGTAATAACATCTACATAGATATTCGCTAAAGGTTAGAGAAAGAACAATAATAATTCACTTGAGAAAACTATTTTCTTGAAAAAATGTTTCAATAGAAAAATTAAATAAAATTCAGATGAAAATAGGACTGGATGCTTGGTCAATGAATGATGAATGTGTGCTTATAACATTAGAGATTATGAAAACAGATACTAAACTTTGATCCAAGACCAATAGGCAAGGTGTAAAGGACTTCCAAGGTATGTAACTTTCACGAAATCAATGCACTTCCTAGGCATATAACCTTGAAATTCATGGACTTTCTAGGCATGTAACTTTCTAGAAATCCATGGTCTTACTAGGAATGTAACTTACTCGAAATTCATGGACTTCCTCTACGGTCCCAAAACACAACTTCTTATCGGCAAAATGCTTCAATTATATAAACCCTGCGTTTAGGACATTAAATTTGTCACAAAAAAAGGGAAGGCTTACAAGGAATGTGAACAACAGCTGCTGTTTTTAAGAGGTACTAATGAAATTATCTAGCCTGATCAACAATCTGAACAAGGCCAGAATGATCAAACCCTCGGTCACGATGACTTATGAATTCGTGTTAGCAGAGCTATTGACGGGTACCGTCTACCCAAATTCACACACATGGTGTGGTTTTCAAGCACTTTGCCACACACTGTGATTGACCCTCGAGTCCGATAACATCAGGATGTCTCCTTCCTGACAAATCAACCATGGTGAGATTCGAACCCGGGTCTCATGGTTAGAA
This sequence comes from Acanthosepion lycidas, assembly GCA_963932145.1. Taxonomy (NCBI): domain Eukaryota; kingdom Metazoa; phylum Mollusca; class Cephalopoda; order Sepiida; family Sepiidae; genus Acanthosepion; species Acanthosepion lycidas. The sequence continues at coordinate 20,855,329 of OZ010591.1, forward strand.
ATCGAACGTTCTAACCATCGACCTCGTGACCATCTAGTGATTTTCCAAGCGTAGCATAGATGTGGCACAAGGCCGAAAGTATGGGGCACACAGTGAGGATCGAACTCACTACCCAGTCGTAATTGTTCTAGCAAGACAAGCTTGCTAACCATTACACTGCCTCGTGATCATATAACTAGTGACACAGGCCCCGAACGATCAGCGCGTTGTCGTCGATTGCGTGTCGTCACGCGCGTGGGTACCCGCGTAGACCGTTAGGGTCACGGCGCTACATATTAACTACTGATATTACTGCCTAGTAAAATACTTAACAGTGACAATTTTTACTATTTTGACATTAATAATTACAAAACTGCTAATGACTTTTCGACTGACACCCTATGAGGATCGAACTCACTATTAATTAATTAGTAGTTTAATTAATAGTTTAATTTGTCCGTGGAGGAGCGGTGGAGTTATGGATAGCGCTTGGATTGAGAAATCAGAGAGAAAAGGTCGAATTCCCCTCGAATCTATTATATTTACTTACGTGCTAATAGGCTTAGAAAAGATATGAATCAATTATACATCAGAATTTTCAGTGCCCTTTTAAGAGTCAATGTGTACGACATGACCAGATGGGGAAGTTGCCATTGCGTTATAAATGCCTCTATGCTTCCAATTTCGAACTTCAATGAATTTAAATTTTATAAAGTAGGTGGTTTTAAGATCGAAGATTTTTTTTTACAGAGATAGATAGATAAATAGATAGATAGATAGATAGAAACAAAACGAATACAGTAAAGCATATAAGTAGAGAGAGATAGAGAGCTTGCTGTTCGTTGAGTCTTTATAATTCTAAATGTTTAAACTATTTTCTTTTTTGTAAATCTTTTCGTTTTTCAAATACGGTAGCTTTTGAATTGAACATTTATATAACTTTGTTTTCAAGCATAGTAAATTAATTTTATTCTTGATAACAAGGGTCGCGTAATGACCCCGTGACGCAAAATATTTGGAGCTGTTTTCGTATTTGCAGTTTCTATCGTTTTTGCTGTTGTGAAACTGTGATATTCCGTGTGAGTTCGTTTCAAACATCCTCGTTGCCACTGTTATCTTCCATACTAAGGGAATAAACACATGACACCAGGTGGATAATAGAAGAAAGGTTTATTGTACACAACAAGTACAATATGAAATTCGGTACAGTTATACACACAGATCAATCTGGGAGGGAGTTCCACTAAGTGGAAGGTCGGATGTGTTTGCGTCGTCGTCGTCTCTCTCTCTCTCTCACCTTCTCCCCCTGTCCTCTCTCTCGTAGATAGTAGATTTTATAGGTACTTACTAACTATAGTGTAATCATTCATGAGGGCTGACTGGTTATTCCATTACATCAGAAACTTAATGAATTACTCTTTAGATAGGTTTAGTTTCAAGTTAAACAACTTAGTTTTATTGTTGGCTCATCAGGGCACGTAGAGACCCCATAACTCAAATTATTTACACTAGGGATTTGATTGTAGGTTATTAGTTTTTTCAATTGTAACATCTTTGAATTATAGCTTTATATAATTTTGTTTTATTTTTTTTTGGGGGGGGGGGCTCTTCGATGTGGTGTAATGGTTAACAAGCTTCTCACGCTAAATCAATTACTATTGGATAGTGAGTTCGATCCTTATTGGGAGCCCCATACTTTCGACTTTGTGTCACATTTAAGCTACGGTTAGAAAATCATCAGGTGCGCTTCAACGTGGTGTAATGGTTAACAAGCTTGAATTACATCTGAATATTGAGTAAAATCCTCGCAGGGCGCCCCTTACTTTTAGCCTTTTGCCATATCTAAGCTATGCTTAAGAAATCTCAATGGCAGTTGTTTTGTCTTATTAGACGCTTCTTTGTTAATGGCGGTGTTTTACATGCAATATGTTCATTTACATTAATTTTCTTAAGACACATTCATAAGTTACTTTCCCTTTATCCATTAGCTGGGGAGTTTTTAATTACAGATAAAACACTGATGAAATAACCTGCTTTCTTTGGTCTCTTATGTCTTATCTCAAATTTCTAGCAGTCTTGTTCACATCAAAAAAACCTCCCAACACCAACATCTTCTTCTAGGGAACTTGGAGAGCATACCTTGATATTCGAAATTCCTTAGAGATTTCATGTCAGCATGTGGCATTTTGATATTTTTCGTATTTAAATCCATTCTTTCTATTTTGAAATTTAAATCAACTAAACTAAAAAGAGAAATTGAAGGACCCAAACCATGTTCAATTTGCATGCGCATTTTAATCTGGAATTATGTTAATCTTGAAGGATGTCAAGTGACCAGTATCTTTCGCGTGGCCTAATTTCAATATCACGAAGTATTCAGGCCTGTTTCCCGCTCTAAAGATATTCGTGGATATTTGACAAAATTCATTTCAGTCCAGAATGAACACAAGTAGTGAAGCTGGAGATACGTTGCGGAATATTTATAACTGCTTCGTAAAAATGAAGCAAATTTATTTGTTACATAGTTGACGTATTTTCTTTTTGCATCACTGGATATACGAAGACTAATCAGGAATATCAGAACTGTTGCTATAGTAACGCATCAAAAAACACTATATAAATCTGGTTTCAAATACAACAAATTGTTTTTATTCTTGACATTTAGGGGCACATGACAACCCCATCACTCAAAACATTTATATCAAGGACTTATTTGTAGATCCTTTCGTTTTTTTCAATTGTAACATCTTGGAATTACACTTTTCTATAATTTTGGTTTCAAATACAACGGTTCGTTTTTATTCTTGATAGCTAGGGGCATATAAGGACCCCATGATAGAAAACATTTGGATCCGTTTCTTAATTGTTTATTCTTTCATTTTGCCGAATGTAGAATATTTTTTGCTACATTACATAATATTGTTTTTTAAACGTGACTCTTCCTTTCCTTCTTTAAGAGGACGCCATACTTTTCTTTCCTTCTCTACGACGACGCCATATTTTTTCTTTCCTTCTCTACGACGACGTCGTATTTTTTCTTTCCTTTTCTAAGATGACGTAATATTTATCCTTTCTTTCTCTACGATGACCATATTTTTTTCTTTACTTCTTGACGACGCCATATTTTTTCTTTCCTTCTCTACGACGACGCCATATTTTACTTTCCTTCTCTACGACGACGTTATATTTTTTATTTCCTTCTCTACGACGACGTCATATTTTGTCTTTGCTTCTTTACGACGTCACCATATTTTTCTTTCCCTCTCTACGACGACGTCATATTTTTTCTTTCGTTCTCTACGATGACATCATAATTTTTATCTTTTCTTTCTCTACGACAACGTCATATTTCTTTCTTTCCTTATTTGTTTTTGAAAGCGAACAGTTTGTGTTATTTTGTTTTATCGAAATAACTTGTCATAACTTCAAAGAGAGAAAGAAATAAAAGAATGAAAAAAAGTAATTGCAATCGAATGGCGAACGGCTGACCAGACGGAAACATTGCCGCTTTTGATCAAAACCGATTTTCCCGCCAATTTCGGCGTCTCGAAATGCATTAAGTCCTAAGTGATGTCGTGCCGACCAACATCACAGTCGATATTTGTCGTAGAGCATGCCGGGAAATGCATTAGACAAGTGGTGTAAAGGGAGACGGTGCTGATTACCCGTTTTTGGTCGGTGTTTTTTTTTATAAGAGTTGAAGAGGGACATGGAAAGCTGATGTTGGAAATTTTCTCTAAAACTGGATCCCGTAGAGAAGCCAGACGCGGAATGCGCAGAATTAAATTTACGTGTCTTTCGCCGTTAGCTTAGCCGCTCGGCAACCATATTCACGAAAGCTGTGCACCGTTCTTAGAAGAAATATTGCTAGTTCTTCAGTCACTCTTATTGAATGTTTGTAAAACCCGCAATAGGGCGAAAAGTATCAAAAGTGCAGTATTTTTTGTTTAGATAAGATTTCTGATGTGTCCGTCGATGTCCGGAAAATTCAGTAACGGAAGATTTGATAACGGAAATTTCGGTAAATTTGACAAGGAAGGAAAATTCGTTAACTATAAAGATTGAAGCCAAGAGGGAGAGAGTAAAACAGCACATGGCATAATTAGTGAGTTTAATTAAATGGATGGCAGAAAAGAGCCTAGAAGAAATAACGGAAACGCAAACTTTACTAAGCGCTACAAAAGACAGGAAATTCTGGAGAGCAATACGTCCTGGGGAGAGATGGCAAATAAATAAGAAGGAACGAAACACGTTGGCATTTTCTCTGAAAAACAACACTTTCTTTTCTCATTTCACAAAAATGAAAAAAGCATTTAAGCCTCTTTAAGTACGACACTGAACCAATGAAAGCTCGTTAACATTTCCGACGTAATGAGACAAGAGAATAGCTTCCTTCGTAAGAAGGGATTATATTTCTCCAATTTCGCCAGTTCTCGCAATATCACGACAGAAACGAGGCCTTCAAACTAAATCACGTGGCTCACACATTCTAAATCAGTGATCTCCAATTCTTTCTAAAACCTAGCAAACCTTTTTCCAACAGACAAAACGTTTCAGTAACATCGCTATCTTATCGCTGTTTCCAACATGAATGTTGAAGTAAGCTACATTACTGAGTTCAACCAGTTCAGACCTGCACAGCTAAGACCAGCCTACACAGAATTCGAGAATAATCTACACGCACAGGTAAAGGGTTCAGTCCTAAATTTCCTAAGAGTTACACAGACAGGTAAAGAAGACCGGACGGCATAGCGACCGAACGTTTGGGTAAACAACCATAAAAAAGCACATTAATCTGACTGAAAATAATATAAATAATTTTTATTATATTTGCACACACGCACAAATTTATATAATTAACTTAGTCTGACACAAAGTCACGTGTGCCATCTAATCATAATAGTAATAATCCGTCTTTCAGACGACATTTCGACAGTGGATCGCCCCGATGATGTTTTGTATAGCTAGTTGCAATAGCATGATTAGAAAAGATCGAAAGTAATCGGATATAAAAAATAACTATGGTGCCTTCTATGATGAATGTCATCTGAACATCAAGAAACTGGTTGGACAACTGGAAAGGATCTGTATAAAAATAAACAGACACAATATGTCTATATTATTCAATGAGAGATGTTCGAATTAAGTATATATATATATATATATATATATATATATATATATATATATATATATATATAGAGAGAGAGAGAGAGAAGGAGAAGGTGAGTTTGACGTGCCTTTAGCCGATTTGGCCACAGAGAAGCGTTCGGTTAGCAAGGTCGAATTTACTGTATTTGAACTTCAATCTTCTATGAATCTCCCACGTACATTTATATCTGCTCATGGCGTATCAAATGGAAACAAATGACGTCACACATTAGGAAATGGACAAAGTCCGACAATTATTTTAAGACATTTTTATGTTTATACATTCTTTTTTTTTTTATCCGGAGGACGAATATTTTCTGTGAAAATTTCTCGGACATTCAGGCCGGTAAATGTTGTTTAATACTGTTTATTATAAACAGAGCATTTACTTAAATATTTGTATCTATAAAAAAAAATGTATAAACATAAAAATAAATAATTACCGGACTTTGTCCATTTCATAATGTATGATGTTATTTGTTTACATTTGGATACGCCTTGAGAAGATATGAATGTACGTGAGAGATTCATAGAAGTTCAAATACAGTATATATATATATATATATATATATATATATATATATATATATATATATATATAGGTAAAAAAAAAGTTGGAAAGATTTTGTAGAAAAACTTATTGTATAGACTAAAATGAGAATTGGAAAAAGGCACCTAATATTTAATATAGTGATAATGTGAATTTTTACAGAGAAGAATTAAGACTTTGTTACTTACAATTTTCAATGTTGTTTTTTCCTAGAAAATAATGTTTTCCTTTTTTATACTTTTTTTACTTAACCGCTTTCACTTAGATTTTCAAAAAGTTTTTAGCTATTTCTATCTCCACGTGTTGATGCTTATGTTTTGAATACATACAATAAAATGAAAATCAAGAAGCCTAACTGGCTATATATGTCGTTTATGGTTAGGGGAATTTGATAGAATCTATGTATGCCATGAATTAAGTATGGGTTTGAATTTGCTGATGAAAAATGTTTTTTTATTAATGCGACTTTGTCCAATGGTACTGTAGTCACATTGGCAGAAAACACTAAAATTTAGCAAGTTTTGTTCTCCGCATTCATCTGTATGTTGGCTAAGGGGTATATATATATATATATATATATATATATATATATATATATATATATATATATATATATATATATATATATATATATATACATACATAGATAGATAGATAGATAGATAGATAGATAGATAGATAGATAGATAGATGTATGTATGTGTATATATATATATATAGATATATATAGATATATATGTATGTATGTATGTATATATATATATATATATATATATATATATATATATATATATATATATATATATACACATAGATATATATGTATGTATATATATATATAATTTCAAGAGAACTACTAGTTTTATAAGCTTTCAATCAATCATCAGGCGGTCAGTAGCTGTCGTATGTGAAAATAAGACTTCTCATACTCCCAGGCAAGTCCAAGATGTTAAGCCAACCAAACTGACCAGGAGGAGAGTACACTATCCGGCCAAGATCAAATAACCGAGAGAAAAAACAACCGCTTTAGCTTCCTTTCTTTCACCATACGGTGAGTTTTAGGCCCACTGGAGTGACAGGGTTTATTCAATTTTCTATTGTTTTCCTCATATTAGTTCATTTGCAGTGGTGTGCAGAAATATGAATCTATTTTATAAGAGTAGGATAAAATTGCCTAGAAAAATATTTCGTCATCCATGATTGGATCAAATTTTTATCACGCCCAGACACTACTGTCTCGACTGTTGATTACTTGTCCTACGGCTTTTGTCTGTGATGAATATTACTCCAAGGAAGCATACGAAAATTGTGTCACTGTACGAGCACACTTGCATTCCTTACCAGTGAGCAAATTAAAGTACAATAGACTGGGCCGGAAACTCTCCTGATTTAAATCCAAATTGTTTTCAATCTTCAAGGAACGACTTCGTGGAATGGACATACGAAGTACTAACATGTGCACTGGGTCATGTTTCATTGGGAAAATACGGAAAAAAGTAAATAAGAATGGAATTATTCGTTTTGTTTCAATTAATTTGCACAATGGAAAAGGTGATCATGGCTCTCCACATCATCCTGTATAATTAATTTGCACAATATTTTTTGACTCACGGACAAACCAAACCTATGATTATCAATGCATTATGCAAAATAATCGGTATTAAATCCTATTGAAAATGTTTACAAGCGGTAAAATAAACCAAACCATACTTTTTCTTTTATGGTTACAAATACTTTTATTCAGTTCGCTTCATTTCAAGTAATTTACCCGCCATGTTTTTCTCCCTCTGGTTTTCACGGTGGTTTTACTTCACCTCTTTCTATTCCTCTTATTTTGTCTACTCTCCTCCTCCTCCTTTCATTCAACAACAGAGCTTTCTCTTTTTGTTTCCATCCTTACTCACCTTTAACATGGTTTTCAACACATACTTCAGTTCTCGTAGGTCCAACTTCACCCTCCCCATCCTCTCGAAATCTCTCGCACTTTCTCGTCTCTCCTGCTCTGCGCATGAAAACGAATCACTACTCGACTAGTGGAAGCAATTGCCGCCATTTGTCTTGTCAGAATCACTAATCTTTCATGACAACGAGAAATCAAAGCCTTAAATTCATGCCAAACTCCGAAAAGAACTATGCACGTTACACTTCAAATACGACAACATCTGTAATGTACCCCCCTTTATTTTTTTTCTATCATCAGTTTTAAATGTGTGGAAATGACATTCGTTCCAGAAAGAAATTCTGAACAAAGCTTGAGTCTGATGCATTATCCGTGTATTTTCCTTTGTTCGATCCCAAATAAAAACCAGAGTGACAAATTTTGATTATTATCGCTGCATCACACTGAACTGGAGATATTAAGGTATATTTCCGAGTTAACCTTTCTTAGGGTAATAGGGTTGTACTGTTTAAGGTACGATTCTCGGGCCACGACGGTTTACATATACAGGGTGGTCCGAAAATCTTGTCATCCCTACATAATATAATTTTCTACTTCAGATGGCTGACACAAAAACAGACGTTCTCGATTTGTGACAACGTCAACGAAAGTGAATAAACTGAATCCAGTACATGGGCTTTGTATTATCGTATTACTGTACTGCTATTGTTCTCATTACTTTTTGGTTGGAGGTGGCCAGACTTTTGGATCACAATAATTTTTTTAACTTGCCTCATATTGAGAAAATGCGAATCAGAAATATTTCCTGTGTAATTGAATTATGTGAATGGAAAAGCGACAAACAGACAGACATATAAAACAAATCGTATAAAATGTTACACTGAAGAACAGTCAATCCCTTTTACGTGCCATTTGCACGTGACACTGCACCCAATGTATTATTATGTAATAATTAATGATTATTCAAACTTATATATATATATATATATATATATATATATATATATACATATATATATATATATATATATATATATATTTATATATATATATATATATATATATATATATATATATATATATACATATATATATATATATATATATATATATATATATATATATATATATATATATATATATAAATTTCTTATAATTTCTTATTTTCTTTCCTTTTTCTTTATAAAAATCTTTTTTACCTTGTACGGAAAATTTTCCAAAAACGTAAAATGAAGTTATGTTTCATAAACTGCAATTTTAAATAAAATCGTTTATTAACATCCTTGTTAACTATCTGATGAGACGTTGTTTATTAAACGTCGAAACAAAATGCACAATTTTGTAGTAGTAACTTACATATTCTGACGGTATATATAGATAGGTATATATATAATGACGTCTAAATCCGAAAATTATTTAATATATTTTATTGTTATACGCTATTTTTATAGACACAAATATTTAAGTAAATGCTTTGTTTATAATAAACCGTATTAAAAACATTTACCGGCCTGAACATCCGAGAAATTTCATAGAAATTTCCTCCGACAGAAATCGAACCTGTATCCTACACTGCAATCCTATCCTACAAGCGTCATATAGCCTAATGTGCTATACTAGTTTAGCTACGAAGGAGTGTTCGGTTAGCAAGGTCGATTTTACTGTTTTTAAACTACAAATTTCCCATGATTTCTCTCTAACGTCCATATCTGCTCGAAGCGTGTCTTAACGAAAACAAATGACGTCAAACACTACAAAATGTTGCTAATACTCTTTATTATAAACAGAGAATTTACTTAAATATTTTTGATTACATAAATAACATATGACAATAAAATATATTCAAATAATTGTCGGGAAGCCAAACGAGAAAACCTTACGCTCCTTAAACGGGTAACTCAAACTGGTAGAGATACATTTTAGATTAAAAAAAGTGGTTTCCCTGAAGAATAAGAGATGCAGGTTTGATTCCTGTCGGAAACACCAACATTATTTTAGTATGAATTCTCAATTTAAATAGGTTGTTATTAATATTGTTTAATAAAATAGAAACAGGGATACCAACTCAAACACGTGGACCCACAAAAAATATCGTTTATACTATTAGGTTGGTCCAAAAATAATGTCGTTTTCTCACATATGTTACTATGTGAGAAAACGACATTATTTTTGCGGATGATGAACTGTTTTGCACTCTTCAATCTCTCTCCCGCAGACGAAATATTTCCCGCTTCGATTCATCGCAAAAGATTCTGGCAAAATGGTCGGTTCCTTAAACGGTACCGTTCCAGAAAGTATCTCACTCCTTTTAACAAGCAACTGTTTTCATAAGAGATAGATCATTCCAAAGACGGTGCCTGGGATGGAGCCGCGAAACGTCATTTTCCAGCTTGGGTAGATTTCAAAGGCACTTGGACGGTTCTGAGGTGATGAATTGCTTTTTCACGCATCAACTCCATTCCCGCAGATGAAACGATACTAGCCTCTCGCTACTCTATGGCTATCCTCATGGTTGATGACGAGCGAACACTAGTGCAAACCTTCGCAGCTAGAACTAAATACGGATTTATGTGACCTTTCAATTGCACCCAGAATTAGATCGAGAATGCTAGATCGATGGTTAGGTAAACAAGTGCTCCGTGCAGTCTCCGGTAGTCTCACACACAGCAGATTGAGAATATAAGGTCCACGCATCAGACGACAAAAGTACTATATACTGGCTGAGAGTAACTGGAGGAATATTGGAGGGATTAAAATGTAATTGAAGATTAAAGTTTCGTCTTATCGACATCTAAATTATTATCAAGCTTCTCTCTACACTGAATCCACTTGTTGTATTTGTCTTTATCTTTCATTTGTAATGAGTACCTTCTACTCGGATAGCGTCTTCCTCAGGACTGTTGTAGGTGTTCCAACACGGGCTCACGCCACAACAGAATGTGACATCAGGTCGAAGTTTCAATATGCGTTATCGACAAAATGATAGAACTTCCTCATTTGGAGACGCCGGGTAATAACCCCAGTCCCCTCCCGCAGGAGAGATACTACTTGGGAGGATTGTTTAGTATATTAATAAAGCTAACATTGTTTTCAACATCCCCGGCAAAAGAGAATTCCTTCACGGAGAAGATCTGTTGCAAGGTGGAACGGGTTCTTGAAGGGATGCTTCCCCGGTCTGTACAACTTTAAACTCTTCAAGTCGATTGTCAACTGTTTTATATCCTACAAATCCGTATGATATGCTGCACTTGACCGTTCCTTTTAGGCTCTGAAAAGATCACTATGCAATAACCTTGAGTTGCACTGACGATGAAGGCGAGTAATTTGAGAAATAATTCTGGTTGAAGTGGTGATAGCAATAATTTTGTTTCATGTGCTATTGCTATGGTATAGCAATATCATGACGAGTTTTGAAAACTTTGTCTGGGGATTAAAATCTGATCATATAATCATTTCGAGCTGAATAGAATCGTTTCAAATAAGTCGACTTACAAATAAATGCAAATCGAAAACCGACGCCCCCAGCGAATCGAGGAACAGGACGAAAAAGAGTTGAATATCCTATTACTCGGCCACTCCCATCTTCTTGCCAATCGGTATTCAATTGATTGTAATTATCACGGCGTGTCATACCGCCATTTATAGCTGTCCGCTCGTATCTGAATGTTCCAGCCTGCTATGGTGGCTAGTTGCAGACGCGTATTCAAGAACGCCTACAGAGCCCACCATCGTTTTGGGGCTTACGGTTATATCACATTATAAAATACCGGTTCCCATACGATCAACGAAGTTAAGCAATGTTGAGCCTGGTCAGTACCTAGTTGGGTGACTGCTTAGGAATACAAGTTGCTGTAAGTTTGGATGTGTGGAATATATAAAGGACTTACCACCATATTATACAGTGTAACCGGGATATAAGAGAGTTGTCGGGACCGGAGAATAAGTCTCTTATATCCGGGGTTTCTCTTATATCCGGGTTTGGTCTATTTTGTTTAGGTAATTATGGCTCTGATTTGGGACCAGAGAAAATCTCTCTCATATCCGGGTTTCTCTCATATCCGGGTCTCTTATATCCGGGTTACACTGTATTGAAACACCAGTTCTCGTTTGATCACCGAAGTTAAGCAACGTCGAGCCTTGTCAGTACCTATTTGGGTGACTGCTTGGGAATACAAGTTGCTGTAAGCTTTGATGTGTGAATGGTTTAAAGGACTTAGCCCCATATTGTATTGAAACACCAGTTCACGGATGATCACCGAAGTTAAGCAATGTCGAGCCTGGTCAGTACCTAGATAGGTGACCGCTTGGGAATACCAAGAGCTGTAAGCCGAGTTTCAATTCCAGTTGGGTTTGTTATACTCTATATTATATTGATTATACCATTGGGAAAGGCATGAATCCAGCTCTTCTACACTAAGTAATAAGTTAATTAGTAACACTTGTATCACTAAATCCTTATTATTTGAAAAAAAGCCCTTACGATCTAAAAATAGTTTCTGGCTTTAAATAACCTGCAAAGAGTTGATAAGCTGTAAAAAAAAACAATCAGTCAGTCAATGACGTGTGATTTATACTGCCATTATGCTGAGGGGATCTTAGTTTCTGGATGAGAACGCATAATCCGGTGTGATCACGTGTTTGAACTAGGCCAGTATGCTCAAAACCCCGGTCACGATGACTTCGTGCTAGCCCAACCATCGATGGCTTCCAAACAGTTTCATCTCCCAGTTTCACTCACGAAGTTTGGGTGTCAAACTATGGTATGGATCTCAGTCATTTTCCAAAGGTGCCGCACATTGGAATCCTTTCCCTAGGCCGGTATTATCAAGGTGTCACATCCTTGATCTGGTGAGGCTCGAACCGGAGTCTCATGCCTGAAACGGTAACGTTCTAACAATCCGGACGCGCCTCTATATCATTTCGCCATAACCTATTACATATAGTTGTTGGAGTAAAGCTTACAGTACTGCTGTAGCAAGAATTGGTGTCATTAATCAACGCCGAAGTGCTTAAGCATTTTACATCCTATGATCTGCTCTCCGACAATGCGATATGGTTCCGGCTTTGCCCGTTCTACAGCTGATGTGCTTACGGTCATGACTGAAATTGTTTATCAAGCTCTTCATAATAACGGAGAAGCTCGTGCCGTGGCTCTAGATATTTTCAAAGCGTTTGATATGATTTGACATGCCGGCCTTCTTCGCAAGTTTCAGGGTTATGGAATTTCAGGTCGATTATTTGACTTAATACAATCATTCCTGTCAAACAGTGTATTGAACGTCGTTCTCAACGGATTCTCCTCCAGCTCCTATCCCACGAACGCAGGTGTTCCCCAAGGCTTCATCCTAGGCCCTACCCTGTTCCTTATCTTCATCAACGATCTTCCTGACGTCATAGATTCTCAAGTAGGCATCTACGCGGACGACACTATAATTTACTCCTGCCTCAAAACAAATCTAGTGTCGCTGACAAAACTAACCTGGCCGTTCTTCTCGAAAATGACCTCCAATTGGTTGTGAACTGGGGCAGGAATTGGCTGGTGAACTTTAATGCCTCAAAAACAAAAATCTTCTCTATTACTCACCACAGAGAACCATCCCTGCCCCCCCCCCATTAGAATGTCTGGAGCTCAACTTCTCGAGAGCATCTCTTTGCGACTACTCGGTCTCACATTGACTGCTGACCTGAGATGGAACAGATAGATTGAATCAATAGCTTCGTCCATCGCAAGGAAAGTTGGCTCCCTGTGCCGTGCCAGGAAATTTTTTCTCGACGGAATCGATCCTTCAAATCTACAAATCAACCATTCGCCCTTGCATGGAGTATTGCTGCCATATATGGTCTGGAGCCCCTTCTGTTTGTCTCGGGGTTCCAGAGGTGGATATGCAATATAATTGCCCCCGATATGGCATCTCGTCTGCAGGTCTATCTCTCACAGACGTGCCGTCGAATCCCTCTATCTTTTTTACAAATACTTTCACGCTAACTGCTTTGATGAGCTGCTTTCGCTGGTTTCCAGACTTCATGAATTTAAGCGTTCAACTAGACTGGCATCTCGCTCTCACCCTTTCACTGTCGAAACTGGTAAATATAGCCGTCTCTTCTACTCCAATAGCTTCATGTCTCGCACTTCTCGCCTGTGGAACTACTTCCCCTTTTCCTGTTTCCGTGATAGCCTTGATCTATCAGCTATCCTTCTCTTCATCCTTTCCTCTATCACTCCTATTTGCTCTCGCCCCTACTCTCTGTAACCCCTTGCGTGCTAGTGGCTTCTCGCCTTGCTTAGGGGGAAACGCTTAAACAAAAGTCTAAAGTAAGCCCATCCCTCTTTAGGTTAGGTTTGAATTCAATGTGTTCTTTCTTTCTGAGACTGGTTGTCTAACCAAGGCTAGAGAACACAGTCTGTCTATTTAATTGGTTTGAATTAAACGTTTCCTTCTCTTAGATGACTGACACCCAACCAAAAAGAGCCCAATCTATCCAGTTATTTAACCCATAGCTTAGGAGCAAGATTCATGCCTTTTCGAAGTCCGTTAGGGAATATGTAATTAGCTCAGATGATTCTACTTACTGATACTGTTGTATCCTTAAAGAGGTTACAAAAAAAACAAAAGTGGTATTCGAGTGAAGCAACAGCAATACTTGCGTAGATGAAAGAAGAGATGTTCATTGTGAAAGAGAATACACTACTGAAAGACAGGGAATAGGGAGAGCGGCTAGTAATTCCCGAAGGAAGGTTATTTACCTTACCTCCCCGCGAGGCAGATGCGGGGTTAAACCGAGCCCGTTTGCTCGGGTAAAAATTCCTCGTAGACCCCGTGTACACGGAGTCGGATTGCTGTCTACCTCCCTAAACAAGACATAGGCTCTTCTGGTTTCCTCTCCGCCCAAAGGCAGAGAGTTCAACTAGCCTAGCTGGAGACGAATCTCCAAATAATTACCGAAAGGATATTTACTTGACCCACAACTGAGTCAGGTTGTGACACAAGGTCAGTTTTTAACGTGGGAACCCGAGTGCTTTCACTCGAGCCGCTGGTCTAAGCTTGTCTCAGCTGATCATAGTTTGTCCAAGCTTGTCAGAGCTGGTCTAAGTTAGTCATAGCTGGTCTTGGCTTGTCATAGCTGGTCCAAGCTGGTCAGAGCTGGTCTAAGCTAGTCATAGCTGGTCTTGGCTTGTCATAGTTGGTCCAAGCTTTAATTGCCGAAAGGATCCCCAGGTATATCCTGTGTTTACTATATATAGCTACTGATATAGTCAGTTCCACATAAGCGATAGGGAGTGTGGGACATTCCATTACAACAATAACCCTTAATCTACCCGCAAATTCTCGGCAGGTGCTTTAAGCTACTTCTTCATTTGTGAGGTTTTTTACTGACCAGCATAGATATTGCATAGCAACTGGTCAGAGTTTTTTTACTATATTTTCCCATTCTTTTATTGTTTCACTTCGTCTCTGAACCGTCCTGGGTATGACGATAAACTCTATCCGGCATCCTGGGCAAGAGGATAAACTATGTCCAACAGGAGGTTTTGAGAAGCGTGAAACCACCTCTTAATTGCTGGTGTTTTACTCATTTATACACTTTCAGTTACTACATTATACTTCCTTTATATTGTTGTCCCCAATATACAGCTTACAACTTGGGTTGTCCCTTTTGCTGATGACCATGTATTCTGTCTTCTTACATTTAATAGTTCTTTCTTCCTGCTTTCCATTACTATTTAGTCCGAGAGTTCTTTATGGGTCTGCCATCAACACCGTGTCATCTGTGTAGCTTATCTTGTTAAGATTTGCACATGAGTGTCGTAATCCATAATGATCCAAAGGGTGTCATTATATACTGTACTCATAACATTATTGTTATGTCTGGCAAGATAGTCTGAAGAAGCTCATCTCTCCTCAGGCTTGTTCAGAATCTACGTCATTCTTTTGAATTCCCTACTTACTGACCAAGTTCGACGTTGCTGAACTTCGATACCAATGATTTGTTGTTAAGATTAAGTCCGCCAATGAGAATTCCTGGTGTGTCTTCTAATTCACTTAACGTTGTCTTGCTGTGCGGAACGAAAAAGAAAGCGGCAATTTGTTAGAGAAAATAGACATGGAAAAGAAAGTGATAGTGTAGGGATATTATTATTATTATTATTATTATTATTATTATTATTATTATTATAAATAGAAATATAAAATAATAATGAAAATGAAAATTATAAATAAAATAAAACAGTAACATAAAAACGTTGTATAAAATAATTAAATAAAAATTAAATATAATAAAATTACTCCGAGCATACAACAAAAACTGTTTCTGTCGGAAATACGGATAACTCGCCAAAAGATGCTAAATTCAATCTCTTCACCACGAACCTTGGTACGGGCAACACGTGTCCAACTTCTCTCTGTGATATGGATTGTAATTCTACGGAGTAAATTCTCCCTTTTTATCACATGTACCATTAAAAATTGTAACCTAAAAAATACACATCCCAATACGCACAAAAATATAAATACATTGTATTAGGTTGGTGCAAAAATAATGTCGTTTTTTGACGTTAAAAAATCCGTCAAAAAACGACATTATTTTTACACTAACCTAATATGAAAGTTACATACAATTTACCATACTTTTCCTGTTATTTGTGTACGTTATATGAGGAGCATGCTATTTTCTCTATAATCCAATTCATCTGACATTTTCACTCGTTTTAAAAATAGAAAAATCTGGTAGCAAAATGAAAATAAGGACAGTTTGAACAAATTTATAATGCAATTATGAATTAGGCTCAAATATTAAAAAATCAAATCAGACAGAAAAAACTAGAAAGAAAAAATATGGATGCTACTTTGTAGAAATAAAGAAAGAAAGAATGAATAATGAATGAATGACTACATAAATTCTGTTTCATAGTATGAAATGAAAAAGAAAGAAGTGTGAGAAACGACGGTAAAACAACAATGTACATTTAAAAAAAAAACATGGTTATAAGCATCGGACCAATCCGATTGTCCCCGTGAAAATGTTTCCCAGCGTTCTCATTTAGTAAATACTCAAGCTAAGTCAAATGAAATTAAATGGTTACAATGATTTGCAACAAAGTAATTTGAGCTGTGGATGAAGCAATGATGTCAGCAGTTGACCAAGACAAAATGGTAGCCATCATTTATAAACATGCGACTTTTGATTGGCTGACAAGTAGATGTCGACGCATGCGCAGGTGTTCATAACAATAAAACCATTGCAAAAGGTTTCTATTTTTTAACAAGAAATAAAATTCTTTATTTCCTTTTTTTTTCTTTTTTTTTTTTTTTTGCAGTGGATATTACCAATGTTGAAACATTTACCAAACTGTATAACTTATTAACTGTACTTTTATTATTTCAAAACAATAGGTAGATAAAAAAATAAAATGTAGCGTAAAACATGCATATGTCATTACACCGAATTTATACAACCGCTACAGAGCAGTTGTCCTTAGAAAACGGGTAGCCTACCAGGATTTATTGCTGATGTGCACAATATTAAAATGTACCATATTCAGATGACACTGTGTTGATGGGAGACACAAAGGAAAACTGCGTGAGAAGATAATAAAGGAAAGCAAGAAGACAGAATATTAGGAAACTCATAAGCTTAAGATGTGAACGCTGAAATGGAAATGTCAACATCAAACAAGTGTAGAAGTTTAAGTATCAAAAAATTGTTTCAAGAGACAGTGGAAAATACAACATTGAAATCCAAATGTGGAGTGAAATAGCAAAAGATGCCTATCCAAATTTAAGCAAAGTACTAAGAAACAGGACAATTTGTGTTAGTAGCAAAGAAAAGACTGCTGAGCTGTTATGTCATATCAGTTCTCGAATGCTGGACTGTCTCCTCACACATCAATGGAAACCTGGAGGCGACAGAAATGTTGTTCTACAGAAGGATGCTGGGGATACCATGGACGGGGTGCGTAAACATGAATAACTTTAAAGGAAAATTTCCACAGGTTATTTTTAATACATTGATTGCACAAATGTATGACTTTAATTTTAAGGAGGAGGTCTATTTTAGATTAAAGTTATAAATGTTTTAAAGTGCACACGAACTTTATGGACACACTGTATAGCTCATGCCATGTCCAAGAATGTTTTTCGGTGTTGCTTTTATCTTTTTAATTTAAAATAGACCTCATCCTCCTCATCATCATCATCCTCCTTAAAATTAAAGTTATACATTTGTGCAATCAATGTATTAAAAATAGCTTGCGGAAAGTGTGGAAGGTTTAAGAGTTGAGAGCCGGTGTTAATGCTTAACTTCATTTCTTTGTATCATACGTTTATTTGTAGGCATTTAAAATATTCAAACCGGCCCTAGAATTAAAGTCATACATTTGTGCAATAATTTTATCAAAAATAGATTGCGAATGTTAGGAAACCTTCAGCGAATATTTTAGCATAAGTTAATGCTAATTGCTTATTCACTTCGTGCTGTTTCAACTTAAGCAGCGTTTCATAGATACACTCTATTTTCTGATAGTGGAGAAAACCTTTAATGTCACCTTTTATCCCTTGAAAGTATCCTACACGTTTGTTTTTCTTCACTTACATTTTTCTTATTTATTCAATGTTTCTTATTTGCGTTTTTTTTTTTTTTTTCATCTGTTGTTCATTATCATGTCCTTTCTTTATTGTATCATGCATTTAACTCTCCTGTTTTTTCTCGTGCATAAGATATAAACGAAACGCAAAAGCGAAATTTTTAGCCTAAGGTTTATTTCGATAATGCGTCCCTTGTAAAAAAAACCCGTTCTCACCTTGTTAAGAAGCTTATGATTTCAATCCAAATCCTTTTTTAGGCTTTTTGAGGCTCGCATATCTTCAACATATATTGACTTTGTTATCACCTTACTGCAACATTCTGTTCCTAAATGGAACACCCGCTTGGATTTCTGCTGACCCAATAACCTTTCTGTAAAAATAATCAGGTAAATCGTTCAGTATCTGTATTAATCTTTGAACGCATTTATCATATCAGATCACCAGCGGATAAGAAAATGGATCATTTTTTTTTCAAGGTACTTCTTTAAATATTCCGGATATAGTTGTTGCAAACGAAAAAGAGAAAATCTGAAAGATATTTAGATTCTCCAGTGGACCCCATGATAACGGTGGGAGGAAGGTAAAACCAAATATATGGCTCGGACCTCGCGCAGGAATTGATCTGCTGATCCTTAATGGTGGATAGGACCGGTATTAATCGAGGCGTAATAGTGTCAAAAACATGACTGGAGTGACTGGATGAATTGAATGAAGAATTATATCTAGTCAGACTACGTGAGAGTCTGAATAGATATATCCTGTAGTTGGAGATTCATTGTGGAATTCACTTGACTCACTTATAGCAGTTGACTACTTCTTCTGCACACCGCTGGCGAATCTTATGTGTGTTGTTCTTGTCCTAAGTATTATCGTTCATTACCAACCTTCGTTTGATTATTCTATTCAGTTACTTTCCCTAGTTTACAACAATTATTAAAAATGATCATTGCGATTAGTATAAAAATATAGACTGTGTCTGTAGGCGTTGTTTTATAATTGTGTTCTTTGTGTTATGTTTGTTGACGGATTTCTTTTCTTTCTTGCGTCTTAAGTAAAGAACATAAAAAATATGATCCAGCCCGACCGTTTTCTCTCCTAGGGCTATGACATTATTTATATTTTCACATACCGCTTGCTTTTATTTTCATATATATATATATATATATATGTATGTATGTATAGTCGACCACTGTGGAGAGAAAGCGCGAATTTATAAACAGTGACTATTATTACAGATAATTCAAGACTCTCCTAATCAATTGAGTTCTCTAGGTCACTGGCGTGTTTATGAAAAATTAACACGCAAAAATTCGCCTTTCTCTCTTTTCGATAGCCTAGGGGTTAGAATCTCCGACTGATGCCAAATCGGTCGGGTTTCGGACCCGTCTTGAGGCGATCGTGTATCTATCCACACTGATGAGTTGTGATACAGTGAAATAATCTGTCTGTTGATAACGATATATATATATATATATATATATATATATATATATATATATATAGAGAGAGAGAGAGAGAGAGAGAGAGAGTGGTACTCGTTTGGAAAAACCTTAGGTATTTCGGCTTGTGATTGAACAAACCAATGCCCAAGAAAAACTGAGGGATAAAAAAAAGAAAGAACTAAGACCATGAAATTGTGGCCAAAACAATCCGTCCAGAATTCAAGTCCAGAGTCCAAAGGAAAAAACCTCCAAAACGAGTAAAAATAACTACGTAATGTGCTCAGTGCACTAAGCAGAGCAAACCTTATATAAACCTAAACAGCCAGGTAAACTTACCTAGGATCGTCATGGTATACTGGCCAGTATACCCTGACGATCTGTGTAGGTGAAACCTAGGTAGGTTTACATGTCTCTTTAGGTTTATATTATACATATATATATATATATATATATATATATATTAGGTTGGTGCAAAAATAATGACGTAATCATGTCGTTTTTTGACGTATTCTGTAACGTTAAAAAACGACATTATTACGTCATTATTTTTGCACCAACCTAATATATATATATATATATATATATATATATATATATATATATATACACACACACACACACACATTGTTAATTCGTAAATAGTATTAGTCCTCTGTAAATTCGAGGGAACCAGTATTATCTATGAATTCGCATGTCTCATAAGGAACTGTGTTCGTGACCAATCCAAATTCGTGAATAATTATATTGAAGATACAACAATATACCTAACAAGAAAACCACCTTACACCTCTCTGACTATAGCTCACTTAGGTCTCATTTAAGTACACACGGAGACCTGCCATACTCCAGCCTCAACATACTTGTTGATAATACAAATATAATAGCCTTATTCATATGTAAAAATAGCTAAAAATAATAGATGCATTATTAATAAAAAGAAAAAGGCAACAGTCACTAACATCAACTATGGATACAGACACGATGTGCTGCCCGTGTTTGGAAAATAAACCACATTCCTATAACTCAAGATAAATACATAAAACAATCCATACATTTAGTTAAAAGTAAAAAGAAAATCATACTTGATAATGGCTAAGAGTATAGCCGAAAGCGCTTGGACATGCAAAACATTCGACCAGAAAAGAAAATTATACGAACACAATAAAAAATTAAACTGCCGTAAAGTTTATATATATATATATATATATATATATATATATATATATATATATATGTGGAGAAAAATATTTGGAAAAAACAAACAAAAATCCTTAAATGCAATTTTTTTTTTTTTTCCAAATATTTTTCTCCATTCTGTCGGATTTATATCCATTTATATTTGCTTACATATATATATATATATATGAAGAAATATAATCTTAAGTTGGCTATATCTATGGGATAAAGTGCCTAACATCAGAGATAGAGCGTGTGCAAATATAAAAGTGAACATTGAAGTCACCACTTAGAGGCGACAGGCCGTTTCATGATAGACGCAATCGGTGACCTGACGATTGCGTCTAGCATGAAACAGCCTATCACTTGGAGGGCGAATATAAGAATTTATGTCTTTTCCTGGTGAAATCAGTTGACGCGATTCCTGAGTGGCTCGAGAAGCTGGTAGCGAAATTTGGTGCCAATATCGAATTTTAAATAAAACCTCATGCTAAACACTTTCTTCTCATATCTATTACCTGTAAAAATTATAGTTAATAAATAAATTATAAGTATTTTAAAATAGGGATTTACTTTTTACAAACACCCTATAGACAAACAGACAGATCGAGCAACTCGAAGTGTTGTAATGGTTACAAAGCTTATCTTGCTAGAACATTTACGACTGAATAGTGAGTTCGATCCTAACTGTGTTCCCGATACTCTTGGCCTTATATATATATATATATATATATATATATATATATATATATATATATATTTGCACACACCCACACATATATATTTCAAGACATTTTTATGTTCATACATTCTTCTTTATAGATACAAATATTTGCTCTGTTTTATAATAAATAATTGTCGGACTTTGTCCATTTCCTAATGTGTGACGTTATTTGTTTACATTTGGATAGGCATCGAGCAGATATGAATGTACGTGGAAAAATCATGGAAAATTGTAGTTTAAAAACAGTAAAATCGACCTTGCTCGCCGAAACGCTCCTCTGTGGCGAAATCGGTAAAAACTTGTCAGGCTATAGTACGGTTCCGTATAGGATACAGGTTCGATTCCTGTCGGAGGACGAATATTTTCTGTGAAAATTTCTCGAACATTCAAGCCGGTAAATGTTGTTAGTACTGTTTATTATAAATAGAGCATTTACTTAAATATTTGTATCTATAAAAAGAATGTATAAACATAAAAATTTGTTTATATAAGTATGGTAGATCATTATATCGTGTTTATTGGCTTTATTCTCTTTTTCCCTCTGGGTTTTTTGGGAGGTTGTTAATTGTTTAGGGGTATCTTTTCGTTCTTGTGTGGTTTTATAAGTCGAATCCTAAAGAACGTCTGTCATTGCCTGGTCTTATTTATATAAACCTTACACGAAATAGCCTTCTTGGTTGTGATCTATACTACTCAAGTATTAAATGTGAATTAGTAGCTGACTAAATGCACGCACATAGAACTTGAATACGTCTCCTGGAATAATAGAAACCTAAGAGAATGTAGTTCCCTCGAGGAAGGAAGATGCGTCTCCTCTGTGACAAATGGAAACTGTGCATTAGTTGAAAGGTTTTGCATGCGTCGAAGTTGTGTTTGAAAGTTTCGCTGAAGAATTATGTCGGTAAGGAAATGATTTGTGAAAACAGATATACTTCATTCGTTGCGAATGAAAGAAAGAGGCGGAATGAAGTGGAAACGAAAAGAAAGAAAGAAAGAAAGAAAGAAGGAAAGAGAAAAGAAAGAAAATGCAAGAAAAAAGGAAATATATCTCGAACTGACAAACGAAAGCATAAGAATAAAAGCAATAACGAAAATGACGTGAAAAAAGTAAAAGAAAGAAATAGAGAGAGAAAGAAAGAACAGATAAGAAAAGTTAAAGAAAAAAAGAAAGAAAGAAAGAAAAAGAGAAAGAAACAGATAAAAAGACAGACGAGAAAATAAAAAGAAAAAAGAAAGAGAGAGAAAGAAAGCAAGAAAGAACAGATGAGAAAAGAAAGAAAGAAAGAAAGAAAGAAAGAAAGAAAGAAAGAAAGAAAGAAAGAAAAACAGATGAGAAAAGGCAAAGAAAGAAAGAAAGAGGGAGAGGGAGAAATAACAGATGAGAAAAGGAAAAGAAAGAAAGAGAGAGAGAGAGAAACAAGTAAGAACAGATGAAAAAAGCAAATAAAGAAAGATGGAAAGAAAGAACAAATGAGAAAAGGAAAAGAAAGAAAGAAAGAAAGAAAGAAAGAAAAAGAACAGAGGCGAAAAGGAAAAGAAAGAGAGAGAGAGAAAGGAGAAAAATAAAAGAAAGAAATCGAAAAAGCGGAAAAAAGAAAGACTAAAAGCAAAAGAGAATCAAAGGAAAAAAACAATTACAAAAACAACGTGAAAGAAAGAAAGAAAGAAAAAGAAAAAAATAAGAGATAATAAAGGGAAAGATAACTAAAATTAATAAACGTAAAAGAATGAAAGCGAGAAAAGAAAAGGGGTTGAAAGAGTAAAGGCGAATAAGAAAAGAAATAAGGAAAATAGCGTGAAATAAAGTAAAAGAAAGAAAGAAGGGAGAAAGAAAGAAAGAAATGCGAAGAGCGGAAAGAAAACCATTAAAACAGGCGAAACACAAAGAAAGAAAGGAAAAAATAAAAGTGAAAAGACAAAGCAACTGTCAAAACATAAAAGAAAGAAAAAGGAAAGAGAAAGGAACAAATGAAACCAAAAGACAAAAGGAAGGAAGGAAGGAAGGAAGAATGTCAAAAGAAAAAGGAAAGGCAAAAGATGAGAAGATGGAAGAGAAATAAATCGAAAATCACGTAAAAAGGCGAAAATTGCGAAAATTAAAGAAAGAAAACATCAAATAAAAATGAATAAAAGCAAATGTAGCAAGTGGATAAAAATAAGTCGCAAAAGGAAGGAAGGAAGGATGTCAAAAAAAGAAAGGAGAAAGACGAGAAGGAGGAGGAGAAATAAAGCGAAAATCTCGTAAAAAGACAAAAAGAAAATGAAAGAAAAGAAAACATCAAATAGAAATGAATAAAAGCTAATATAGAAACTGAATTTTAAAAAAAAACTCGTAAAAGAAATAAAGAAAGAAAGAAAAAAATAATACAAAAGATAAATAGAAAATGAGAAAGTAAATAAAGATTCGACATAACGAACACCAAGTGAAAGAGAGAAGACGTAAAAGAGAGAAAGAAAGAAAGAAAGAAAGAAAGAGAGAAGACGTAAAAGAAAGAAAGAAAGAAAGAAAGAAAGAAAGAAAGAGAGAAGACGTAAAAGAAAGAAAGAAAGAAAGAAAGAAAGAGAGAAGACGTAAAAGAAAGAAAGAAAGAAAGAGAGAAGACGTAAAAGAAAGAAAGAAAGAAAGAAAGAGAGAAGACGTAAAAGAAAGAAAGAAAGAAAGAAAGAAAGAAAGAGAGAAGACGTAAAAGAAAGAAAGAAAGAAAGAAAGAAAGAAAGAGAGAAGACGTAAAAGAAAGAAAGAAAGAAAGAAAGAAAGAAAGAAAGAAAGAGAGAAGACGTAAAAGAAAGAAAGAAAGAAAGAGAGAAGACGTAAAAGAAAGAAAGAAAGAAAGAAAGAAAGAGAGAAGACGTAAAAGAAAGAAAGAAAGAAAGAAAGAAAGAAAGAGAGAAGACGTAAAAGAAAGAAAGAAAGAAAGAAAGAAAGAAAGAAAGAGAGAAGACGTAAAAGAAAGAAAGAAAGAAAGAAAGAAAGAAAGAAAGAGAGAAGACGTAAAAGAAAGAAAGAAAGAAAGAAAGAAAGAAAGAAAGATAAAGTAAAAGGAATTATTCAAGTCGACAAAACAAGAAAGAAAACCTGAGTTTATTTACATTTATGCTTACACCAACGAATCGATAATGAAACTTTGGATTGACTTCGATCTTTTCTTCAGGGAATGAAACCTGAATAAATCTTAAAAGAAAACAATCCCCACCCAACTTCGCCAGCAATGTTTAGGATTAGAGAAAGAGAGTAACTTTTGCACACAGTGAAAACCCCCAAAGCTAATAATTTGACACCCTTATATCTATCGGTAAATGCAATAACCGTCACATATCCACGGTTTCGTTTTTCTCCGTTTTCATTTAGCCACGGTCAACGCGAGAAAGAAATAATCCCGAAGTTTTACTCAATAATGGTATAAGAGAAGGAAAACTGGTAATTTGGATGTCCCAAAATGAAGCCATTAAGTTTTTCCTTTAATTGAAAAAGCGAAATTCTTGACTTAATAATAAAAGAAAACATCGTATGTTGACATTGTTTAGATCAAAAGTTCGGAACAAATCCTCCGTCCGTATTCCTTTTATTTGCCATATCCTTTGAGGGCATATGCGATAATGGGTCTCCACAGCTTCCTATCCTTTCCTTCTATATGAAAATCACGGTTTGATGGGACTATTTAAGAAAATGACTCGAGTTTTTTAGGTTAGTATTTTGGTTTTGTAGGAATTTGCGGTGCTGGGCGAAGCTGCTATACCTAACACAGCCTATTCTCATCTTCTATAATAAAGTTGTCATAACCGTAGTTACCTCGATTAAGACAAGCACTCCATAGACACTGAAGTCAACAGACGGCTCGAACGAGCTGCCATTACGTTTTCCAGGCTGATTTCGAGTGTGTGGGAGAACAGAAAGCTTACAACGAACACCAACATTGCAGTCTATAGGACATGCGTCGTCAGAGTGCTGCTCTACGGCAGCGTTACTTGAAGCCTCTACTCCAGATAGGAGACACCTCAGCGCCTTTCAACTTCGCTGTCTGATCATCAGTTGGCCTGACCGTATCAGCAATGCCATAATTCTCACACGAGCCCAGTTACCCTGCTTATAAGCCCTTCTCCAACAGCCCCGACTCCGCTGGCTTGGGCATGTACATTGTATCCCCGATGGGAGGATTCCTATGGTCCTTCAGTACGGAGAACTAGGCACCGGCAAGTGGCACGAGAACAACATTATCTTTGCTTCAAGTACGTCTCAAAAGAGACATGGGGACGATGAGTATGGACATTAAGTGGTGAGAAGACGTTGACAACGACCGCCACGCTGGAGACACGATTTACACCGAGGGCTGGAGTAAGTAGAGGAGAAACAAAGACTTGCTACCAGGTATAAACGTGCTCGACAGAAATGAAAAAGTGCGATATCGGGGAAGAGCGTCTTCACACTCATTTGTTGCAATCGAGTTATATCAGTACAGCAATCTATTATGGCCCGTACAAGCTCACTTTGCACTCTATTATGGCTGTACAGGCCCAAACGGGAATCAATCCTGTGTGGGCCTGTACAGCCATAACAGATGCTGAACCGCAATCAGCAGCTTAGGCATACATCTTTGGGCGCAGGTCCAAGGTTTATCGAAACTGACAGATGCCACACACACAGTGAAGTCTCTTGATTTTTTATGATAGATAGCCACCTCTGCTTTCTTTTCAATTCCAGGTCATTATTTCTATTTTGGATGAGTTCATCTAGCGTCCAATTTATTGGAGCACTTGGTAGTGGATATCTCTCTATTTCTGAGGTGAGGTATTGTTAACCATTTACACTAATTTCATTGTTAGGACTGTTTCCTCATCTTTATTGTACTATTCACGACGTTTCGGCTGTTGTACGCTCCTGCCTTCTTCAGGATCTGTCTATATTTTTGAGATGCGGTATTGTGGCTATTTACTCTCTGTTTATATTTCGCCGGTGAAATAGCCAGATGTAAACGTAACTTCTATTCTAATATTTTCTTTTCTCGCACTTCATGTCTATGGAACTCATTTCCGGTTTCTTGCTTCCCTGCCATCTACATTCTTCAGAAATTAAAATGCAGCATCAATCTTCCTCAAACATGTTATTGCATAGTCCTTTGTCATCAACAACGTTTTCTTGTTTACTTTCACTCCCAATAATCACTTGCGTTTTACTGGTACCAACACATTGCTTGGGGTGATATTTTTTTTTAAATAATCCAGAGGAAGATATGTCGCAGCAAAAAACGGTTAGAAGAACGAGCGACTACCATGTATATATATATGTATATTATATCTTATATATACCAAGTATATATATATGTATATTATATCTTATATATATCAAGTATATACATATGTATATTATATCTTATATATACCACATATATATATGTATATTATATCTTATATATACCAAATATATATATGTATATTATATCTTATATATACCGTATATATATATATATATATATATATATATATATATATATGTATAATATATCTTACATATACCACGTATATATATATATATATATGTATATTTTATCTTATATATATCTCGTATATATATATGTATATTATATTTTATATATACCAAGTATATATATATATATATATATATATATATTATATCTTATATATACCAAGTATATATATATGTATATTATATCTTATATATCCCACATATATATATGTATATTATATATTATATATACCAAATATATATATGTATATTATGTCTTATATATACCGCATATAAATATATATATATATATATATATATATATATACATATGTATATTATATCTTGCATATACCTCGTATATATATATATATATGTATATTATATCTTATATATACCTCGTATATATATATATTATATCTTATATATACCAAGTATATATATATATATATATTATATCTTATATATACCAAGTATATATATATATGTATATTATATCTTATATATACCACGTATATATATATGTATATTATATCTTATATATACCAAGTATATATATATATATATTATATCTTATATATACCAAGTATATATATATGTATATTATATCTTATATATACATTGTATATATATATATGTATATTATATCTTATATATACCACGTATATATATATATGTATATTATATCTTATATATACCAAGTATATATATATATATATATGTATATTATATCTTATATATACCACGTATATATATATGTATATTATATCTTATATATACCACGTATGTATATATGTATATTATATCTTATATATACCACATATATATATGTATATTATATCTTATATATACCAAATATATATATGTATATTATATCTTATATATACCGTATATATATATATATATATATATATATATATATATATATATATATATATATATATATATGTATATTATATCGGACATATACCACGTATATATATATATGTATATTATATCTTATATATAGCACGTATATATATATGTATATTATATCTTATATATAGCACATATATATATATGTATATTATATCTTATATATACCACGTATATATATATGTATATTTTATCTTATATATACCACATATATATATGTATATTATATCTTATATATCCCAAATATATATATGTATATTATATATTATATATACCGTATATATATATATATATACATATGTATATTATATCTTACATATACCACCTATATATATATATATATATATGTATATTATATCTTATATATACCTCGTATATATATATATATATGTATATTATATCTTATATATACCAAGTATATATATATGTATATTATATCTTATATATACCACGTATATATATATATATGTATATTATATCTTATATATACCACGTATATATATATATGTATATTATATCTTATATATACAAAATATATATATATGTTTATTATATCTTATGTACACCGTATATATATATATATATATATACATATGTATATTATATCTTATATATACCACGTATATATATATATATGTATATTATATCTTATATATACCCAATATATATATGTATATTATATCTTATATATACCACGTATATATATATGTATATTATATCTTATATATACCACATATATATATATGTATATTATATCTTATATATACCAAATATATATATGTATATTATATCTTATGTACACCGTATATATATATATACATATGTATATTATATCTTACATATACCACGTATATATATATATTTATGTATATTATATCTTGTATATACCTCGTATATATATGTATATTATATCTTATATATACCACGGATATATATATATATATATATATATATATATATATATATATATATATATATATAAAAGTGAACATAGAAATCAACACTTAGAGGCTACAGTCTGTTTCATGCTATATGCAATCGCCAGGCCACATGTGCTCTTATTTTTCTCGGCTATTTATATATATACCGGTCAGTGGTGCATTGTGGGAAGTCTATTATTGAGGTTGTTTTACCGGAAGTCGTTTCTTTATTTATTTGGCTTAACTTATTTTGCTTGTTTTTATTTTTTGTTTCTTATCTATTTTTTTTTTCGGTGTTTTTATTAACGTAGTAAAAATTTGTTTATGTCACTTATTTAAGTTTTGTTTTGGTTTGAGAATTTAATTAAAGCTATTTATTCGATTTTGAGGTTGATTGTTGTAGTTTGTTCTAATTATTATTTTGACAGGCACTGTTTTTAATTTATGTTTATTTGGGTTGATTATTTTTATTTTATTTTTCTAACGGTAACTTTATCGGGATTGGTTTGTTTATTTATTTACTTGGATGAATTTAGGTTAATTTATCTTATATATTTTCCCTTTTTCGGTTTTTCGATTTTTAAGTAACGTAGTATTTAATTATTTATTCATTATTATTTTTTTTATCGTTATATAACAGTTATAGGTATTTTTTTCGTCCGATTTTTTTGGTTCGATTTTTAGTCTGTTCTACATTATTTTTGCACCAACCCTAATATTTCTAGTAACATTACAAAGCTCTTGCCTTCCCTTAATTTAACACGTATTTATTCATAGAGTAAGTACGTAAATTCTTTTTACATATATTGTTGTGGGGTTCTCCCCTTTTTACATAAGATGGACTCCTCCAAAGTATACTGATACTGACAGAGAGCATACCTGCTGTTGAGATACGTTGAGAGATACGGAGACAGAGAGAGGATGTTCTCAGAGAGAGAGAGAGAGAGAGAGAATGAGAGAGAAACTACTAATCTTCACTTCAATCTGTATTCTTACGTTTAATACTTATTTTTCTATCTCAATTACTGGCGTTGTTTATTTCTTTGTGCAGGATTCCCTTCACGGAATTCGCAACATATATTATAGGTAAATATGAATGAACATTGAGGTTAATAGCCTGTGATTGAGTTCAAATATGAAAGAGACAATGGCCTCTCAGCTTCAATCTCAGTGACTGCATATATATATATATATATATATATATATATATATATATATATATATATAAAATTCGGTTGTGTATTCTTGGAAGTTAAGTGCGAATTTGTAAACAATGACTATTACTACTAATATTACAGAGCTCTTCCCCCCTCCCTGAATTGAGCAGTGTCTCTCATTAGCGTGTTTATTCACAAAGTACGTAAAAATTCGCCTTTCTTTCAACCGTGCGTCTATTTGCACTGATGAGCTGTGAAACAGTGAAACAGTGTCTGTGATAACAATATATATATATATATATATATATATATATATATATATATATATATATATATATATATATATGCCGGTTGTAACAGCAAAATTGTCCAAATCTCGTTAAAGCATAATTGTCCGTCCCACAAAATGTTTAATATCTTAAAAACCACTAAACTAATTGTTTCTTTTTTTGAGGTTTTCAGATAAAACGTTTAGCCATCTTGACACCATTTGTCATAAGAATCATTGAAAAACCATTTTAGTTATTCAGCTCGAACGAGAACAGGTTAAAATCATTTCGTGTCAGCCCGCTGTCTTCTCAACTGAGCAATGATGAGTTAAAAATTATTCATACCCTCAGTAATGGTACCAATATTCATACTCTGGATTCCGTCTTCAAAGTCCATTCAATAACCATCAAGAGAAAGGTGAAAAAAAAAACAGGGAACAGTACAGTGGAAAATTGCATCAGAGACTTACAACAGGCAGAGGGTTCATCATTTCAATTTGGAGCTAAAGAGATCAATTAGTAAAGATCAAACTCAATCCTTAAGACGTTTGGCACGTGAGAGAGGAATTTCCTCTATGACAATCCAAAGAGCAGCAAAAAAAAAAGTCTTGCAAATGAAATCGTACGTGAAACCTCTGAGGCACCTTGCTATTCCTGAACAGAAAGTTAAAAAGTTAGTGCAAAAGTCGTCTGCCTCAAACAAATGTGATCAGCCTGGTGCGCTATTGATCAAGTGTCAGAAGACGTGGCACCTACCGAGCAAAAACCTTCGGCATGCCAAGTTCATTGTGCAGTATAATCCCAACTCTCTCACGGTGTATGATAACAGCATTGGCTATTTGTTTTATAGCCAATTTCCTGTCAACGATCACCATGTGGTGAACACAATCAATGTTTTCCTCGTCGGTGGCAGTTGCAGGATATCCAGACGTTGGGTCATCTTCAAAACTCTCCCTTCCGCTCCTAAATTCAGCTGACTACTTTAACACTGTTGATAAAGATGGGATGTCATCCCCGAATATAGCAACCATGTCAGCATGAATGCACTTTCGGACTAACTTTTTTTCTACAAGAACTTGATAATAACACGCTGTTAAACTTATCTATTTTCAAGAGACGTCGCTACTGCGTATCTTTGAAGTTTTCTTTGAACAGTCAGTTTACCTGAAAAGAAACAAGGCAGTTATTAATAAAAGTTGAAATTAATGCATGCCAGATTTCACAGCTTTGGCATTACTACTTTACAGTCAATCTGTGACTTTTAAGCCAAGCCGCATACATTCAAAGGCTTCTTTGACCAGTCAGATGTCAGTTTACCTAAAAAGAAACAATGCAGTTATTAATAAGAATAGTTGAAATTAATGTATACAAGATTTCACAGCTCTGGCATCACTCTTTTATAGATAGCCTATGAACTTTTAAGCCCACCCACGTATATGGAAAGAAACAATGCAGTTATTAATAAGAGTTGAAATGATTGCATGCAAGATTTGATAGATCTGGCATCACTCTTTCATAGTCATCCTATGAACTTTTCAACCTACCCTCGTAATATATCGCAGATATACTAATGACTTATGTGGGACTTGGAGGGTGGAGAAAACCAAAAGATTTATTATCTCTTTCCAAGCACCATATTAGCAGGAAATGTGCAAGATAATGAAATATTCAGCAAATATGAGATTTGTTCGCGCAAAAGAGTGGGTCCATTGGTGCTCAGTGAACAACCAGTAACCAATAGTTGGTTTCAAGAACACCCACTTCACTTAATTAGCGTCTTTTATGAATGGCCTTTATGCTTTGTATCTGGGGGAACGTTATAAAACAAACACCATTCTTTTCGCACGTAAAAGTTGAAATGTGCTGTCTGTATAATGATCCGCTTAAACCCTGACTTCCAGGCCTTAAAGCCAGATGTGCATTTGTTTTATACGCTCGTCTTAATCAATAGATGACATTGTGATCTTTTAAGCCATCCTAGGCACAAATCTGTTGCCATTATTGAACGCTCGGCATAAAAATTTTAAATGTCTGATTAGAGGCGGTGGTTTTATGATATAAACGCTTGACGTTAACGACAGTTAATCATTATTTACACAGTTGGCGCTACCTAGTCTATTTTTTTACAAAATAATAATGATAATAAAGAAAAAATAATATTCTGCAAACTCAGTTATGTAAATCAGTTGTCTCCAACCTTTTTTATACCACGGACCGACTTCATGCCGGACAATCTTTTCGCCGACTAGTAGTGGTACATATGTGTAATTTAAGTGCATTTCAATGAAAAGAGCAATAATAAAAAGAGCAATTTTTTAAAAGGAAGAAAAAGTGTATAATCTTTTGACTCTCATATCTGGGATTCAGCCTGACCACACCTATGAGTACTTATTCTCCCTGAATCAGTCCTTATTACACTATTATCACATCAATACTAACTCATCATGATGTAAAATCTGAAAATTAGTGGTGATTAGAAAATTATATGAAAATTATTACAAATAAAGAAAAATAAATATTAATTATTAAATTTACTTACAGTTATGATGAATAGTATCTGTCTATATTTCTGAAATGAGGTATTATGTACACTATTTACATTATTCGAACTATTGTCCTCATCTTTGTCGCCATATTTATTACAACGTTTCGACCTTTCAGTATCTGTCTATATTTCTGAGATGAGGTATTATGTATACTATTACATTATTCGGACTATTGTCCTCATCTTTTTTGCCATATTTATCACAACTTTTCGGCCGTTGTACGCTCCAGTATTCTTTGGAAAATTCGTAAACTTAAGGAATCAGCACATATGGTAGGCCACAAAAATCTCCTGAGCCGACCAGGCATAGAAATGAATACAATATGGGAACCAATAGTAAGAAGTGCCAAAGAAAAGCAATAATAACAACGAAAATTGCAATATGAGCTCTGATAAAAAAAACATGCAATGATGAGAGCAAAAATTGCAATATAAATGGTTCCAATATAATGGTTGCTGAAAATATTAAGTCCAGAAATTCCTACACAGATGTCCTTAAGGACACATGGCACAGTGGATAAAGGTGTTGGTTAGTTCCAGTGACAGGACCCAAAGAACGTGAGTTCAATGCCTGGTTAAGGCAGTGGAGAACTTGGAGAGATGAATTGATAACTGATAACTGACATCTATTAGACATGGCACATGGAACTAGAACATTCTACCCCAGCGAGCGAAATAAAGTTCAGTTCGACATTCCAACCACCTGAAGAATGCCGGAACGTACAACGGCCGAAACGTTGTGATAAATATGGCAACGTAGATGAGGACAATAGTACGAATAATGTAAATATAGTATTGAGTAGATGAATATTAAATATTTCAGCATTTTTTTTCTTAAATTAAGGTCCAATATTTAATTAATCTATTATGTAATTTTAAAAAAGTTCATTATTTCTTTACTGCCCGGATGCAAATGATCCACTGACCGGTACCGGTCCGCGGTCCGGTGGTTTGGGGACCTCTAATGTAAACAACAGAAAACAAAGAAAGAAATAAGAGAAGATATGACTTTGAGATATAGGCATATCATTCAAACAATAAGAATACTGGATCTTGTGGTTTTCGAGCAAAGAAAATAAAATTTCCTTGATGAGTGTCTGTGCCAGCAGAGACCAACCTGAAGATAAAAGTAAATTAAAAATGTTAATATATAAAAAAAATTAATAGATTTATTTTTAAAGCAATGTTTTTATTACTTCGAATGTCATTCTAGTGGATACTTCTTTTATTAAATAGACGACCCATCCTTTTCTTTTTTAAACAGTGCGGATTAAATCTATCGACCTGCTCATTCTAGAAAGCTTAGTAAAGAAAACGTGTTCCCCGGCAAGGATAGAACCTTCACCCCATTTGTAAGAGAAACCACATTAGATCCCGTCTGCTTTGCCGTTCACCCACGAAAAACGTCACAACAAGCCGGGGTCTGCTTCCCTACTTATTCCTTTTTTAAGGAATAATTCAAATACGAAGTATCCAATATATATATATATATATATATATATATATATATATATATATATATATATATATATATATTGGATACTTCGTATTTGAATTAATAATTATCGTAATCGAATTAAATCGACTCACCATGAAAAATTATTACCTGTAGAACAACATTTCCGCCTGGAAAAACACGATTTCAAAACCCATGCCAAATTTACTATAATTGAGAGAATAGAAAAGTTCAGAGCAGATAACATTAGAAAGATTTTAGAGTCCCATGAAAATAAGTGGATACAACGTCTAAAAACAAAATATCCAGCCGGGCTAAGCCATAAATTTAACAATATAGATAGTACCAATATATAACTCAACAAATCCAAACCTACCCACATATCTCACCCACACAAGACAGACATGCTTATGGAGGTGTGGAGGCCTTAGACTTATACACTCACCCACACGAATATACACACTTACAAACATCATACTCACTCCCTCCCTAATGAGCCAAATGATAACACACACCCACAGCAATACACACGCTTACACATATCATACTCACTCACTCCCTAAGAACCAAATAACACACACACAAACACCAAACAGACACATCCACTCACCAGGTTCAATAAAACTGTCAAACTGACCAGAGAATTCAGAGCAGCATGTATCTATCCAGCTCTTATCTCAAATAACAAATTAAAAGAGGCTGTTTGACCAACACAAGGAATGTTAAAAGATTCATGTTAAAAAGATAAAAAAAATAAATAAAAAATAAATGAAAACTACAGACAAAAGTTCATTTTCTCCAGCAAAAGACTCAAAACGTCCTGATCAGATGCCTTACTGTCGGATGTAGTTTATCGTCTTACCCAGAATGCGGGTGTAGTTTAACGTTTTACCCAGAACGCGGGTGTAGTTTATCGTCTTACCCAGGATGACGATGTAGTTTATCGTCATACCCATGACGGGGGCGGTCTGTCTAGTTGAATTTTCACTTCTTCAAGTATGAAAACTATTTCGGGGCAGTTCTTACTGCAATAGCGCCTTTTCCATACCCAACACATATGTCTCGATCAGCTTTGGTAGCTTCGGTACCTTCATTGAAAGCAAAGTGTCGATAATGATCATTTTTGTCTACTTGGCGCTCCATCACCATATGTTTGAAAAGAGGCTAAGAAAGCAAACAATACTGGAAGGAGAGATAAAAATTACTGGACAAATAGTTTTAAGAGAAAGATTTTATAAATTTCAACTGATAGTGGCACTGGCTGCTCGGCTAATGATCCAGAAGTAAACAGCTAATTACAATTATGAGTGCAATTTTCGTTCTAATCTCCAGTCTACATTACCGTAATTGTTCATGAGAAAAGCAGTGGATTGGTTTCTCGTTTGCATTCAACACCTTTCTTCTTTTACTATGTGCTGTGTAATTTCAGGACGTAGATGATCATGGCTCTCCACAACTTCCTATCCCTTGTATCTCTTAGTAAGTTTTGTCTTTTCACCATCACTCCCATTACCTGTTCTGTCATCCATTTATACAAGCTTGTTTGGTAGGTTACTTGCTGCTTCCCTCTGTCCCTCTTGCCTTCTTCAATTCAATATACCATTTCTCTTCAGGACGCGGGTAATCATGGCTCTCCACAGCTTCCTATCCTTTGTATCTGTTAGTAAGTTTTGTCTTTTCACCATCACTCCCATTCCCTGTTCTGTCATCCATTTATACAAGCTTGTTTGGTAGGTTACTTGCTGCTTCCCTCTGTCCCTCTTGCCTTCTTCAATTCAATATACCATTTCTGTTCAGGACGCGGGTAATCATGGCTCTCCACAGCTTCCTATCCTTTGTATCTGTTAGTAAGTTTTGTCTTTTCACCATCACTCCCATTCCCTGTTCTGTCATCCATTTATACAAGCTTGTTTGGTAGGTTACTTGCTGCTTCCCTCTGTCCCTCTTGCCTTCTTCAATTCAATATACCATTTCTCTTCAGGACGCGGGTAATCATGGCTCTCCACAGCTTCCTATCCTTTGTATCTGTTAGTAAGTTTTGTCTTCTCACCATCCCTCCCATTCCCTGTTCTGTCATCCATTTATACAAGCTTGTTTGGTAGGTTACTTGCTGCTTCCCTCTGTCCCTCTTGCCTTCTTCAATTCAATATACCATTTCTCTTCAGGACGCGGGTAATCATGGCTCTCCACAGCTTCCTATCCTTTGTATCTGTTAGTAAGTTTTGTCTTTTCACCATCCCTCCCATTCCCTGTTCTGTCATCCATTTATACAAGCTTGTTTGGTAGGTTACTTGCTGCTTCCCTCTGTCCCTCTTGCCTTCTTCAATTCAATATACCATTTCTCTTCAGGACGCGGGTAATCATGGCTCTCCACAGCTTCCTATCCTTTGTATCTGTTAGTAAGTTTTGTCTTTTCACCATCACTCCCATTCCCTGTTCTGTCATCCATTTATACAAGCTTGTTTGGTAGGTTACTTGCTGCTTCCCTCTGTCCCTCTTGCCTTCTTCAATTCAATATACCATTTCTCTTCAGGACGCGGGTAATCATGGCTCTCCACAGCTTCCTATCCTTTGTATCTGTTAGTAAGTTTTGTCTTTTCACCATCACTCCCATTCCCTGTTCTGTCATCCATTTATACAAGCTTGTTTGGTAGGTTACTTGCTGCTTCCCTCTGTCCCTCTTGCCTTCTTCAATTCAATATACCATTTCTGTTCAGGACGCGGGTAATCATGGCTCTCCACAGCTTCCTATCCTTTGTATCTGTTAGTAAGTTTTGTCTTTTCACCATCACTCCCATTCCCTGTTCTGTCATCCATTTATACAAGCTTGTTTGGTAGGTTACTTGCTGCTTCCCTCTGTCCCTCTTGCCTTCTTCAATTCAATATACCATTTCTCTTCAGGACGCGGGTAATCATGGCTCTCCACAGCTTCCTATCCTTTGTATCTGTTAGTAAGTTTTGTCTTTTCACCATCACTCCCATTCCCTGTTCTGTCATCCATTTATACAAGCTTGTTTGGTAGGTTACTTGCTGCTTCCCTCTGTCCCTCTTGCCTTCTTCAATTCAATATACCATTTCTCTTCAGGACGCGGGTAATCATGGCTCTCCACAGCTTCCTATCCTTTGTATCTGTTAGTAAGTTTTGTCTTTTCACCATCCCTCCCAGTCACTGTTTTGCCATATATTGACACAAATTTGTTAGGTAGGTTACTCACTGTTTCCTTGTGTCTCCTTTGACTTCGATATGTCCTGAGAGTGTCAAATTCTCCAAGCCAACTTTCCTCGTTATGTATAAACGTCTCGTTTCTTTCCATTTTACTTAAAACTTCCCCGTTCTGCACATGTTCAGCCTGTGGTATTTTCGGCGTTCTTCCAGAGAACAACTTATGTGTCTTTTTATTTTTTTTTTTTTTTTTTTGAACAGGCAAAGTGATAATGCCACTAAGACACAAGGGCTTACTGGAAGTGCAAGAGAATGAGAAGACTTTAGTGGGGAGAAAAAGCATTAAAAGAACAAGGTTCAGGAAGACAGAAGATGGCGATTGACGTTGCATCTACATTTTTTAATATTGAATGTGTCCAAGGAAGCAAGAAATTGCGAGAGATTTTCCACAGGGGAAAATTCCAAGAAAAACCTTTAGAATAGAACTTACGATCACATCTAACTATTTGAAAAGGAAAACTATGATACCTAATTGCCAATCTAGTAGTACGCTTCACTTCATGAGGTGAAGGAGGAGAGCTCATTACAATTGGCATGAAAATATTCATAGAAATGAGGAGATTGTCCAGTATTCAATGTCATATAGGAGAACAGATATTACGTAACAGTTCAGTTTCTTAATACTTTGCTTAGCTTTTGAAAGGCATCTTTCGCTATTACAATGTGACGTCTGATTTTTTTCTGTCACATTTTCCGTCCTGTGTTAAAACACTTCCTAGATATATAGATTTTTCGTTTTTGCTTGATTTTCTCATATCCACTTTGTAGTTCGCATCTTGAGATGTTCTTTTTGCTGACGAAGATCTTTTCTGTCTTCTTATAATGTATAGTCTTTTCCCCTAGCTCTTTTTTTTTTTTTTTTACAAACTTCTCTCGAGGTTCTTGTCGTTTCCTTTCTGTGTCAACAATCAAATCTACGTCATATACTGGCGAATTGATTGATCGACGAGATGGGGTTTGTAAATCAGTTTACGATGGAAACCTGCAGGAAAATGTCGCCAAATTCTGCAACAGGGAATAGCTAATTTCTTCTATAATTGATATTTCTACTTTATCATGAGCATTATTCCAAAGCTTCTCTTGCAACCTCATAATTTGAAATATGTGAATAATTCCCTCGACTATTAATTCTTGTGGTTTCCAAACCAACATTAATAGGTTTCAGTTGTAATAATCCCAACCACACATTTTATGTAATTACATTGGGATTAAACGTACGCCCTTGTGCGAATTAATTGAAACAGAATGAATAATTTCGTTATTATTTTTTTCTATATTTTTCCAATTACACATGACCCAGTTCACTTGTTAGTACTTCATATGTCCAATCCACGAAGTCGTTTCTTGCAGATTCACCAGATTCTCGATTGGATTTAAATCACGAGAGTTTCCGGGCCAGTCTATAGAACTTTGATTTGTTCACTGGTAAGGCATAACAGTGTGTTCGTGCAGCGTTACAATTTTCAAACGCTCCCTTGGAGTATCTTCCAACACAGACAATGGTCATAGGACAACTAATCGACAGTCGAGACAATAGTGTCTGGGCGTGATGAACATCTGATGCAATCACGGATGACGCAATATTTTTCAAGGCCAAACAAATTTCATCATACACCCCGAAAACAGATTCATATTACTGCACACCACTACAAATGACCTAATCTGAGCAAAAGATAGAAATCGATTACACCCTGTCACTCCAATGGGTCTAAAACTGACGGTACGCTGAAAGAAAGGAAACTAAATTTGTTGTTTCAATTAATTTGAACAAGGGTTAATCTATCTTCATTAAGAATTCTTAAGACTGGTCACATTATTAATGACAGACACAAAACTCGACCTAAGCGTTGGGAACAATGAGCAATGATTTTGAGTTGTTCTGCTTCTGGAATGTTTTAAAATCACCGTTAGAGAAATCAGTCCGTCCTGCTATTTAACCCATAGCTGGGAACAAATCACGTTTGTCATTCTTTTTCCATTCCACCATTCCATTACGTAGAGAGAAGCAATGAATAATAACGAAAAATTACAATATAAGCTCTGGTAAAAAAAAAAAAAAAAAAAAAAAAAAGCAATGAAAGCAAAAATTGCAATATGAACATTGGTAAAAACATGATGCCGAGACATTAGGTTTATAAATCCCAAAGATGTCCTCAAACACACATGGACAAGTGGATAAAGACGTTGGTTAGATCCAGTGACTAGACCCACAGTTATGAGTTCAATACCAGGCCACAGCAGTGGTGAACCAAAACTTGGAGAGTTAAGTTAAAAGGTAACAACTGAGATAACCGCATGACGTAGACGAAATAAAGGGTTCGAAAGTCTAATCATCTGAAGAAGGCCGGAGCGAACAACGTCCGAAACGTTATGAATATGGAAATGAGGATAATAGCCTGAATAATTTAAATAATGCATATTCATAGAAATTTAAATTTTCAAACCTCAGATGACGATTAAATTATTATTATGTTGATTGCAATAAAATTTGGTTCTTTATCGTCATTGTTC
Source organism: Acanthosepion lycidas (assembly GCA_963932145.1). Taxonomy (NCBI): domain Eukaryota; kingdom Metazoa; phylum Mollusca; class Cephalopoda; order Sepiida; family Sepiidae; genus Acanthosepion; species Acanthosepion lycidas. The sequence continues at coordinate 20,895,291 of OZ010591.1, forward strand.
AAAGCTTGAATGGTGATTTCTTGTTGCTAGTTAATGATAACAACATAGAATAACTTGTACATTGTACAGTGCATTGATAGAAGGTTTGAATTCTACCAGCAAGTACTTTAAGTTTATATTGAACAAGGGTGTATCTATCTTCATTAGGAATTCTTAAGACTGGTCACATTATTAATGATAAACGCAAATCTTGACCTAATCGTCGCGAGCAATGGTTTTGAGTTGTCCAGTTCCTGGACTGGTAGAGAATCACCTTCAGAGAGACTAGTCTGCACTGTTATTTAACCCATAGCTGGATCAGTACGGGCATTTAACCGAATGGACATTTAGCCGAAAATGTAGTGGCGTACTTACATGTATGTCACGCTCTTTATCGAAATGTGCTACATATATATTTATTTATTTGCTGTATTAATTTATAATTCTTCGTTTTTTTTTTTTTTTTGTTCTTTTGTTTTGTTTTTGTTTTTTGTTTTTGTTTGTTTTTCGGGGAAATCTGTTCTGTATATGTAAGATATAAGATATAAGGGATAAGTATTTTGAGAAAAAAAACTTTTAAGATATGAAAGATCTTACAATTTCGCTTTTAATAATCATTATGTTAAAGGGATGAACTAGCTTTCATCTTACTGTTAAATACGAATTTGAATAATTACGTGCCACTTTTTACCCAAATACATTCAAATATTTTTTTTTAAATACTAATTTCAATAAACAAATATTGAAATAAGAAAACTTTTACTTATATTATTTGGACTATTGTTCTCATCTTTGTCGCCATATTTATTACAACGTTTCGGCTGTTGTACGCTCCGGCCTTCTTCAGGTGGTTGGAATGTCGAACTTAATCCTTTATTTTGCTTATTGGGGTAGACTGTTCTAGTTCCACGTGCCATGTTTATATCCTGTTAATTTCCCTCTGAAAGTTCTCCACTGCTTTAGCCGGGTATTTAACTCACACTCTTTGGGTCCTGCCACTGGATCTAACTAACGCCTTTATCCACTGCGCCATGTAAAGATGAAGACAATAGTCCGAATAATGAAAATAATGTACATAATACATCATCTCAGAAATATAGACAGATGCTGAAGAAAACTTTTAACTTTAAATTTAGATTTATTAATTTAATCACTTGAAATTCAGTGTTAATTATTAGTCCTATTCTACTTTATAATAGTGCTAATTAAAATATTTAAATTATTGCATGTTACTATCTTTACTTGTCCTTTTTCGGTGAAATGTCCGTCGGCCAAATGTCCGTCGGCCAAATGTCCGACCACGTCTGGGAAGAAATAGATTCATACCTTTTTCAAAGATTACTTTTTCAGTGTGCCCACGTCGCACCCGAATGTGACATAAAGCCGGTATTAAAGTGAGTTTAACGGCAATACAGAACAAAAACTGCCCAAGCCCCCCCAGGTACCGGGCAGCCGAGAGCCTGCTCCCGAAGAAGAGGTACTATCTTGGGAGAGGTTCCCTGGGAATTGGGTTTAATATTATTTTCAACTTTCCCCAAAACTCTGATAAAAGTTACGATAGTTTTTCCAAGGAGGATACGTCGACGTGGTACAATGGATAACATATTTGTTTCATTAGATCAATTGCGACTGAAAAGTGAATTGGATTCTCACTGAGAGCCCCGTGTTTGTCCCTTGTGCCACATCTAAGGTAGGTTTAGAAAATCGCCATACCTTTTCCAATGATATCTGCGCGTAAGCGAATATAACGAACTTAACTAAAATTCAGTTTAGGTGACAAAGAAGAAAACCATTGAAAAAAAGCACAGGGACGCTTTATTAAGGCGGTGGAGTGAAACCAAGATGCCCGGTTAAGACTGACGCTAATGCAGATTCTTCTTGGGATTTTGCCAAAAATCTATAGATTCATAACAGAAGAATCAGACTATATTTGGCAGCTGTATCCGATCCACAAATGAAAGGTAGTCAAGATGTCCTGTGACTCAAATTTTCAAAACCTTGTATCTTCATTATTTGTCCGAGAAATTTCAACAGTCTTTCTGTTGTTACCATTTCCCTTAAAATATCCCCATTGCTTCCACGGTATTCTCAGCATCCTACGTCTCCGTTGACTGACGGCCGCATCACGTTTTAACCCTGGTTCCCGTACGATAACCGAAATTCTTTCTCACACATCTTTCTTTTTATTTCCATTCTTTAAAACAGGCTTTATGTAGACATTTATTATTCTTTCTTTTTTTTTTTCTATTTCCAAAATAACATCCATATTTTTTCTTTCTAGTTTTTCTTTCCGGTCTCACTTTCATGTCTGAGCTGAATTTAAACAACGTCGAGCTGGGTCAGAGCTTTAACCGCTTGAAAATATCAGGTGCTGTCAACTTGGATGTGCGGTTGGTGTAAAGAATAACAGATCGGAATTGTTAATCAGAGAGCCAAGTTCCAATTCTAGTCGGGTTTGTTATATTTACATACACGCAAATACCCTTGCGAAAGGCATGAATCCAACTCTTCCCCCACTTATGAGTTAATTAGGAAGAGATGCATCACTAAATCATTACTACCTCTCAAAGAAAAAGAATTATTTCAATCTAAAAATATTTTATGGCTTTAAATGACCTGTAAGGAGTTGGTAGGTCATAAAACATGAATCAATTAATCAAACACATTTCTGTTGCCTCAAGTCTTTTCTTTATCTGTGAGGAAATTATTGTGTCATTATTTTAACATGACGTAATTTTTTGGAAACGGTTATGATTAAATTTTTAATTTGTGAATTTGTTTACTTATTAAATATTTAATAGCGACATTTTATTTTTTGTAGAAAAAATTGAAATATATTTTATTTTACATTCTACATTATACAATTTACATTTTACATTTTACATTTTACATGTTATATTATAGATTTTAAATTTTACATTTCGCATTTTACATTATACATTTTTCATTTTAAATAAGATATTTTACATTTTACAGCATGCATTTTACATTTTACATTATGCATTTTACATTATGCATTTTATATCATACATTTTACATTATACATCATAAATTTTACATTATATATTTTATATCATACATTTTACATTTTACATTATACATTTTACATTTCGCATTTTACATTATACATTTTACATTTTAGATAAGATATTTTACATTTTACATTATGCATGCTATATTTTACATTATATATTTTACATTATGCATTTTACATTTCCCATTTTATATTGTACATTTTACATCATACATATTACATTTTACATTATACATTTTATATTATACATTTTACATTTTAAATTATACATTTTACATTATGCCTTTTATATTTCGCATTTTACATTATACATTTTACATCATACATTTTACATTTTACAATATATATTTTATATTGTACATTTTACATTTTACATTATACATTTTACATTATGCCTTTTATATTTCGCATTTTACATTATACATTTTACATCATGCATTTTACATTTTACAATATATATTTTATATTGTACATTTTACATTTCGCATTGTACATTGTACAGTTTACATTTTACATCTTATTTTATTCTTTTGTAGAATAAATTGAAATAATCACCAAGCATTGGTACTAAAAGCATGGTAGTTTTTTAAAATAATTTCTCACTTGTACACACAAATAACTGAATTTTTACACGATATCCCTTATGGGGGCGTTGCCCCCACTTAGACGATACCTAGTTTTCATCATAGTTTTCGGGCTTAAGTTTTGAAAACTTCAGTGCCCTTAATGATTAGAAATCCTGCAAACATTATCTTTCTTCATAAACTTATTAACGGACTATTTACAATCATATCCACAAGGTTTGTATTAGCCTGACACAAGGCCACAGTTTTGAAGCACATAGATTTGAACTTTACCAGAAATGGAAATGGTTTGCTTCATCAGTATGTTAACCGCCATTTTATTGCAGCTGTTGTTCCATTCCTGATGATATGAAATGACAGAATTTCTTTTCGGAACGGTTATGATTAAACCAGTGCTAGCGTAGACGTCTCTGGATTGTAATGTCATCTACAAAGTTTGCTTACGGACACATCACATTGAAACGCCGGTTCCCGTACGATCACCGAAGTTAAGCAATGTTGAACCTGGTCATTACCTAGATGAGAGACCGTTTTTGGAATAACAGGTTCTGTAACCTTGAATGTGCGGTTGGTGCAATGAATAATGGCTCAGAATTGTGAATCGGATATCCGAGTTCCAATCAACGTTCGGTTCGTTATATTTACTTACGCGCAAATAACCCTTGGGAAAGGCATGAACCCATCTCTTCTCTTCCTGACTATGGGTTAATCAGTAACACTTGTATCACTAAGCTATTATTTAAAAAATTCTTACAATCTCAAAATATTTTCTGGCTTTAAATAACCTGCAAATGGTTGATAAGCTGTAGAAAACGAATTAATCAATCTATGCTAAGCTTAGTTTGACACAAGGCCACAAATATGAAGTTTTTAATTAGGATCGAACTCACTACGCAATAGTAATGGTCAACCAGGGTAGCTCGCTAAACATTACCCCGTAGTGAAGCGCTCGGCTTTGATTTTGCACATGTCAAAATGTATAGGGCACCCAGTGAGGATCGGACTCACTACTTAGTAGTAGAGATTTTCCAAGCATAGCTTAGATTTGGCGCAAGGCCGAAAGTATGGGGCACCCAGTGAGGATCGAACTCACTACTCAGTCGTAATTGTTCTAGCAAGACAAGCTTGCCAACTATTAGCGCCGTCTCGAGGTGTCCTAGTGATTTTCCATGCGTAGCTTATATGTGGCACAAGGCCGAAAGTAGGAGGCACCCAGTGAGAATCGAACTCACTACTGAGTCGTAATTTTTCTAGCGAGACAAGCTTGTTAACCATTACACCGCTCCGAAGTGCCTAAGTACTTAGTAGTGAAGATGAATAAGCCTAGCCCACGCTGAAATACTCACTTTAGATTCAGCACTTTGGAAATTAGTTTACAGTGCTTAGTGAGGATTGAACTTACTACTCAGCTACTCATTATCCTATGCCGAAGCGCACAGCTTAGCTTTGAGGTTCGCAATGTGAATATATAGGTTTGCTTATCGTCCTGTTCATACATCTCCCCGGTCTTTTAAACACGTGTAGAGGTTTATTCTTTGATTCCTGTTTAGGACAGGTTTGCTTATCGCCTTTTTTCGCACCCCTGCCCTGTCTTTTAAACATGTGTAGAGATTTATTCTTTGTTTCCTGTTTAGGACAGGTTTGCTTATCGCCTTTTTTCACACCCCTCCCCTGTCTTTTAAACATGTGTAGAGGTTTATTCTTTGTTTCCTGTTTAGGATAGGTTTGCTTATCGTCCTGTTCATACATATCCCCGGTCTTTTAAACATGTGTAGAGGTTTAGTCTTTGTTTCCTGTTTAGGACAGGTTTGCTTATCGCCTTTTTTCACACCCCTTCCCTGTCTTTTAAACATGTGTAGAGGTTTATTCTTTGTTTCCTGTTTAGGATAGGTTTGCTTATCGTCCTCTTCACACATCTCCCCGATTTTTTTAAACATGTGTAGAGGTTTATTCTTTGTTTCTTGTTTAGGATAGGTTTGCTTATCGCCTTGTTCACACCTCTCCCTGGTCTTTAAAACATGTGTAGATGTTTATTCCTTGTTTCATGTCTAGGATTAGGTTTACGGTTCCTTCCTAAATCTTTTCCTTATCTTTCACTTCCGGTTCCCTTTTGCATCTTAGTAATATTAACTCCCTACCTGAAGCCGCGTATCTATAATATTGGCTCGCTACTTTTCTTGCTTCTTCTTTGCTTAACGGTTCATTTCTGCGAAGACAAGGTTTTCATTGGTCCAAAAGCAATATCAGATATGTTAACCATTAACCTATGACGAGGCGTTGATCTTAGTTTTGACTCAAGACGACAAATATGAGGCACTCGGTGAAGATCGAACTCACTACATAATAATAATAATGGTCACCTAGTCTAACTCCCTAACATTTCCCCCACGCCGAGGAACCCATCTCCATATTGTTTTATCTTCTTCTACGTTTCTCTCTGCAAATGAAAGCATCCTTTTCTCTTTTTTAAGTTCTTCTGACGGGAGGGGATGAAGTCACAATAATGCGCGAATATGACCCAGTACTTTTACAGTATTTGTTCAGTATTCTAATCGGTCCCAATCGTGGGCCAGGCGAATGCACTTCTCTTTCCAATGGCATCCATTGTTGGGCCGGCGTCAGAGATGCGATCAGCCCCAAAAGCACCTGTCACTACCAGCTGTGAAGGGACGGTTTGCAAGGGAAATGTGGGAATTTCGGGTGATGACACACACATCCCCACCTCTCCTGGAATAATCATTAGTCAGTAACTCTACCATTGGGCTGGGTTGAAAAATTACACATCAAATATTTAACGATGCATGATGTATACGCATGATAATGTTGAGAAAGAAAGAAAGAAAGAAAGAAAGAAAGAAAGAAAGAAAGAAAGAAAGAAAGAAAGAAAGGATATTTGAAACAAAGACAAAGGAAGAAATGTTTTGTGGATAGTTCAAGATGACAAAAAATAAGAATAGGTTGGGTTTATCAAAAAGAAACAATTCTGGTTGAAAGAAAGAAAGAAAGAAAGAAAGAAAGAAAGAAAGAAAGAAAGATAATATGGATAAAAATAAGGAAACGTTTTATGTAGACGCGGAAAAAAAGGCAGCATGAAAGGAAACACAATTATTTAAGGAAAAAAAGGTGGAAAAAGAAAGAGAAAGATAAAAAGAAGTAAAAAAAGAAAAAGAAAAGATAAGTCATCTTTAAAGAAAGAAAGTTAGCTAAATAAGAAAGAAAGAAAGATAGAAGGAAAGAAAGAAGGAAAGAAATAAATAAAGAAAAAAGAAAGAAAGAAAGAAAGAAGGAAGGAAAGAAAGAAAGTTTTTATGAAGAGGTGAGAAAGAAAGCAATGACATCTTATTCACAGATAAATAAAAGATAAGAAAAAGAAGGAAATAATGAAGTAGAAAAAGAAGTCACGTAACAAGAAAGAAAGAAAAATAAAGAATGAGAGAGAGAAAGAAAAAAGAAAGAAATAGAGAGAAAAGGAACAAGTCAGTCGTATAAATAGAGAAATAATTCGAAAAAGAAATACGGAAAATTGATTAAACAGAAAAAAAGGCAAAAGTGGAAAAAGGAATGAGAATAAAATAAATTGACTAAGAAAATGAAGAAAGAAGACCGAAATCAAAATACATATTTATATTAGAGTCATGAAATCACTTGTTCAATAAATTAATATCAGCCAAAGGCGGGCATTGACTTTTCTATTCCAGTCCAGCTGTACATTGTTTTCCACTCAAATGGTTGACGGCCAAAGCAGTCGGTAATCTTCGGAAGGCTTCGGCCGGGCCAACCAACGTGACGAGTGAAAAGTCTATTGATTAAACAAAGTCGCACAAATGGACTGCAAAGTTTTCATGTAAATCACTTTTATTTATGGTGTATGAATTTACTGTGACGTTTGCTCCTTATTTCTTTTCGGCTTTTCTACTTTCTTTCTTTCTTTCCTTTCATTGATTTTACCGCCCTGAATCAGTTTATTTTAATCAACGAACCGCTTGACGACATTGGAAGGTTTCGTAAATATAGCGTTTTGCCTGGCTAGCATTAGTCCGACCAATACTAAAAGCGACGCACCACTTACCCCACACATACCAGCACCTACCCCACACACATCAAAACCACCAACACCACCCCATCTACCCACACACACGAACACCAACAACAGCAATTGTTTTGCAAAAATAAAACTTTTTCTGGAAGGTAACTCATTTAAGGTAGCCATTTTGCTTAGTATTAAGATAAAGAGAAGTAATAATGAAAAGATAAACAAATTATAATTAAACATGGGAAAATGATATATAAATTTCTTATTTATATCAATAACAATTTTAAAAGAAAGAAGTATGGAAAAGTTGAAAAGGTTCTCGTACGATGCGTTTTGTTCTTTAGGACTTTGTAGATGAATTCCTGAACAACGAAAAGGGGTCGCACAAGAAGCTTTTTCACTTTGCCATACTTCCTTCACTAAAATAACAGAATATTCAGACTTATCATTCTGACTCAGAAAGGTAAGTTTAAACATTTAATTTCTTTTATATACACCAACAATATTTTAAAATGTCTATAATAGCAAAGTTTTAAAATGCCAATAAGAGCAATGTTTTAAAATGTCTATGAAAACAATGTTTAAAAATCTCTATAACAGCAAGGTTTTAAAATGTCTATAACAACAATGATTCAAAATGTCTATAACAACAAAGTTTTAAAATGTCTATAACAGCAAGGTTTTAAAATACCTAAATGGTAACTTTTTAGAATTACAATAATTTTCGTAAATATATCTTTTGAAATGAGATGTCAGTATTATATTCATTTTGGGGTAATTTAGACGACATATTATACATCGCATCCTCCATTACTCTGTTACAGATGATAAATTTATTATTGAAAAAAATGCATTATCTTTTTTAAAATGCTATTTAATGAATCTACTTACGTTCAGTACATATCTTCAATGGCTCTTGAGCCTTAAATTAGTTGAACAAAAAGTAAAAAGAAAAGAAAAAAAGGAGTGTATACAATTTAGGAACATCTGAAGTAGACGGTATCGGGTGAATGAAACAGGTTTATCAGAAGATATAACAGAGAGCTAATTAATAATCTGTAGCAGATCATTTCGATTGGAAAGAGGGGCTTAAAAGAAAATAATAGAGACAGCTAACTAATAATGTGCAGCTGATCATTTCGATTGAATAAGAAAGGTTTATAAGAAAATAATAGAGACAGCTAACTGATAATTTGTAGCTGATCATTTCGATTGAATAAGAGAGGATTACAGATAATAATAGAGACAGATAACTAATAATGTGTAGCTGATCATTTCGATTGAATAAGAGAGGATTATAAGAGAATAATAAAGACGGCCAACAGATAATGTGTAGCTGATTTTTTCGCTTGAAATGAGGTGTTTAAAGGAAAAGAGTAGAGACAGCTAACTCATAATTTTTAGCTGATACTTTCCTTTGAATAAGAGGGGTTTATGAGAGAATAATAGAGACAGCTAACTGATAATGTGTAGCTGACCCTTTCGCATGAATAAGAGAGTTTTATAAGAGAATAATAAAGACAGCTAATTGATAATGTGTAGCTGATCGTTTCGATTGAATAACAGCAGTGCGCAGATATTACTAGGTATTAGATGTGCTGTTCTACTGACGTTTGTAACTGAATTGTGATTGCTAGATTTTCCTGAATGGATTTTAATGAGCTTTGTAAAGTGTCTCATATATGCTCAATGGGATTAAAACTTGGTGAGTCCTGGGGATTATGGTATACATGGAATCAATCCAATTTTCCTGCAATTTGGAAAAAATTGAAAATAATAATGCGATTTTCTATAGTGATTTTCTTAGCGTAGCTTAGGTGTGGCACAACGACGAACGTATGAGGCACCCAGTGAGTATCAAACTCTCGTACCCTTTCTAATCAGACAACTTTACTAAACAATACACCAGGTCAAAGTGCTCATAATGAGATTCTGAGCGTAGCGTGGATGTGGCACAAGGCCGAATTTATGAAGCACTTACTGAGGATCGGTCTCACTATTTAGTTGTAATTTTTCTAGCGAGACAGCCTTGTTAAACATTACACTACGCCGAAGTGTACAAATGCGAATATCTCTGTATATCACACTTTTCATATGAGACACCAGTTTCAATCTTGAAGATTGCAAACTCAGAGATAATAGACGCCAAAATATTACGAAGCCACCATTACCTTGTACAATACCCTTCTAACAAGCTGGACCAATAGCCTCAAGGGGTCTCCTCCACTCACGAACTCTACCGTCTGCCTGAATGAGCTGGAAACCTGATTTATCTAAAGAAGTGACTGCTCCTCTATTCAACAGTTCAGTAGCGTTGTCCTCTGGCACAATAGTGACGCAGTAACCGATTCTAGGGTGTCGATAATGGAGTGAAGTGTGCGCTGTACAGTGTGTTGACTGATGGGTTAAGCGGCACTAGTAGCGAATTAGGACGTGGTTCGATGTAATTTTATTCGTTTTGACAATAATCGTATCAAATTAACATAAGATATATTATTATAAATATTTTTATTTCGGCGTGTTTCAGTCATCGACATCATCACGATCACTCGCATAATCGCGTGTGGTCTTAGGGTCGGTGAGCCGTCTAAGAACCTGATCAGCTTCATTCACGTGTCATTTGTGTATTCCTGGAACCAGTTTCGTGTCACCCGTACAGGATGTACGTGGACCTGCGCTTAATTTACCCCGAACGTTCCATCACCACCGGGAAACATGACGTGCACAAACGGTTTGCAGCAAGATCTGTGTATGTTAGTCATGTCCAGACTGATTGCAGTTTCACTTTATATTGCTTTGCTCTAAGAGAATACAACTTCACGTAATTACAGAGATATTCCCAGCTTCTACATCAGATTGCTAACAAGCTGGATACATATCTTTGCACAGTATCCTCCGCCCCAAAACTCGACCTTCTGCTCAAATTTACTTTCTGCATCTAACAAGTTTCGTTTATGTGAGTACTGGCGGTTATGTAACAGTGCGTAAAATAAAAGTAAGTCTTCTGTTCCTTCTCTCTTCCCTCAGTTTAAGACGTTAATATCTGCTGATAAAGCAAAATGCTTTGCTCGTAAATTCTCTTTAAATTCTACTCATGATTCAGACCATTATTTTCTTCTAATTTTTTTTCCTTTTTCGAGTTCACCCCGTGAAAGGCAATAAAGCTACTAAGACACAAGGGGTTACTGGTTAAAGATCGATAACAAAATAAGAGTAAGCTGGTGTACAGTAGATAGCGATTAACATTGCATTTAAATTTTTGAAGATTAAAGTTGGCTGGAAAGCATGGAGCCAGAAAGGAGTTCCGCAAGCAGGAAGTGCGAGAAAAGAAACTGTTAGCATAGAACTTACGGTTACATCTAGCCAATTCGACTGCAATTTGATGAAATCTCAACGCCACTCTAGTACTACGCTTAAATTCAAAAAGTCTAGGTACCATAGCGAAGAGCTTATCCGAACAATTACCATGAAAGTATTTATAGAAAAGGCACAGAGGCAACCTTACGGCGGTGGAAAAGGGTCTGAAGCCGAGATGACAGATCAGGATCAATAATATTGCTGATGCTCCTTTAGATTTTATCAACGAGTTCTAGATAAATAACAGGATCACCAGCTGTCACGCCAGTTGTTTTAAAACTGAACCGTATGGTGAAAGAAAGGAAACTAAAGCGTTGTTTCAATTAATTTTCACAAGGGTGTATAAATTCACAAGGGTGTATAAATTCTTTTCTTTTAATCATTTGTTCACATTCTTAAAATGATGAAAACATAATATACTTCATTTTTGCTTATTGTATTCAATGTTCAATAATGGAAGAAAAAGTCGTTTTATAAAATACTAGCAACATGACCCGGCGTTGCCCGTGCTTGATTCAAAAATCGTACGACTCATACAGCAATCGCTATCACTTGACTTAAAATATTTTTGCCCTTCCTTGCCTTTAAACGAGTGCCCTTTGCCGTGCTGATGTTGCTACATGCCTTACTTCTTGCCTATCTCACACTGCGAATTTTTTTAAGCTCTATACTAAACATTAAATCTATAACGAAAAAAGAACTAAACAAAATGAACACAAAACGATCAGCATAAAAAGGACTCGTAACTGGAAAAAACCGAATGAAAAAAGAATGTTAACAACAAATACTTTTTCACACATAACCCAGTTCTGCGTTATCAGAATCAACGTTGAGTTTAAGCAAGCGAATGAGCCAATTGGAGTAAAGTGCCATGCAGATTTAAATTTTTCCTACTTGTGACGAATGCACCTGTCGATTTTTTTTTTTTGCATGCTAGCATACTAGCTAACATTCGTGTCAGTCAGCTGTTAGCTCTCACGCTGGCCAATAGAATCTTCCAGCCTATTCGTGGCAGCCAGCTATAGGCTCTCATTCTGGCCAGTACAAAATGGCCGCAAACTACATGAAAACTGCCGTAGAAGCATGAAAAAATCGATTATTTCCACTATCGATGGGAGTTGGGAAATGCAATGTCGGTCTTGACCTTCCCGCTAACTTGGAGCATGTGCATGTAAATTTTGGTGCAAATCCGTCGAAAATTGCGGCCGTGCATGCGTTACACACACACATATATCCTGCCTTTTATAGATAGAGATACATATGACAGTTTTCATAGCATTATTTTGTCATTAAATGTTTTTCTTCTTTATATTTAGTATACAGCTTTCTCTAGGATATTTTTTCACTTATTTTCAACATATCGCCCCAAACAAGACAATAAATCCACTAAGGCACAATGGTTTACTAGGTGCGGAAGAATTAGAAAACAGAAACATTACTGAGGAGCGAGAATAAAAGAAGAGTAATCAGGAGAACAGTAGATAGAATATTATAATGGTAAATTCTCTTTAAATTCTATCCATGACTTATCTGGAATACCGCTGCCTGACTTTCCACTTTTTTTTTAAATATAGATAAATTTATTTACTGAAAAACATGTTTGAACAAAGTAACTATAAACATTTTTTTTCTATCCTCTGCCAGCTGCAATGATGGAGAAAGCATCACCTCGAACCATCGCCAGTGAGACACGCTGCAAGAGCCACTCCGTTTCGCGAGGCTCATCCCTTAATCGAGACGTCATCGCGCCAATCCTCCGAAGGAACGCCATCGAACGAGGGCCAATAACCCCAGAAGTTTCCACTGCCACAGGAGTAAAAAAAAAAATCTATCAGGAAGAGAAGAATGTTTAACTATTTTTTTTTTATCTCTGCGTCCCAGGCGACTGACCCCGGCTCAACCGCGGACCTGACTTCTTAGAACTGATGTTCTATTGAGTGATATACATGTAACTCTATCCATGGTTTCTGCTATTATTTCTAAAATTGATCCTCACAAAGCATGTCCTTAAGTCCTTAAAAAATGTGCTCTTTAACTTACTCTTGTTTACTCTACAATAAATAGCTTGCTGCTTCTTGCTTTCCTGCTTGTTGGAAATCCTCTTCTATTGTTCCAGTCTTTATGAACTCATGCAAACCACTTGATCATTTGCCTATTTGCCTCATATCTCTAAAGGCACTAATAGACTCTGAATTGGGTAAGCATTTCACATCGCAGAGTCTTCTTTCAGATATAGCTTTCGCTTCTCTGATACGTTAACGATTGTTGCTGAAATAGTCTATCAAGATTAAGACAAGAATGGTGAAGCTTGCGTTTTATTGTTGATATCTTGAAAGCATTTGACAGGGATTGGCATAATGGTCCCCTTCACTAGTTGAAAGGTTATATTTCTGGACAAATTTTTGAACTGATTCAGTTTTTCTTCTCAAATTGTCAAATGAAAGTTGTCTTGAATGGCCACTCTTCTAGATCTTTTTGTATAAATGCAGGTTGTGCCCAGGGCTCAATCCTTTGGCCTACTTTTTTCCTAATTTTCATAAATGACCTTCACTGATGGCATCAATTCTCAAATCTATGCGGATGACGCAACTGATTTCTTATAAAAAATTCTGATCGATTCGATATAGGAAAATTGGCAGCTGGTCCATATAATGACCTACAATCTGTTGTCAGATGAGACAAAGAGTGGCTTGATAATTTTAACGCTTCCGAAACGAATCTGCTCTCTTTTTATCATCTGAGAGGAGCTTTTATACCTTCCATCAACATGGCTGATGCTAACCTTCAGGAGAGTGACTCCTTGTGCCTTCTCGGACTAACGTTTTCAGCTGATATGCAGTGGAAAGAGTATATTGAATCAACTGCTGAGTCTTCAGCTAAAGAGTTGGTCTACTATGTCGCGCTAGACAATTTTTCTCACCAGAATCAATCTTACATATTTGTAAGTCTACCATCCGTCCTTGCTTTGAATATTGCTGCCGTATCTGGGCTGCTATATATTTAGACATACTTTATAAAATTCCAAAGAAGAATCTGCAATTTTATTGGTTCTGACCTGGCATCTTGGTTTCAATGATTTTCCCACCAGTGGAACGTGCCTTTTCCATAAAATATTTCTGTAGAGGCATGTCAAGAGGAATGACCATTGTAGATGTTTGTTTACGGCTGCATGAATAACATGTCCACACAATTTATATTAAACGTAAAATACCACAAAGCATGATATACAAGAAGGAACAAAATGGTTTTTAAAAAAACATAGCATTGTATTTATTTGTACATTCGTAGAAGTTACAAATCTGATGGAGTTATGTCTCTTAAACTGGGAATATTTTTTATCGGAGCTCATGAAGTTGAATTAATTATTAAACTGTAGTTTTAGAAGAATAAAGTTCTTGTTGCATGTTTGGAAATGTTCTGTATGTTTGTAATGTAGCTTGGAAAAGTTCGTAGGAGTTCGTGCGTACGTGAATGCGTGAAATATTATTTAACGTCTGACCGTCATGGTCGAGACCATAATTCTTAAAGGTCTCATCTTCGCAACAAGAAGAGAGAAAAAAAGAGTGAGAGGCAAACTCGTGTTTGCTATTTATAGATAATGTAATCTCGTGACAGGATCAAAAGAACTTGGCGGGAAACCTGACTTAGTCACGCGCTGGAAAAAATATATTGTGCGTGGGTGGATTGCAACTCCCACTTGTGTGTTTATTGACCAATCAGAAGCTGATATTTCCTGAAAAATATTGACTAAGCTAAGAAGGCTCTTGGGATCCGATTCTCCCAAAAGTGCACAAAATCGACTACATGAAAATAGAGCGATTATAAAATTGTCGCTTAGCTGCGATTTATAAATTGTCCATTGCACAGTAGTGTTGATTTATTATCCAATGAATGCTTGTCGTTGTATAATTTGAATTTGCGTAAGTGTGTATGTATGCGTGTGTGATGATGATGATCATTACACTTCCATGGTAATCTTTCTGATTAACTTTCCACTATGGTACCTAGACTTTGTGAATTTAAGCGCAGTACTAGATTGGCGGCAAGGTCTCATCATTTTACAGTTGTAATGGCTAAGTGTAAACATAATTTCTATGCTAACAATTTCATCTCTCGCACTTCTTGCGTGTGAAACTCTCTTCCAGTTTCTTGCTTTTCAGTCGACTTTGATCTTCTCGAAATTGGAAATCGGAGAGTCGGATTCGAATTCCAGTCGTGTTCGTTATATTTACGTGCAAATACTTTTAGGAAAGGTATGAATTACATCTTCTCCTCCTCGCTGTGGGTTAAATAGTAAGATTTATATCAGAAAATCAGTATTATCGACAAAACATTCTTAAAATCCCCCCAAAAATATGATTCAGCTTTAAATAACCCAGAAAAAGGTTGATAAGCCGTAAAAAACAAATCCTTCAATCAAATCCGCTAAATGTTATAACTTTTTCTAATATTGCTGAAAGTTCTTTTAGAAACATTTTTTCGGTAGTGTAGAAAGTTAGCATCAAATTTGAAGGATTATTATTTTCCATTCTATTTGTAATGGTATCCATTTTTATTGTTGTTGCTGTTGGAAGTTTTCAAGCGATGTGGTTTTGTTATTTAGTAAAGATCTTCGTGATTCCGAATCCGCTAACACAGTCACTTTAGGTATCCAACTCGCTGTTTGCTTCTTTCCCTCTTGCCTTCAATGTCCCCTGTGAGAGTCAAGTTCTTCAAGAATGTCGCGTAAATTTCAACTATTTCTGATTCTTTGTACAGGGTGCGCCAGAAAAACCTCCCACCTTTCAATTGTCACCTCTAAGAGTCCTAATGAACTTAAGTAAGTGAAAAATGTCTCACCATTTTTTCACATACCGTCAGTTACTATCGTGGTTTGGACTAGTCCACACAATGCGTTTGTGTTGTGTTGTAATAGAATGTCCCACACTCCCTATCGCCTATGTTGACTGACTATATCAGTAGCTATATATAGTGAGCACAGGATATATCTGGGGGGCTAGCTTCGGGAATTACTAGCCTGCCACCCGATTCACTGTCTTTCAGTATTGTATTCTCTTTTACAATAAACCTCTCTTTCATCTACGCGCATGTTGCTGCTCCTTCACTCGAGTATCATCTTTGTTTGTTTGTAACCTCTTTAAGGATACAACATGTTGAAATATTTTTTTCAGACGGCTGAATGTGTATTGCAACACTGAGAGTTTTTCGAGCTCATTTTCGTCGGAAGGGTGCTGTTACGAATAGAAAACCGGTATTGCTATGGGTTGAAAATGTCAGGGTCACATGTTGAATGCTTAAAAGAAAGCCAACTAGATCTTGAAGCGCTCAAACTCCAGAAAATTCCCAGGCTTGAGGAATTGTCTACAAGAGTACATGGCGAATAGAGGCCACCATAATGAATAAAAATATATTCTTCTGTTTAAACGATAGTGAAATATATATTTTTAATAGCAATGACCTTGGTCTTTTTATCAACATTCCTTTTCGTTTCCATTTTCTTTAAATGTTCCTCGTTGTCCAGATACCCATTCATGCTACTCCCAGCATTATCCTGTAAAATCAGATCACTGTTGCCACAAGTTTTCTCTTCATTTGCGAGGAAGCTGTTTGGCATCCACTTCTATATATTATATAGCAGTTCAGAACCTTTTTCGCTGTTTATAACAAATTTTTCCTTTCTTAATATTTTTTTTATCCTTTCAAAGCCATCCTTTGTTGATACAGCCCATATTCGACTTTCGTTGTTGTATATATATATATATATATATATATATATATATATATATATATATATATATATATGTATGTATGTATGTATATATATAAAGAAAAAACAGTAAGATATATAATCAGGTGTCTGGTTGAATTGGATTTCTCTGTATCCTTGGAAACGTGAATTATGATTTTTGCTGTGTCTTTAAAACCCAGTAATTTTAAAAGTTACGCCAAAATTCGCTTGAGGATGAAATGGAACTAATGTTTTTAATTTAATTACAAAATTAAATTCGGAGCTTTCAACTTCCATTTTTGAAACATCGTTAGAACTGTGTAGCGAAAAAAAACATATTTTAAATCAATTAATTTATTATATATATATATATATATATATATATATATATATATATATATATTATGAAATGGAACAAACTCCGACAATTATTTCTAAGACATTTTTATGTTTATACATTCTTTTTATTGATGCAAATATTTAAGCAAATGCTCTGTTTTATAATAAACAGCATTAGTAACATTTACTGGCCTGAATATCCGAGGAATTTTCATAGAGGAGAACGAATATTTTCTATGAAAATTTTTCAGACATTCCAGCTGGTAAATAATACTAATGCTGTTTATTATAAAACAGCATTTACTTAAATATTTGTATCTATAAAAAGAATGTATAACATAAAAAATGTCTTAAATATATATATATATATATATATATATATATATACACACACATATATATATATATATATATATATATATATATAATTATTTATTTAAAAATATGATTCCAACACGCTACATAAGAGGTCTCATGTTTCAAAACAAGAGCCGAAAACTTCAAAATTATATTTGAATTAACTTGAGTTAAATTAGGCTCTGTTCCATCTTCAAGCGAAATTTATATATATATATATATATATATATATATATATATATATATATATATATATATATATATATATATATTCTGTCATGTGTGAAAACACTTCCTAGTTAGTTAAATTTCTTTCTTTGCCTGCTTTTGACATATAATAAATAATACTTATAAATGCCATCTCATAATAAATCTGATTTGGAAGAAAATCGTCATCTTTAATTCCAAATTTACAATTATCAACCCAATGTTCGAACAGACCCGACGGAACTGCTAAAATAATTTTGATAACATGAGCCAAATAAAAATCCATGCTATATGCAACGACCAAAACGCATTGTCCTATCGTCTTCACCCGTTTTACATATGGTAAATTAAACTTGCTTTATCCGAAATTCCGAAATTCGAAAACCTCCAAAATCTGAAAGTTTTTCAGGTGCTGAGTTAACTTGCTACAAATGGAATAAAAAATATCAGAAAACACTGGGAAGAAGTCTAGGCGTTGTGCAGCTATTGTAAATGACCTCACCTGACCTAGGTGATTTGAAGTAATAAAAAATATATCCTTTATCCGAAATTCAAAAATCCGAAAACATCCAAAATTCGAAACCCTCCAAATTCCGAATGTTTTTCAGGTGCTGACATGACTTGCCAAAAACGGAAAATTTTAGAAAGCACTGGGAATGTTCATAGGTGATGTGCAACTGTTCTAAGTGGCCTCGTCTGCCCTGGGAGCTTTGAAGTAATAAAAAATATATCTTTTATCCGAAATTCCAAAATCCGAAAACCTCCAAAATCCGAAAACCTCCAAAATCCGAAAGCCTCCAAAATCCGAACGTTTTTTAGGTGCCAAGTTACTTGCCACAAATAGAAAAATCTCAGCAAGCACTGTGTAGTTTCCTAGATGATGTACAGCTATTGTAAGTGAGCTCATCTACCTTGGGTGGGATTTCCTCAGCCCAGCTACGTAGCCTACGTTAGACTAATTTTTTTTTGTAGCGATCGTCACAGCAACCCCTTCGTCAGTGAATTACTTACCAGGTGTTTCGTGCTCTGTAAAGATATTATTCCAAGCGTAAAATGTCCAAATGTTCAGATGTCAAAAAGTATATAAATATATACGTTGCTTTTCCTTGTCTGTTTTTCCCTCTATTCCACCTGTGAGTATCCGATTCTCCTGACCCTCCTTTCTCATTACGTGTCCCAGAAACTTCAGTTGCCTCTTCCTGATGTTAAGTATAAGCTTCTTTCTTGTTTACATCCTCTCTAAGACCTCACCATTGCTCACACGCTCGGTACATAATATTCTCAGCATCCTTCTGTAGAACCACGCCACCGTCGCCTCGAGTCTCTTCTTCATCTTTGAGGAAACCGTCCAACATTCGCTGTCGTAAAAGAGGACAAATGTCACGCAACAGCTCAGTACTCTTTTCTTTGTTACCAAAGAAACCCTCCTGTCTCGTAATCCCCAAAAGATAAAATCATATTTCCTCCTCTGCATATCAAATTAGGCCTAGTTAAACACTATGGGAAAGTTTTAGATACAAATGGCGAGTGTTTCAAATACATAACTCCAAAATGTCCGTGTTTAAATTATGAAAAATATCAATCCGGGAATTTTCGACGGTCTACAAATCAGAACATTAAATATTAAAATATTAAATATTAAAGACAGCAATTTCTCTAATGTCTTTAATAAACACGAAAAAATTCCTGGTTCGCATTCGCGGGCTTTTGATAGAAAACGTTTTAGACATTTATAGAGCAGGTAACTACCAATAAATCATAAAAATAATATAAAGGGCAACAAAGAGTTAGATTTCAATACAAAAATTAAAAATTTGGAGGAATTGTACCAAGGCTGCTGGGATTCCCACAAGATGGCTGATTACTGGTATTGCTTCAAAAGAGACCTGCCATCAATAAGCAACTACACTAGGTAGTCTAGTAAAATAATTTTTTACCACACTGAAATCTTCATATCTGTTTGTTTTTTACTTTAAGTCATTTCTGTCGTTATAATTTAGTTTTACTGTAGTTTGAACTGCTTTTAATCACCGGGATCCAATTGTTAACTTAATTAGACGTATTTTACGTAGTCATGTGCGTTTCTAGTTTAATTTCTTAGATTGTAAGTACCTTACACAAGACAAACGTTATTAAGAGCTACAAGGGACTGGAAGATGTGGAGGGTCATGGCCGCCTAAGAAACACGGTACATGATAGAAGAAGAAGGTGATGAAGAAGAGACTACAAAGAGTTAGGCTGCAATACGAGCGTAAAGATGCCTTTTTTGAATAGACATCTTGACCAATTTCCAAGTAATTTATGTGATGTAAGTGGCGAACAATGGAAGAGATTCCACCAAGATATCAAAATTATGGAGGAATGGTACTAAAGGCTGCTTGGATTCCCACAAGATGGTGGATTACGGCTGGTTCTTGAAAAGAGGCCTTCCATCAATAAGCAAATACGCTAGAAAATCCTGTAAAAGAAATTGTACTTCGTATTTGTTTGTTTTATTTATTTTAAGTCATTTCTATCGATATAATGTCCATGAATGAACGCGAAAACAATTTCTTGTTCTTCTTCGCGGATTTGATGGTAATTTTTGGCAATTCTAGAGCAGATAACTTGGAAGAAATCGTAAAAAAAATCTTTTAAGTGTCTATAATGAATAAGGTTTCATTATGAGCGTAAAAATACATTTTTTGAATAATCATCTCGACCAATTTCTAAGAAATTTAGGTAACGTAAGTGACGAACAATGGAAGAAATTCCAAGATATCAAAATTATGGAGGAATGTATACCAAGGCTGCTGGGATTCCCACAAGATGGCTGATTACTTGAAATCAGCTTGAAAAGAGACTTGTCATCAACAAGCAAATACGCTAGAAAGTCCTGTAAAAGAAATTGTTTCATATTTTTTTGTTTTATTTATTTTAAGTCATTACTATCGTTATAATGTAATTTTACTGTTTTAACAACTTGTATCCAGGAAAACCGAAATAAAAATTCAACACGTGACTTAATTTTTTAGTCCCAATTTGAAAAATTTGGAAAATGGCAGGTCAGCCGTTGACAAGATTCAGGACCTGATAGAACCAAACCGAGTTGAAATTCGTATTCAGCACACCCAAATTACCAAGAATCAAGCGTCAGATATCATTCAATAAAATACGGGTTCCTCAGTGATTAAAATAAATATGGAGGTCTCTGAATATTTTAAGCACTTCACGCATGTTCGTATTGGAGCTTCCGGTGCGAATGCCAAGCAGTATAGTATGCGGTTTCCAAATTTCTGGCGAAGTGAATTGCATCATTGTGCTTTTTTTCTCACAGACCGGTGCCCAACTGACCCTACTACACTATCCAGTCAAAAAAAGCAAAAGCAAACAACGCGAATGCGCGACATTAAAATTAAAAACTGGCGACAATTTAACCATCGTACCCTGTAGATTGTAATTTTTTTTTTTTTTTTTTTTTTTCATGTGTCTGATATTTTAATAATATTTTTATTCGGTCCGTGTTATATATTCTGTCCTCTTTTCGTTTTTCTTTTTTCTTTCCATTCGAGTTTCTTTCTTTTTTCTTTCTTCATTCACAGTATGTCTCTTTCTTTTTTCTGTCTTTCTTTCTTTCGGTTTATGCTGCTCTCTTTTTCGCGTTTGTTACATCTTTTCTTCTCTTTCTTTTTTCATTCAGATTTTGTCTCTTTCTTTCTTTAAGTTTATACCACTTTTCTTTTTCATTCAGTACATTTTTCTTCCTTTCTTCCAAATTATATATTTTTCATTATTTCTTTCTTTCAGTTCATGCTTCTTTATTTTTCTCATTCACTTCCTTCATCTTTCTTCATTCAGATTTTGTCTATTTCTTTCTTTCTTTCTTTCTTTCTGATATTCGTCTTTCGTTATTCAGATAATTCTTTCTTTCTCTTCTTTTTCTTCTCGTTTTTTTGTTTTTTGTTTTTTGTTTTATTTGTTTTTTTTCTCGTGGGGAATTTTTTTTTTCTTATTTTTCCCTATTGTCCTTCCTTTTTTCATTGTATTCCTAAGTTTTCTTTACTTCAATCACGACAAACAATACAGAAATTTAATTTGCAAATGAAAGCCTTTTAACTTTTAAAATTGTAAATGACAAAACATCGCCGAAAGTAAAAAATAAACATCAAAACAGAACAAATAAAAAATACATATACACTATCAACGAGCGGTGTTGAAAAGTTCTCGGTCAGGAAGTCCTCCCAAAAATAATTCTGGTGTTTGGTCATTTGGCTTGATTCCGAGAAGTGTGTCCGCATGATAACTTTTTAATATCCCTCGTATGCCACACACACAGACGCGCGCGCGCACACAAATACACACATAATTATAAATGACAACTGTCGGAAGAAAAGAAGAAAAACGAAAAAAAGAGCGGGTGTAAAGTAAAAAAAAAACAGGGAGAAAAGGACAAATGATCACGACACCCTACACGTATGCGCATCTACGCAGACTGGCGAACGCCCTCTAACGCACATCCGCACAGACGGGCGCATGGCCGCACGCGCAAAAAAGGACACACGAACACAAACAATACGGAAAGACTTATATCAATGATAATTGCATAAAAACACAATCGTAAAATAGAAACATTCAATTGCTGATACCCCCTGCTGAATGGACGGAGAGATCCGCTAACGAAACTCTGTAGCTGAGATACTGATATATATATATATATATATATATATATATATATATATATATATATATATATATATATAGGTAACTATACTCGTTTCGAAAAACCTTCGAATTTTTGATTTGCCAATAATCAAATCAATCTCGAAGGAAAAAAAGGATTTTAAAAAAGAAAGAGCTAGAAACATGAAAGTCTGTCGAAAAAAATCGTACAAATACAGGTTCAAAGCCCAAAGAAAAAAAACCGACACGAGTAAACAACTAACTAACAAAAAAGCTCAATACAACCGTAGAGCAGACCTAGATAAACCTAGTGAGCCAGACAAACCTACCCAGGTTTCACCTAAGCGGATCGTCAGGGAAAGCTGTCTAAAGAGGCAAAAGAGAAACAACATATTTATAGGGGATAATCAAAACATACCACGTGACCAAAGAAAAAGAAAAACAACACTAGGTTTTCTCTCTCTCTCTCTCTCTCTCTCTCTCTCTATATATATATATATATATATATATATATATATATATATATATATATATATATATATACGTGCTATCTATGAATATTATGAAATGGACTAAGTCTGACAATTATTTTAATATATCTTCTGTTTATACATTATTTCTTCCTCTGTAAATAATGTACCCTCCGACAAGTAGGTTCAGTTCTACTGCCATACCACCAATACCCATCATTAACAGCATAGGACAACCTTTATCCTACACGGAACTGTCATTTGGCCTGACGTGCTATACCATTTAGCTACAGAGGAAGAAATAATATATAAACAGAAGATATATTAAAATAATTCTCGGACTTAATCCATTTCATAATATAAACATATTGCACACACGCATTGTAGTCGATATTAATTTTGTCAAATTTTCTTAATTACACAGCGGCCCTTTCAGTAAATGCTCTTCAGTTTTAGTTTTCTCCCGCCCCATCTCTCTCCCCCAACACTTTTTCTTTTCTTTTCTTTTCCTCTCCCTCCCTCTTATTCTGATCTTTAACATTAGATCGTCTATGGTGTGTGTATGTCACCACGAAATGTATCTTTAATGTATTAGACATCCGACAACATGCATATTTCTCTCACTTAAACCGTCTTCAACTCACCTCTGTAAAACTTCTCTCTGTTATTGTTTTATCTCCCACCTTCTCTCGTCTGTTACCCCTCTCTTTAGCTCTAACATTCGTCCCACACTCTCATACTTACACTCTCTCTAAATTCTATTTTGATTTCCGGGGTTGTTTTTTCTGTTTTCTTTTTGAATTTGTAGGTCTGATGAATTGGATCTTATTTACCATTCCAATGGAATAAATTATGACCATGGAATATTAGTATTTAAGTCTTTTTATCATTCATATATATATATATATATATATATATATATATATATATATATATATATATATATATGTATAAATACATTGCATATATATATATATATATATATATATATATATATTAAATCTTATATTCATACACGCAAAATATTTATAGAGACGCTTACATTTCGCTTACATTTGTCCTATGCTGTTAATGATGGGCATTGGCGGTATGGCAGTAGAACTGAACCTACATGACAATAACCGTATTTTTGACTTGTTTGCAGCTGGCAAAATAGCTTCTGACATGAATGTTTTTAAAACCCAAAAGTGTATCACTGAATTTCTACATTCTAAAAATATCTGCACCCACTGACACAATCAACATAATCAATGCTTATGGTGACCAAACAGTGGATATGAGCACAGTTTTAGTGGTGAGTATCCATGGTCACGGTGGGCATACACAACTGTCGAAATGCTGAATATGCAAAGTTTAATGTCGGTGGCTATGTACAACGGACTCTGGCTATGTTGCAATAGGTAATACAGACTGCATTACTTTCGGAGCATACCTTCGTATTTCACACACCTACATTTTTACATGCATTTATATTGTAAATTATAATATGTAAGCTTTATGATATGAATCTATGTACAAAGCATAATGCGTACGCAAAAGGACAGCCACTCAGATTGAGGAATCAAAAAAGCCGAGTTTGAATTCCAGTCGAGTTACGTGCTAATACCACTGCGAAAGGCATGAATCCCTCTCTTCTCCGCCCAGCCAAGTGTAAAATAGTAGTACGCACACTCATATATACAAGATGTATCAAAAATACTTTTACTAACTTTGGGAACGAATTCCTCACACCAAAACAAGGACAAAAGTCGATATAAACATATGCACGCAAATCATTCGTTTTTGAGTTATTGAGTTTAAAGTTTTTCGGCAGATTAAATGTAAATACCAGGAAATAAAAGCTGAAATTTTAAACTCTTGTCTCATATTTATCTTTTGATCTTAAATGCTTTCAGTGAACAACAAAATCAATGGATCTGGCCTTGCTGTTCCAATACTGTGTGTGAGTGTTTGTTCGTTTTGTGAGTCAAGTAGTCTCTTACAGAGGACAGATATATTACACTTTCATCATAGACAGAATTATCGATCCCGACCGTTTTCTCAGATCATTGATTAAAAATGGCTTCAGGTGACTGAATCATTTAAGTGTTAAGGGAGACAGTCCTTTGTCAGAGCCATTAGACTGGCGCTACAGGATCGCAAAGTGCTTTACCAAATAACGAATCACTAGAAGAAATGATGTTTTTTTGATTGACTGATTTTACCGCTTATAAACTATATGCAAATTATTTAAAGCTAGAAAACATTTTTTCTTTTTTCTTTTTTGCCATCAATACAATGTCATCAAGTACCAGAATTAGACCAAGAACAGCATTAAAGACACTGAAACAGGAAAAACAATCTTTCTGACCAGAGAAGTGCGTAGCTTCATTCAACACACTCGAACAAGAAATGCAATCTTTATGATCAGAGAACGGTGTGTCTTCCTTCAAGACACTGGAACAAGAAATGCAATCTTTATGATTAGAGAATTGTGTGGTTTCATTCAAGACACTGGAACAAGAAATGCAATCTTTATGATCAGAGAATTGTGAGGTTTTATTCAAGACACTGGAACAAGAAATGCAATCTTTATGATCAGAGAATTATGTGGTTTCATTCAAGACACTGGAACAAGAAATGCAATCTTTATGATCAGAGAATTGTGTGGTTTCATTCAAGACACTGGAACACAAAATGCAATCTTTATGGTCAGAGAATTGTGTGGTTTCATTCAAGACACTGGAACAAGAAATGCAATCTTTATATTCAGAGAATGGTGTGGATTCATTCAAGATACTGTGACAAGAAATGCAATCTGTATGATAAGTGAATGGTGTGAATTCATTGAACACACTGGAACATGAAATATAATCATTATGACAGGAGAATTGTATGGCTTCATTCAAGGCACTGCAATAAGAAATGCTATCTTTATGATCAGAATGCTATTAGAGCGAGCAATGTAAATGCGGAAGGATGTATATGTACGTTTCATTTCTTACAGACACGTATTTGACAAGGTAAGACCTTTCCAAGAAGCAGAGCTAGTAATTGATTCAATATAATCACTCCACTTGATTGTTCAATCATTGATTCGTTTTCTTTTGAATGCTATTTAAAGCCGAAAATATTTTAGATTGTTAGTTATTCAGTTAGACTTCCCAACTGAGCAATAGTGAGAGGAAAAGATCATTCAAACCTTCAGAATGGTACCATACTCTGGCTTCCACTCAAGAACCATCACGAGAACAGTGAATAAGTTTAAAAAAGAGGGAACAGTAGAAAGGAGAACTGGATCAAGTGGTCACAACAGCAAGAGTGATCATCATTTCAACTTAGAGCTTAATATATTCTTATTGTTCAAAGCAGAAATCCAATGGTGTTATAAATATCTCGGAGAATTCCGGTAAGATATCTTTAATCATTTCTAAGATACAACTGTTCAAAACTTAATCTGGACAATTGTTTCTGTTACACCCGATATAGTATTATTTATATTGTAAATATTCATTGGGGTTTTCAATTTTTAAAAGTTGTTGTTTTATTCCTCACGTCCCACAAATTGTACATATGAGGACTAGTTGGGACAGGGATGTCCAACCCGCGGCCCACTTGTTATTTTCATGCAACCCACTGCAACCTAAAATCTTTAGTTATATTTTTATTTACTTTAGTAACGTATGTCGAGACAATTCTTCTCAAATTGTGCTATTAGGTTCACTACCTCATTGCACTAAAAGGAGAAGGGGTCAAAGTTCTTTGCCGAGACACATCGACTGGTACGTGGGGCAAGAGCCAGAGTTAAATAAAAAAAATTATTTAGCTTATCTAGAAAATTGTTATGCATGTAGAGTAATACACACTGTAGTGAAAAAATTCTTTTTGTGCATGAAAAACATTAAAACTACTGAAATAGTTTGAGTAATTACCATTTATCTAACATTCTTAGAATAAAGATTAGTACCATAAAAACACATATTGACAATATTACGTACATTATTTACATTATTCGGACTATTGTCCTCATCTTTGTCCCCATATTTATTACAACGTTTCGGCCTTTCAGTATCTGTCTATATTTCTGAGATGAGGTATTATGTACACTATTTACATTATTCGGACTATTGTCCTCATCATTGTCGCCATATTTATTACAACGTTTCGGCCTTTCGGTATCTGTCTATATTTCTGAGATGAGGTATTATGTACACTATTTACATTATTCTTACTATTGTCCTCATCTATGTCGGTATATTTATTACAACGTTTCGGCCTGTCAGTATCTGTCTATATTTCTGAGATGAGGTATTATGTACACTATTTACATTATTCGGGTTATTGTCCGCATCTTTGTCGCCATATTTATTACAACGTTTCGGCCTGTCAGTATCTGTCTATATTTCTGAGATGAGGTATTATGTACACTATTTACATTATTCGGGTTATTGTCCGCATCTTTGTCGCCATATTTATTACAACGTTTCGGCCTTTCAGTATCTGTCTATATTTCTGAGATGAGGTATTATGTACACTATTTACATTATTCGGACTATTTTCCTCATCTTTGTCGCCATATTTATTACAACGTTTCGGCCGTTGTACGCTCCGGCTTTCTTCAGATGGTTGGAATGCCGAACTGAACTCTTTATTTCGCTCACTAGTGCCATGTTTAATCACTGTCAGTTATCAGTTATCTCCTGTTAATTCCCCTCTCCTAGTTATCCACTGCCTTTACCGGGTATTGAACTCACACTCTGTGGAATTATAGTGGATGTAGTAAGAATGTGGTGTTTTGGTGCCATGAATATTGTATAGTTTGTTTAGGTCATTGATTGTGACTTAGCGAAGTTTAAAATAAGACGGACTGATGACCAGCCTTCCCACCCCGTTTTGGCCTTGTACCACATTTTCTGTAAGCAGAAATGGTTACGTTGGAAGAGGACCTAATCTGTTGCATTTATTAATAAGAAAAAAATATATAACTGTCTCTTTTTCTTTCACGTTTTCTTTGATTACATTGAACGAAGATATCTTATCGACACAGCAAGAAAATTCATATTAACAAAATATCTTACGGTGATAATATGTTTTCTTCATAGAGTCCCTGTTAGTGTTAATCCACAAGGAAATGAATATTAAAAACGCAGAAACAGAACGCCGTAATCATATTATAACAGAAACCAAAAACTGTACAAAAACGGAGAGAAAGATTAAAAGAACCCCAGGAGACCCAATGGAGACACAAACAAAAATAAGAGAAAACTTCAGAAGACAATTCAAGGGAGCGTCAAAATAAATTTAACAAGTACGCGGCTACGTAGAGAAAACATTTTGATAGGAAGAGTCGCTAATAATGTCGGTCAATTCTCTTCCTTATGCGCAGTGTCCTCTCAGAACGTAGGCGATCGTGGCTCTCCATAACTTCCTGTCCCTTGTAGCTCTTAACAAACTTTGTCTTTCTGTTATTTCTCCTAGGCCCTTTTAAGCCATCTATTGATTATGTCAGTGGGTGTATATATTTTCAGACTGGAGAAATTCAGTGATACACTTTTGCGTGTATCAATAAAAGCTGCACACACACACACACACACACACACACACACACACACACACACACATATATATATATATATATTCATGCACGTTTCATTAAATAATATAGACAAGTGTCGTCTATTTATTTTATGTAAATTTTTTTCGTAACGTCTGATAAGTTTAATAACATTATCGTTGAACGAAGAAAGAAATTGATCCATATTTTTTTTTAATACAATCTAAGCTTTCGGCTTACATAAGCCATTATCAAAGATGTCAATTACAACATATTAAGCAATATACGGACACGACAGTGATGATAGTCTGTGATTGTTTACATAGATGATTTCTAAGCAACGATAAACACGTGCATATAAGACACTAGAAGCGAAACTCGCACCGCATCTCATGACGTCACACATGACCACACGAGAGTGAATTGTAGAAGTATGAAGTATGGGAAGCCATTGGTATAAAACAATGGCTCCTGTGACCAATTATAGACATTTAAGAATATTTGTAGAGATGCCATAATTGATTTTGTTTAGGTTGGGTTTCAACTGTTTGATGTATAATGCTTCAAGGAATTTTAGTTTTTGTCTATTGTTTTCATGTCGGAGTATAATTGTTTTCGACAAGTATTTTACGGAATTGTGTGTGCAGGCAGGCATGTTGTTTTAAATGCCTAAAAATGTTAGAGTTTTCATTCAAATGTAGTGTCAAGCGTCGTGAAAGCCAGTTTGTGGTGTGACCAACATAAATATTATTTAATTCGTTGGAGATATACTCTCCCAAAGGGCACTTGAATTTATAAACTATGTTGGTTTTTTGCAAATCGATAACCGGGGGAGAAGAATCATTGCAAAGAATTAAGTTGGATATACTAGATTTAGTGTAGTATATGATTAATTTAATTTTTTTTGCTAGGATCTGTAGTTGATATATTAGAATTTATTAAAATTTTAGTATATTTTCATCTTGTTTATAATTAGTATGCATTTGATTACGATATAGGAGATTAATATGTTTGAGATCAGTAGAAGCAGGATTATGTACAATTTGCTTAGTATTGAGATTTCTAAAAAAGCATCTTATTTGTTCATCAACTATATAGTTTGGAAAGCTATTATTAATAAGTGTTTGCTTTATATTCTTTAGTTCACTGTAAAAAATCTGTTTTGTGGAGGAGTTAGTTTCTGCACGATGTATTAGATTCTTTATAATTGCTATTTTGTAGTAATATGGGCATTCGCTCTTGTAGTTAAGTGTATATGAATTTATGCTTGTAGGTTTTTTGTATGGTGAAATAGTAAATTTATTATTTGTGTTTATCAATATGTCAAGGAAGGGGATTTTATTAGTATTGAGTTCATATGTGAAATTAAGGACAGAATTATTTTGGAAACGTTTTTGAAGTTGAATAATTTCATCTGTATTTTTGACTAACATAAGAATATCATCAACGTATCTTAGGTAGATTGATGGTTTTTAAAATCTGTAAATATCTTATTTTCGAGGTTCGACATGTAGAAATTGCTAAGATATATATATATATATATGAAGAAATATAGTCTTAAGATGTGCTATATTTATGGGATAAAGTGCTCAATATCAGAGATAGAGCGTGTGTAAATATAAAAGTGAACATAGAAGTCAACACTTAGAGGCGACAGTCTGTTTCATTTATATATATATATATATATATATATATATATATATATATATATATATATATATATGTTTTAAATAAAATCAAAAAACGGTCCGCACTAAAATTAACCACACATTTCCTACTATTTATTACATGCTCAACAATAAGAGAGCAAGAACTATTGGTTAGTTGGCTCTTTTGATTGTATCTAGGTCCCACTCCACATTTCACCTCAAGGATCTAGAGTCCTTTTATATCAGATCCTCACGGGATCTGATATACAAGGACTCTAGATCCTTCCCTTTGTAAACAGAGGGAATGCTTACAGGTCTCAATGTTATTGACCTCTAGTTTCTTGAAATTCATTATTTTTAATCTCTTCCATTCTATTCCATTCGTTAATTTAATTTACACGCTTTTATAAATGTTCTATTCCCAGAAAAATAAACTTGATAAGTCCTGGAATGAAACCGGTTGTTTTTTTTTTTTTAGCATTTCTTTCATAAAAAATGCCTTATAAATTTTGTCTTTTCCGATATATATATATATATATATATATATATATATATATATATATATGTAGTTAAGTTACGAAGAATTTGGTAAACCGTATGGGTAATTCCAAGGAGGATGAAATCCTGAGAGCTCAATGTGAATCCAGAGCTAATATTTTATGAAAAACAGACCACTTTCTTTATATATATATATATATATATATATATATATATATATATATATATATATATATATATATATACCGTAATTTCTCAAAAATAATAAAAACCCATAAATAATACGAACCAGAACAAATGATCCAAAAATTAATAAATATATCTACCCCTATGTATAATACGCATCCATGAATTTTGGCCAAAAAAAAAATTTCGAAGACATTTTGTCGACTTTCACATTATGAATAAAATCGAAACTCAACTGTTAAAATAATGTTGAAAATTACCAGCGGTTTTCCCGATAAATACAACATTTTATTTTACCGCCAAAATGTCGTCAAAACGTTCGAGATATTGTGCAAATTTTAAACAAAAAGTAGTAGAATTGGCAGAAAGAATAGGAAACTGAGCTGCAGTTAGAGAATATGAGTTGAATGAGGTTAACATACGTTTGAAGAGAATGAAGAGGCCGAAGATAATTTTTAACAGGACAAAGATAATATTGTTATTGATCATTTAATGACAATTTAGATATTGATTCTATAATAGAAACTGGTGATGATGATAATGAAAATTAAAATTTCAATGAATTGTTAACTTGATATCGTCTTTTCTTCGAGATTAGCCTTTTTATAGATTTTTTTTTAGCCAAATAAAAAATGCGGTTAAAGATAAAAAATTTATTGTCAAAAAATGTTACAATTATTATTGTTGGATTGAAAATGGAAATTGGGATGATATTATTTCTTATTTTCGAACGTATTTAATATTATAAATCAAGAACAAAAAAATATTTTGCTTAAAACTATTTAAAATACACACCCCTACTATCACCTGTAATTTACTGTGAAAAAATGGGTATTATTTTCGAGAAAAAAAAATATGTATATATATATATATATATATATATATATATGTATGTATATATATATATGCAATTTATATATAAATATATAGATGCAGTATATATATATATAAATATATATGCAATATATATAAGCATTTTATTTATATATATATATATATATATATATATATATATATATTTTCATCCACAGACAGACTGTTTCACTGTTCCACAGCTCATCAATGTGGCTAGACATCCGATTGCCTCAAGCCAGGATCGAAGCCCGACTGATTTTGGTATCAGTCGGAGATTTTACCCACTGGCGCACGATGAAGGTGAATCTAGACGTATTCATTTTTAGGCAAACACGCTAGTGAGCGTAGAACTCGTTTCATCTTATGGGAGAGTCTTGAATCAGTAGCAGTAATAGTCACTGTTTACCAATTCACTTTTCTTCATTCAAGACACTGGAACAAGAAATGCAATCTTTATGATCAGAGAATGGCGTGGCTTCATTCAAGACACTGGAAAATGTAATGCAATCTTTATCATCAGAGAATGATGTGGCTTCATTCAAACACTGGAACAAGAAATGTAACTTTATAATCAGAAATGACTTTGACGAGGTAGCAACTTTCCTCGAAGCAGAGCTTGCAATTGATTCAATATAATCACTCCACGTGATTATTGATTGAATGGTTCGTTTTCTACGACTTATCAACAATTTGCAGGTTATTTAAGGCCAGAAAATATTTTTTTAGATTTTAAGATATTTTTTATATGGAGACAATAACATTTTAGTGATACAAGTCTTACTAATTAACCCATAGTTGAGGAGTAGCAGAGGTGGATTCATACTTTTCCCAAGGGTACTTGGGCCTAAGTTGAATACAAGAAACGCGGCTGAATTTGGAACTCGGCTCTCCGATTAATAATTTCAAACCATTATCTATTACACTAACCGCATATCTAAGCTGGCAACAAATATATGAAAATATATGACAGTTATTTTTTAAATAAAACCTCGAATACTGTTCGGAATCACTTTTATCTGTTGTGTTTTAATATATTGCTAATGTTTGACATTGCGATATGAAGTGGACAGTCCTTGGAAGAAACGTTTTCATTTTATTGGCACGTCGTCACTGTGACCGCAAGAAAAAGTTTCTGTTGAAAGTTAGTGATTTCTCGACCCCATACATCGCAGAAATAATAATAAATAATAGTCACCCAATCACTTAACTAAAAGCAAGTCCATCCTGTCCTGCATCCTCTCGCCCAGCCGTTCCTCGTTGATTCACACATCGAATATTTGGCCTGCTTAGATCGCTTCGTAAGTCACGTTATCTTCATTTTGTTGACTTGAAATCAAATTGTGCCCACCTCTGTGATGATATTGAATATTTCCAGTCGTGTGGCTTCCGGTTTGATGGTTTCTATTCGTGTTTTACTTTGTTTCGTGATTCTTGAAAATGATTCTATTGTCTTGAATTCCTGTTTTTCTTCAATACTTTCAGGAATCATCAAAACAAATAGATTTTTCCTGTAACTTCGGAAAAAGCAATGCACAAATAAAAAGCGAACCCTGCCCCGTGGCAGTCACAGCATATCTGTCCTCTGTCCCCGGTGGGGGGGGTCGATTTTTTTTTTTCATTTTCATCAATGTTACTGTATATTGACTTATCAAATGAAAAGAAAAAAAGCAAATAAACTTGCTTTATTGCTTATAAGTACAAAAACCTGATGACTTCTATTCCAGAAACTGCAGTTTTTGATTCCATAAAAATTTCTCATACACAATCAAGATATTTCTTCCACGTTCTATCACTATCGGTTCAGCTTCCTCCACAGCTTAAAAATATGCTAATATTAGGTTGGTGCAAAAATAATGACGTAATAATGTCGTTTTTTGCCGTATTTTTTAACGTCAAAAAACGACATTATTACGTCATTATTTTTGCACCAACCTAATATATTGAACGATGGCCTAGTGGCTATAAACCTTGGTTTAGTTTATGCAGTTTAACTTTTGGTTATGAGTTCAATCCCTTTTTCGGGCATTAAAATCTATATACTCCGTTTTACCGGTGTTACAGAATGCGAAGACCAGGGCCAGAATGGTCAGCGATTGATCGGAGTGCTTCGTGGGTGTGGTATACAAACAGGGACGGGTTGCCTTTTTCTGAGTTTTGAATATAACCCAAAAATGGCGCGAATACAAGATAGTGTTGCAAGAATTTTGAAGCGTCGATATGCTTCCCACACCCAGGTTCGAGTCAAACTGATTAAGACCACATGCGGAGGGACGCTAAACCAAAAAGCGAGATGCGTTCCTGTCATGTGATTCCTCCCGCCGCCATTTACAACCCAAGCTGCCACGTCTAAACCTCGCTTCTAATTAAAACGAATAAAAAAAAAAAGAAATCGTCCTTTTCGTTAATAGCATTTTAAGTAGTAGCGTCAGGACACTGGATCAAGTAGGTAAGGGTATTCTACTACTATTTTATTACTTCAAACGTTATTTTTAGTGAATATCCGTATTTGAGTAGACGCCTCGTTTTATTTTAAACAGTATTTCTTTCATCTACCGGCCTGTAAAGTCGAGAAAACTTATTAAAGTAAATGTGCCGGTAGATGAATCAAAAACTGTTTAAAATAAAGAGCAACCCACTAAAAATAACGTTTCAAATAATAAAAATGTCAGATTAAAAAATAAAATCCATTAATTTTATACACACACACACACATGTATATATATATGCACACACACACACACACACACACACACATATATATATATATATATATATATAATAAAAAGGCTTAAACACTAATATTCAATGGTTATAATTTATTACTTTGGAATCGTAATTGCGATCCAATTCATCAGACCTACAAATTCAAAAATTTGTAGGTCTGATGAATTTGATCGTAATTACGATTCCAATATAATAAATTATAACCATGGAATATTAGTGTTTTTTTTATATGACTGGCATTGATGACGAAATTAAAGTTATGTCCTACGTTGTTGCAGTGCAAAACGAGAGAATTTGAATGTTTATCTAAACGCAAATCTCTTTTGTGTTCTTTAGATCATGTGAAGTAGCTTCTAAAAGTTCTCGCTTGCCTCTTTCTTGAATTCTTGAAACATGTACATTGGGGAGACTTTGCATGACTGAATCAGTTTAAACGTTCATCCAAAAATAAAATAAAGCTTCAACTTGCGCCAAATTTTATCAAATGCCTGCGACATATTCAAAGCATCAGTCCGAGCTTCACCATTCTTATCTAAAACTTGATATCTTTCAGCAATAATCGTTAACACATCAGCAGTTGACCTAGAAAATCGAAAGCCATATTGTTTATCTAAAAGACCATTCAATGTGAGATGCTTAACCAATTGATTAAAGCCTCTAGTACTTTGCCAAAAAGTAGTATATAGGCTAATAGGCCGATAGTTAGAAATTAGTTCCACATATTGGAATATTCTAATATCATCTCCGAATAAAACGGAAATAAATGTTTACTAACAGATCAAATAGATCTTTGTATCGTACGTTTTCAAATGCTTTTGCATAGTTTATGACACATAGGTATATATCCTTCTGAATTTTTATTACTATCTCTGATAACATTCTGATCATTAAAATTGCATTTCTTGTTCCAGTGTCTTTAATGCAGGTAGATTGTTCTTGGCCTGTAGATGGTCTATGTCAGGTTGGAAACCTACGGCGCGCATGCCACAGATAGCACACCAGGCAATTTCCAAATGACATCACAAAGTTCGAACCAATAACTACTACAACGCAAAGTAGATATTTAGCTGTTTCAATTTTAGTATATACTAATATATATATAACTGCATATTACTATATAAAAGATATTGTAGTACAGGTATATTGACGTTGGCTTGTATAAAAAATACGTATGCTGTTGGCACAATGAATGATTTTAAAATCCTAACTCGGCAAATAGTCAGCAAAAGATTGCCGACTCTTGGTCTATGTCATTTGTTTTCAACTAAGTATTTATACTGATGAGACAAATATTTACTCCTTCCGTAGTTGTAAAACTGACAACTGCTCTTGAAAATGGCTTCCAGTCAGTTATTAACTGGAACAAGTAATGTAAATATTATCACCTGCAAATCGAAACTGTTATCTTTTAATCACTATTTTTTTAACTTCTGTCAGCGTGGCTGATGCTAACCGCCACGAGAGCAACACATAGCTTCTTGGGCCGACTAACATAAAATTGAATGATTATAGTGAATTAATTGCTAGGTCTGTGTCCAGAAAACTTAAATCCCCATGTGAGAAAATTTTTCTTGTTAGAATCCATTTTACATATTTATAAATCTACCATTCGGCGGCACATTGGATATTGCTGGCATATCCATTCGGGTGTTCCTAAAATATATATCTCTAGTTAGTTATGCCTCTTGATTCCTTGGGGAACATAGGACTGCAACAGCACCTCTCCAAGGGACGTTGTTCCGGGTGATCTTCTTCAGCTCGGCCCATGTCGTGCCGGGGCTGCGTTCACCTCTGCGTCAACACTTCTGCGCCAAGTCTGTTTTGCCTGCTTGGTGACACTAGAAGAAGGCTTGCAGAGTGTGTGGCTGATCCATCCCCTTTTCTGTTTCTTGATATCAATCTCGATTAGGGTTTGTCTGGTCCTGTTCCACAGTTGATCATTGGAGACGACTTCCCTTGTGGATTCCAGTCGAGGGCTTTCCTGCCTGGTGACACTAGAAGCAGGCTTGTGTAGGGTGTAGCCGTATCATCCACATTTTCCGTTTCTTGATGTCTTGGTCTTGGTCCTGGTCTCGTCCTGTCCCACAGTTGGTCATTGAAGACTACTTTCCTTGTAGATTTCATTGAAGGGCCTGCCTGTTGACTTTAGAAGCAGGCTTGTGGAGTGCGTGGCCGATCCATCCCCATTTACGTGTCTTGAAGTCAATCTCGATTGGCCCTGATCTCGTCCTGTCCCACGGGCTTTCGGCAAGATAGATCATGTACGGACCATATCGCCACAATGCGCATCATCATCGAACAGGCCCTGGAATGGCAGACCCCCGTGTGCTCACTCTACGTCGAGTTTCAGAAAGCTTTTGATAGTATCGACAGAGACGTCATCTGGAGATTGATGCAGGACTGCGGCTTTCCACCAAAGTTCGTCACCATAATCCAACAACTGCATGAAGATATATCTCTAAATTCTCGATAAATCCAAAGGGTCAGTAATTTTAACAGTACTGACCTGGCATCACGACTTCAATCACTTTCCCTCAGTCATAAAGTGATTTCTCACTGTCTTTTCTATAAATATTTTCCTGACAGTCTTTCTATTGAGCTCTCCTGCTTGGTAACCTTGACCACATCAATTTAAGTGTACTACTGTGTTGGCTACTAAGTCACATCGTTTTATTGTTGAAATATCTAGACGCAACCTTGTCCCATTCTGGCAGCTTCTTTTCTCGCACTTATCGCCTGTGGAAATCCCTTCCTGTTTCTTGCTTCCTAGCCAACTACGATCTTCAATCATTTAAATTCAGCGTCAATCGCCATTTTCTGTTTCTTGAAATCTATTCTTTTATTGCCCTTTCTCCTAACTAAAACCTTCTTATTCGCTTTCATTCCCTTTAAGCTCTTGCGTCTTAGTGGCATTATCGCCTTGCTTAGACTGAAATTATCTGCGTGTCTTTAATGAACGGTAATTTATGTTTGATTTAGCTACAGTAGTGGACTTATCCAATGAACATCTGTCTTAGGTCAGATGTTCCTGAGTGGTAAACACAACAAAATGAGACTAATAATCCGAAAAATTCGTCTAAAAATACAGCCATTTTACAGATATTATTTCTTTACAAGTAATATAGATTTCCCTATCAGTTTAATTACCGGAACAAACATCAAAGAAAAAAAAGAAAGGTTTGTATCCAACCCATCTTTGCAGCTAGTTAATTTCCCCCGGGAAATTTCTCCCGCCAAATGGAATGCGAAGCGCCCGGAAACAGATATGTCGTCTGTTACAATGAAACGCCAGACGAGGAATCTTATTACAAAATATACTCGAGTCAACGTTCATTTATGTATTTTATTTTTTATTTTTTTTATTTCGAGAGACGTTTTGTTGCTAAAACGATTGGGTGCTTCTTTGGACAAGAACCATTTGTATTTGATAGACATACTTTTTATTCTTTTACATATATAGATGCACATATATTGATTATTGGTTTATTATTGGAGAGTTGGTCTAAAGTCCACTGAGTGCAAACAGAGTTAAGATCGCCTTTCGATGACCTCATAGAAGAAAGAAAGAAAGAAAGAAAGAAAGAAAGAAAGAAAAAAAGAAAGAAAGATAGAAAGAAAGAAAGAAAGGGAAAAGACAACAAATCAAAGACAAAATAAAAAGAGACGAAGAAGAGAACTTAAAAAAAATAAATCAATAAAGACAACAAAAACAGGAAAAGGAAGAATGATAAAAGAAAGACAAAAAAGAAAGAAAAAGAGGATAAAAGAAGTGGAGAAAAAACAAAGAAACTAAGGAAGGAGAAATCAACAAACAGCAAAAAAGGGGGAAAAACTAAGGAAAGGAAACAAAAAAAAAGAAAAAATGAAAGAAATAAGGAAAAGAAAGAAACTAAAGAAAGAAAGAGAGAAAGAAAGAAATGTGTCTGAAAGACGTGAGACAATAGAAAAGAAAGAAAGAAAGAAAGAAAGAAAGAAAGAAAGAAAAAGAAAATTAACAAAAGCAACAAAAATAGAAAAAGAAAACAAAAATACAGCATAAGAAAGAGGTAAGACAAAGGAAAAAAAGAAAAAGAAAGAAATGTTTCTGAATGACGTGAGACGATAAAAGAAAAAGAAAGAAAAAGACCGTGAATGTAAGGCAAAGTGGAGTGGCAAAGAAAGAAATTAAAAAAAAATAATAACAAAGTTAACGAAAAAAGAGAAAAAAGAAATCGAAAGAAACGGTATAAGAAAGATGTGAGACAAAAGAAAGAAAGAAAGAAAGAAAGAAAGAAAGAAAGAAAGAAAGAAAGAGTAATTAACGAAGACAACGATAAGAGAAAAGGAAAACGAAAGAAACGGTGTAAGAAAGATATGAGACAAGAGAAAGAAAGAAAGAAAGAAAGAAAGAAAGAAAGAAAGAAAGAAAGAAAGAAAGAAAGAAAGAGTAATTAACAAAAACGACGATGAGAGAAAAGGAAAATGAAAGGAACGGTATAAGAAAGATGTGAGACAAGGGAAAGAAAGAAACAAACAAACAACGCAGGAAAGAAAGAAAAAGTCAATGAAAATAAGAGAAAGTTGAGTGACAAATTAAAGAGATTAAGAAAAAGACGACAACAACGAAAAGAGAAAAAAACGAAAAAAACGGCATAAGAAAGATGTGAGACAAGGCAAAAAATAGAAAGAAAGAAACAGGAAAGAAAGCAAGAAAGAAAGAAACAAGAAAGAAAGAAAGAAAGAAAGAAAGAAAGAAAGAAACAGGAAAGAAAGAAAGTAAGGAAGAAAGAAAGAAAGAAAGAAAGAAAGAAAGAAGGAAAGAAAGAAATATGTTTGATTATTATAAAGATTTTCTAAATTCTCTTTCTTTCTCTCTTGTGATCGTTTCTTTTTTCTACTTCCTTATTCCCCACCCCGCCCATTTTTGTTCAATTGTTTATTGTGCTGATAGGAAGGCAGGTGCGTATAATTGCGCTATTATCAAATATCAATGAACGAATGAACAGAGGAAACAACAGGTGCTTTTCTCAATCCGATCCCTGTGTATACCAATTTTGAAATGTTTTTTCGCAATCTCAGTAAACGTATGATTTTTCCAAGCGCCTGTATCTGCTGCGTTCTCTTCCGTACTATTAGCCTAGGAAAGGGCATGAATCCGTCTCGGCAACTATAGGGGAGTAGACTGGGCTCTGTAGCATTGGGTCGTAATCAGTCTAAAAAATATATATAGCCTTTCAATTCCGGACCGTGGAGAAGACAACAAGGAATCACTCCACCATATTTCTTTTGAACGCTTAATAACTGTCAAACTAATAAAGAGGATTTGTGAGGAGTCATGAATGCCTACGTCTTGAAGGCGTTGAAATAAAGGCTGTTCCAATAACTTGGACCAATTTTAAATGCGAATTAATTTTAAGCGTCTAAGTGGAATATAGAATTATATGATTAACAGGATACATGGATTATAATACGTGTCATGAATTGGAAACTTCAAAATTTAGTAATTACAGAAATATGACTATTTTGCAGACAACGGAGACGTGACACGGACGCCCGAATACACAATGGATTACAAAAAGATGTCTTCCAAAAGCTAAATAAAGTATTAAGAAACATGAAATTTTTGTTAGAAAAAATAGTATTGAAGTAATATGAATCCTCTTACATGTCAGTGAATGCTAAACAATTTCCTCATAGGCGAAAAGGAGACTTGAACCAACAGAGATGTGGTTTTGCAAAAGGACTCCGAGAATACCTCGGATGGAGAATGTGAGCAATAGGGAAGTCTTAGGGAAAGTGGAAATAGAAAGGAAACTGTACATAAAGTCAAAGAACGATGATATTCTTGGATCACATAATGAGGAAAAAAAGTCTTATAGATTTTACCACTGACAGGATATATTTAAGGTAAGTGGAACAGATTGAGGCAGCGAACAGAGACATGGAAAGTTGTGGAGAGCTATGATCGCTCACGTTCTGTAGGCATAAGGTACATAAAATGTTTTATTAAATCCACTGGAAAAGATTTTTCTTGTTCTACTACCCATACGAAGGGAGATAACTCGTTTAAATTAAATTAATTCTTGTGATCTTCGGTAACTTGATAATACGAAAAGAATGGTGTAGTAAGCGGATGTATATTGTTTGAAGCTAAAAATGGATAAGAAGTTGTGGAGAGCCATGATCGCTGACGTTCTGAAGAGACACAGAACAAACGAAGATAAATGGTTTGGTTTGCTTAGGTTTGTTTTATTTTACGGTATATCAACCTCAATGTGTTATTTAATGGCAACAAGATTTTTATGGCTGGTAATATTTTTCCTTCAAAAATGCATTGCTGGTAATATTTATTTTCTTCAAAAATGTATTGTTGGTAATTTTTCCTCAAAAAATCCATTGCTGATATTAAAACCTGTTTTTACACTTTCACAGTGCTTTTACTCCAGGTTCGAGGATAACTATTTGCCCATAGTTGGGACCCTAACAGGTGCTACCACCCTGAATCAGGGGGAATCTGGCAGCACCAGCAATTAAGAGGTGGTTCCACACACCTCAGAACTTTCTGATCAGAGGTCTTGCTCTTGGACGTAGTTTATCATCTTACACAAGACGCAGATGTATTTTATCGTCTTACCCACGATGCAGGATCTAATTTATCGTCTTTGGGGATAGCTGGGACCCTAACAAGTGCTACCACCCCGGGTCACTGTGGACGTAGGAACACCAGCAATTAATATGTGGTTCCACGCTCTTCAAAACCCCCTGTTGGCTGTTGTTTATCGTCTTACCCAGGACTCGGATGTAGTTTATTGTCATACCCAGGAGGCGGATGTAGTTTATCGTCTTACCCAGGACACGGATGTAATTTAGCATCATGGCCATGACTCGGATGTAGTTTATCGTCTTACTCAGGACATGGGTGCAATTTATCACCATACCCAGGACTCGGATGTAGTTTATCGTCTTACTCAGGACATGGGTGTAATTTATCATCATGCCCATGACTCGGATGTAGTTTATCGTCATACCCAGGACAGGAAGATAAATGACCGCTCTCATATCGGAATTAAACGTATTAAGCTCGCTATATTAATAGCAGAAATCATCAAGATATCGTGAACAGAAACAGAGTTTATATACTTGCTTTCTTTTTCTCCGTTGTGGATCTGCATTTCTTTGTTTGCATTTTATAATTTTTATTCAAATTTTGCGTGGAAGAAGTCGAAAACTTCAATACTTTCATTAGATTTGTTCAGGCGCCATTTTCATTGTTTGCTTTTAAACTGTTGTGGCCATGCCACGTCAATGAAGACTGGAAATATGAGTAAATAAATAAATGAATTGATCTCCGCTTTGAGGAGGATGTTGAATATTACTTCGCTTCGAATGGGGAAAGGCAGAAATATAAGTAAAGAAAAAAAGAGAGTAAAATGATAGAGCGGGGTGGGTAAAAAAGGAAAAAAAGGGACCAGAGAAAGTGACGAGGAGGAAAAATAAAATAAGAAAGAAAAAGGAATTAGATAAAAAAGAAGAAAACATCGACAATGATGTTTTGAAAGAAAGAAAGAAAGAAAGAAAGAAAGAAAGAAAGAAAAAAGAAAGAAAAAAAGTAAGAAAGAAAGAAATGAAACTAAACGAAACGAAGGAAAGACTGAGAAGAATAAATAAAGAAAAACAAAAAATAAAATAGGAAGAAAGAAAGAAAGAAAGAAAGAAAGAAAGAAAGAAAGAAAGAGTAAAGAAAACTAAAAAGAAAGAAATATTGTGAGTAATAAAGAAAGAAAAACAAAGAAAAAACGCGAAAAGAAAGAAAGAAAAGAAAGAAATAAAGAAGAATGAAAAATAAAGAAAGAAAGAAAAGAAACGAAACGAAGGAAAGAAAGAAACGAAACGAAACAAAGGAATGACTGGGTGAAATAAATGAAGAAAAATGAAAAATGAAGAAAGAAAGAAAGAAAGAAAAATGTGAAAAGAAAGAAAGAAGAATGAAAAAATAAAGAAAACAAAAAGAAAGAAAAAGAAAGAAGGCGGAAACATAAACGATAGAAAAGAAACGAGAAAAATAAAAACAGCAAATAAACAAAAAGAAAGAAAAAAAGAAACACTGAAAGGAACAAATAAAGAATGAAAGAACATTAAAAGGGGAGAAGAAAGAAAGAAACGGGAAGAAAAAGAAGGAAATAATGAAAAAAGAAAAAAGAAGAAAGAAAAAGGAAAGAAACAATGAAAAAAGACTAAGAAAAAAAGCAAAAGAAAATAAAAATGGGTGAGTGAAATATTTCTACGCTATATATATATGCTCCTGAAAAATTTATCTCGGTTGAGCTCTCTGGGGAGGAAGTGTGAGTTTGTAAACAGTGATTATTACTGCTAATAATGCAAAACTCTTCGGTAGAGCGAATTGAGTTTTCTCAGTCAGTGTGTTTATCCAAAAATAAATAGGCTTAAATTCACCTTAATCCATGCCGTGCGCCAATGGCTTGGGTGTAGAATCTCAACCGGACATCTAGCCACACTGATGAGCTCTGATACAGCGAAACAGTCTGTCTGTGGATGACTATATATATATATATATATATATATATATATATATATATATATATTAATGGTCACTAATATGGAATTCGTTAGGCATTTCTTTGTGAGAAGGAAATTCTTTCGTCTCGAGAAGGAACATAATAATCTGAAGAAGTTACTTCAAGCAACGAAAGGTTTTACAGACTTAACTATTATATATATATATTCATAATGGGTGACGTCATTTGTTTACATTTGTATACACATTGAGCAGATATGAATGTACGTGAGAGATTCATGGAAGATTGAAGTTTAAAAGCCATAAAATCGACCTTGCTAACCGAACGCCCCTCTATGGCCCAATCGGTTATATGACGGTTCCGTATAGGATACAGGTTCGATTCCTGTCGGAGAACGCATATTTTCTATGAAAATTTCTCGGACATTCAGGCCGGTAAATGTTAATACTGTTTATTATAAACAGAGCATTTACTTAAATATTTGTATCTATAAAAACAATGTATAAACATAAAAATGTCTTAATATATATATATATATATTCAAATACGTTTCATTGAATAATATAGACATATGTCTATTTATTTTT
Source organism: Acanthosepion lycidas (assembly GCA_963932145.1). Lineage (NCBI taxonomy): Eukaryota > Metazoa > Mollusca > Cephalopoda > Sepiida > Sepiidae > Acanthosepion > Acanthosepion lycidas. The sequence continues at coordinate 20,938,586 of OZ010591.1, forward strand.
ATAGTGATCCTTTCCAGTCCTCTAATCATGTGAAGATGAAATTCATCAAGGAAGACGCCGTAGTTTTTTCCTACTCAAGTACTTTCGATCTCCTCCAAGATTATACTCAGGAGTAAATTGCAAAACCAAACTGATTCTAACAACGATAAAATCTGCATTTCGTTGTGATGCTAATTAAACAAAAACACTCGCAAACGTGCTCTGTCATAGTTATTTTTTCAAATTCTAAATTTATCCATTGTAGTTATGGATTTTTTTTTTTGCGAAACAAGAGTTTCAATACAAGGGAGATGGCCTGGAATATGTAGAAATGTAAAATGGCATTTAATGTTTATTATATGCACATCACTACCTTGCTGCTACACACACAATAAATTTTGTTGAGAGTTGGTTGGTTGATTTTGATATAGCCACGAGAATTTAAATTTTGGGATTATTATATATTGAACACTGAATTACTGACACGTTTATTCAAAATAAATACGTAAAAATTCACCTACCGATAGCTTAGGGGAAAAATCTTCCATTGAAGCCAAATCAGTCGGGTTTCGATCCTGGCATAAGGCAATCGGATGTCTAGCCACACTGATGAGATGTGATACATCGATAGAGTCTGTCTGTAGATGACAATATATATATATATATATATATATATATATATATATATATATATATATATATATATATATATATATATATATATAGTTTTAAGAAAATATACGTAAATTCCATATGAAATGGCAGAGCATTATTATTTCTAAATAAATTCCCAATGAACTACTTGATGATTTCGTGAAAACGAATGAAACATTTAGTTGTGAAAGGTCACTGTTCACGGGGAATTTATTTATATACATATATATGTGTGTGTGTGTGTGTGTGTGTTAACTATATATATATATATATATATATTTATATATCAAGAACAGTTTTGGAGGGAAGATGTATAGCAAAGTGGAAAAAGTTTTCATGTGAAGCTTTCTGTCCCTTGGGACGTCATCGGGCTAATATCTCTTCATGGTTGTACAAGTATATACAGGAGTGAGTCAAAATTATGTTAACACTAGTATGAGAGGAATCATTTATTCAGTGTTTACTGAACAGTCCCCACCTATCCATCAAAATGATTGATTCACAAAAAGCAGCGATCAACAGTACAATTTAGTGCCTTGACAAACATTTCACGGGGAATGTTTGATATTACAACTTTTATTATGTCCTTAAGTTCTTCCAGGTCTCTAACTTTTTGGCTATACTCACGATCCTTTATCATGCCCCATACCCAGAAATCATACGGTGTAATTGGTCCATATGTTTTTACAACTACAACGATGACTACAAATGCTTAATTACAAATGCTGCAAGAATTTGCCATTGATAATATACCCCTAAAAATCAGGGTTTTTCCAACAGGATGCTGCACCACCTCATTTTGTTCGTATTGTTCGCGCTTGTCTTGATCAAAGTTTCACAAATCGTTGGATAGGTCGCGGCGGACCATTGGTATGGCCACAACATTCCCCTGATCTGACACCTTGTGAGTTTTGGTTATGGGGTAGGATAAAGGTCCTCATGTAGAGAAAGAAGTTAGAGACATCGAAGAACTCAAGGACTAATGTTAACATAATTTTGACTCACCCTATATATATATATATATATATATATATATATATATATATATATATATATCAGACTAGACGTTGCTTCGACTGCACATGCTCACGAACGGGAGAAGTTGGGAAATTTAAATTTTTAAAATGTGTTTGAATATTATAAAAAAAAAATTTTTTTTCAAAATATTTTTAGAATTTGTAGAATTTGAAAAAGCATTATTTTGGTTGTATTTTGAGTCTAATTCCACCGCACGCTCTATACACCAGAATTCAGATGATAAGTTTTGTTATGTGGCTCATTAGGCTGCAATCTTTCACTATCCCGATCTGCCTTCGGATTTCAGTGTCACATTTTCTGTCTATATTTCTGAGATGAGGTTTTGTAACTATTTACATTGTCTGGATGTTTTCCTCATCTTTATTAACATATTGACTGGGGGATAAATAAATCGTTCGTTTCAAAATTCCAACCAATATCAGCAGAAGATGGCCGGGGCGTACAACGATCGAAACGTCGGGAATATGACAATAAAGATAAGGATAACAGTATAATAAAATTGCAGATTCTTCTTTGGATTTTATCAAGAATCTCTAAATGCATAGCAGAAGCACTAGAAAAGATGTGGCAGCAGGATTCAATGCATAGATGAACGGTAGATTTATAAATGTGTAAAACAGTTTCTGGCGAGAAAAATGCCTAATACAATACAGTGAATCAATTTTCCTAGTATAAATATAATTTTCCTCGTTGAAATATAATTTTCCTATTCAGGGGAAAACGTTAGCTGGAGAAGGCGAAATGAGTCACTCTACTGGAGGTTAGAATCGGCCATGTTGATGGAAACCAAAAAAGGCTCTCTAAGACGAATAAAAGGAAACAGTTTAGTTTTCGTGTTAATCAACAAAACATAGGTATACATCCTTCTGTCTTTGTTTGGCTCTTACAGATATCATTCTGAGTATGAATATAGTTTTATTTGTACCAGAGACCGCACTTTTCTGGTTGTATTTCGAGTCTAATTCCGCCGCACGCTCTATACACCAGAATTCGGATGATAAGTTTTGCTATGTGGCTCATTAGGCTGCAATCTTTCACTATCCCGATCTGCCTTCGGATTTCAGTGTCACATTTTCTATTTATATTTCTGACATGAGGTGTTGTAACTATTTACATTGTTCGGACTTTTGTCCTCATCTTTATTAACATATTGCCTGGGGGATAAATAAATCGTTCGCTTCAAAATTTCACCAGATGAAGGCCGGAATGCACAACGACCGTAACGTCGTGAATATGACAATAAAGGTAAGGACAATAATTCGAACAATGTAAATAATGTAAATACTTCCGAGACAGTTAAGTCTTTCTACTTGTTTGATTTTGGTGTTTTCCAATCCGTTGCGTGCATGATGGACTGTTCCTTTTTCTGAAAACCAGGCATACTCTCTTCTTACAACTGATGTTTCAGCCATTCTTCTTAATAATGGCTGAGGGGACTATCCTGGTGTGCAATAGACCGAAGCCTTGTGAGTGAAATAGGGTAGACGTAATTCGTCGATCTTTGTGTGTGTAGCTTTTGGGATCGAATTGCAGAATAGGCCATAGTTTGGTTCTTTGAATGTGTAAGAAACATATATCTAACAAACGGGTATACGCTGAGGTCAACAATTTACTTAATATATATATATATATATATATATATATATATATATATATATATATATATATATATATATATATATACATACATTTTTATCACTTCATATATTATATATATATATATATATACGTACCAGACGGCGCCAAGCATGGAATCAAATAAAATGTAAATTTTGTGAAAGTAATAAGTTTAAATTCTGGTGAGTTGTTTTTTGGGGTTTTTTTGTTTTGTTTTTTTTTTTTCGCATATTTGAAAGAAAGTGTATATTATGAATATGACGTGATGTAAAATCAAAATAAAAACCCTACATATCAAAAAAGTTATGTCTGGCAAGATATAAATTTACAGTCCAAGAAAGTGGGAAAAAAAAAGAAAGAAACGAACGAACGAACGAAAGAAAGAAAGAAAGAAAGAAAGAAAGAAAGAAAGAAAGAAACGGACAAGGAAGAAATAAAAAAGAAACGAACGAAGAAAGAAAGAAAGAAAGAAAGAAAGAAAGAAAGAAAGAAAGAAAGAAAGAAAGAAAGAAAGAAACGGACAAAGAAGAAATAAAAAAGAAACGAACGAAACGAAGAAAGAAAGAAAGAAAGAAAGAAAGAAAGAAAGAAAGAAAGAAACGGACAAAGAAGAAATAAAAAAGAAACGAACGAAACGAAGAAAGAAAGAAAGAAAGAAAGAAAGAAAGAAAGAAAGAAACGTACAAGGAAGAAATAAAAAAGAAACGAACGAAACGAAGAAAGAAAGAAAGAAAGAAAGAAAGAAAGAAAGAAAGAAAGAAACGGAAAAGAAGAAATAAAAAAGAAACGAACGAAACGAAGAAAGAAAGAAAGAAAGAAAGAAAGAAAGAAAGAAAGAAAGAAAGAAACGGACAAGGAAGAAATAAAAAAGAAACGAACGAAACGAAGAAAGAAAGAAAGAGGAAAAAAGAAGGAACGAAACAAAAAAAGAAAGAAAGAAAAAAGAGAACGAAATGCAAAAAGAAAAATAAAGAAATGTCAACTAGGGTTGCAGTGGCTCAAGGAAAAATGAAATATATATAAATATATGTGGTTATGTACGTGTGGGGGGTGTTTTTGTGTCTGTGTCCTTGCCTATATATATATATATATATATATATATATATATATATATATATATATATATATATATATATATACGTATACACGTACCAGACGGCGCCAAGGCCGAAGTCAGATGAAATGCTGTAAATTTAGTGGAAGCAATGATAAGCTTAAATTGTAGTAAGTTGATTTTTTGCACATATATGAAAGAAGCTGGATATTATAAATATGACGTGATGTAAAAGTTTAAAAACATCGGAGAAAATACATAAACTATGTTTGGCAAGTTTAAAAAAAACAAAAGAAAATGGTCGAAAACTCGTTGAAATATATCTATAAAATTTATCACGTAACTGTGACCGAACGAAAAGAAAGAAAGAAATGAAAAGAGAGGAAAAAAAGAAAAAAGAAAAAGAACGAAAAAGAAATAATGAAAGAAATTAAAATGAAAAAGAAAGAATGAAAGAAAGGAAAAGAAAGAAAGAAATGAAAAGAAAGAAAGAAGAAAAAAAAGAAAATAGAAAGAATGAAAGAAATGAAAAGAAGAAAGAAAGGAATGTAAAGAAAAACAAAGAAATGTAAAGAAGAAAGGAAGAAGTGAAAAGAAGATAGGAAGAAATGGAAAGATTTAGAGCAATAAAAATAAAGATGAAAGAAAGAAAGAAAGAATCAATGAAAGAAAGAAATGAAAAGACAGAAAGAAAAACAAAGAAAAAGAAAGAAAAAAAGAGAGAAAGAAAGGAAAGTAATAAGAAAGAAATGAAAAGAAGAAAGAAAGCTACGAAAACGTAAAGACAGAAGGAAATAAAAAGAAAGAAAGAAAGCAGGAATCAATGAAAGAAAGAAATGAAAAGACAGAAAGAAAGAAAAAGAAAAAGAAAGAAAGAGAGAGAGAGAAAAAAAAGGAAAGTAATAAGAAAGAAATGAACAGAAGAAAGAAAGAAAGAAAGAAAGAAATTATATCCCGGTTGCAGTTTGGGAAGAGAAGAATGAGAAACATTTTGCAAAAAAATGTCTGATTTTATCAACTGTTTTTCGAAATTTTTTGCGACAGATGCTGATGGCGTGTGGGTGCTGTACAAGAAAATGAAAAAATTTCCACAAAAGAAATTTCCACATTCAGAATTTTTTGATATATATATATATATTTTTTTCTCTTTTCTATTTTTTTTTTCGTGTATGCGTGAGTGTGACGTAGATTTTTTTTTTTTTTTTTAGCCTTTACACTTGTCTTCGTTATTTTTCGTGAATTACCTTTTCTTCTAGTGACTAAGAAACATTAAGGGTTCTCCCGGCTATTTTTACACTTCTTGACAATTCTTTTATTTCTTCGAATGGTCAGTGCCTATAGGCCTCCATTACACCAAACCCCGCTCCACCCTTCTATATTTACCAAAACAACAACAACGCGCTCCTTGAAAACAAAATCTCTCAAAAGTGATTAGGAACTGATTTAGAGCGAAATAAATTTACCAAGAAGATAAATGCGTATTTTTCAAAACAGGAATAAAAAAAAAAAACGCGATTTTTCCACTTGCTGATCTCCACTGTTCAGAAGACGCACTTCTCAGTCCAACACTCTACATATTTTACATAAATGATCTGCTTTAAGATTAAATTCCGAACTTTTTGTGAATATCTATATTGATGATACAACGGCACCTCGAAATTCTAGATGACCAGAGCCTAGCGCCTAATTTCTACTATCACCGAAATCTGTAGAAGAAAATCTGGTTGGTCCAATACCTCGAAAACCAAACCATTGACGTTCAAATATCAACAAGCAGACCCTGAATTTTACTTGTCTGTCGACGATGGCATTAGGGACGACATTATTCTTTAATGTTAGTTTAATATTGGATAACTATAGACTGTTGGTGTAGAAGATTAATTTCTCACAGATTATGACTGATATTTTGTATAAGTATAGATCCATCAGCCTCCTCAGTGTCATTAGCAAACATTGAAGCTATAATCAACAAGAACTTGGTTGATCAGGTCAACAGTGACAAGCAGTACACATTTCGATCAGTTCGGTCCACTGCTGATATCCTAACTGTCGTTACTGATACAATCAGGGAAGCACTAGATAACAAAGACATCTCAGGGGGCGATCACAATAGATATTTCAAAGGTATTTGACATGGTGTGACATAGAGGGTTATTGCATAAGCTCTTTAGCTATGGAATCACTGGAAGAGTTTTCTTAATTATCAAGTCCTTCCTAATGAGTAGGACCCTGAAGGTAGTTGTTCCTAGCCTTTACTCCGAGGCTCGTTTCTTGGTCCAACACGTGATCGTCATGTTATATCACAAGTTCTAAAACTGATTAGAATCATATGACGCCACGTGCACTGCAACCATAGCCTGACGGAGCCCATCCTTCAGGCTGATTTTCAATTCAATTTTTTCATTCACAACACAGGCGTCTGCTAAAGCTCATTTCTCGGTCTAACACTTTATCTTACTTTACATAAATAATCTGCTTTAAGAGTAATCTCCGAACTTTTTGTGAATATCTATGTTGATGATTCAACGATACAAGGTGCACCTCCAAAATTCTAGATGACCAGAGACTGGCGGCTAATCTCTCCTGTGACCGAGATCTGGAGAAGAAAATCTTGTTGGTTGCATTCAATGCTTCGAAAACCAAACCAGTGACGCTCAAGCATCACCAAGCAGACCCTGAATATTACTTGCCTGTCGCAATGAACTGTCAGTCCCCATACGCCTCCACTAGACCAATTCACCTACCCTAATATATTTCACAAAACCAGAAAGACAGCCTCCTTAAAAATATATATATAAAAAGTCATTATGAACTGATTTAGTGCAAAATAAATTTACCAAGAAGATAAATGCTTGTTTTTCAAGACGAATAAAAAACACGATTTTTCCACTTGCTGATTTCCATTGATCAGAAGTCTTGCTTCTCAGTTTATCTACTTTAGATAAATGATCTGCTTTAAGAGTAAACTCCAAACTTTTCGTGAATATATACGTTGATAATAAAACGGTATAAGGTGCGCCTCCAAAATTCTAGATGACCACAGCCTGGCGGTTAATCTCTCCTATGACCGAGATCTGTACAAGAAAATCTACTTCGTCACATTTCATATCTCAAAAACCAAACCAGTGACGCTCAAGCATCACGAAGTAGACCCTGAATTTTACTTTCCTATCGCGATGAACTAGTGTTTCACTCAGAGAGCTCCCGTGTCTTGAGCTCAACCCAGACCTTCAGTGAAATTCATGCATACGATCCATCGCTGAAGATGCTGTGAATATTATCGGGTCCCTGTACTGTCTCCGGTAAGTATCTAAATACACCTGCTTCTCCTCTGCCTTTACAAGAGTCAGATCAGGCCGAAAATGGAATATTGCTGCTATAGATGAACAGGTGTTGGCTGGCATTTTCTTTCCAGTCTCCAGACCAAAAGCATCTACGCGATCTTGTGGATGATTAATTATTTTCCACCCTGAAGCACCTTTGCCACAGACGCAAGCACAGACGATGTTCCAAGCATCTCGCTCCGAAGACTTCCATGAAAATTCATGGAAAGTCTTCGGAGGAACTAAATTTATTAGTCTCGCATTCATGCGTAAAACTCGCCATGCCACGCCCATTCCAGCGAACCACCCTCATTCTCTTCATATTGTTGAGATGTACGTTCCACTCGAATACCTTCTTCCTAATAACCTCTACTTTGTGAAAACGACTCCCAAGAGAATTCTTCCCTGATCACTACAATCTTAATTTGTACAAATCTAGGGTTAACTGTTATGTTCCCCACATATCCTCATAAAATGTGAGCCTAACTTCTTACTCTGTAACTCGAAAGGTGTAAAAAATTGTCCAGTTATAGGAATTTTTTTATTTTCCAAAAACGGTCAGTACATTGTGGCCGTGTTCATAGTTGATGTTATTGAATTTTGACTTTTGCTTTTTTATTATTAAAGCTACCATTGTTTTTAGTCTTTTTTTTTTACATGTGGATGAGGCTATTATACTTTCATTTTCTACGAGTATATTGTGAATGGAGTTTGGTAGGTTTCCATGTATGTTTAAATGAATTCTAATTGAGCTATGGTTAGAGAAGTGTAACAGGAATCGTCTTGATAGGCATGTAGTGGTATGCCCAATTATTCCTGAATTTGGTTTGATCAGGAATACAGTTTCTTTAAGGGGCAAGTGAATTCATAAACAATATTAGTTCTCTGGAATTTAGATCTTGCAACGAGTGTTATTGATAAAAAAAAATTAAAAAATATTTATAACGAAGAAAATTTAAATGAATACGAATTAATTTTAATTAGTTAGGAACTTCGGAGTATTTACAGTTTTTAAAACCCAATGATATATTAATGCATATTTTAGATGCCCTTCAGCTGCAACGTGTTCATAAATGTTTGATCAAAAGTCGCCCTGTGATCGTTAGTAGGAAAAATGTGTTGTTCTCCGTGACAACTGCAGGCCTCATACAACAAAAATAACATGAAACACTTTTGGAACTCGGTCGGTCTGTTCTACCCCAACCGGCATATTCAACTCATCTTGCATCAACTAATTAATATAACAATAAACTACATCCGGCAACAAGGCCTCTAATCAGGTTTTGAGGTGCATGGAACCACCTCTTAATTGCTGTTATTCCCAGGTTCATCCTGACCCGGGTTGGTTAGAGTACCAGCTATGGGCAAATAGTTAACCCTAAAACTGGGATCAAAACACTATGAAAATATAAAAATACATTTTTATAGTAAAAATACCAGCAATACATTTTCATAATTAAAAAATTACCAGCAATACAAGAATCCCTCTATTAGTGCGAATAATGTACACATTGGTAACTATAAAAAATCAATTTCCAATTACTATGGTTAAATTGAAAAATGTTTTACCGCAATAATCGAATATTATGCATGTATTAATCGAATTTTGGTATATTAAAATTTTAGCTCACTAATCGAAAACGCATTAATCGAATTCGCATTAATCGAGGAATGTCTGTACGAGGGGGGACTCAAAAGTAACCGGAATCGTTTTCTGTGTGACAAGCCCGTAGTAGTTCCGGCTTCCACCACTAGATGCCACTTGAGGCAACCCTCAGGCATCAGTGTGCTAACTGGTGTCATCGTGGGAATATGTACAGCTCCGCGGTTCACATTTGTTTTGAAGTACTTCACGCCTTTTCGTCTATTTTTACCATAAATGAAAGGATGCCTGTTGTAAACTGAAAGAACAGATGGAAGTTGATCCAGACTTTTTTTCGGAGGTCATCACTGGTGACGAAAGCTGGTGCTATGGTTACGAGCCGGAAACGAAACAGCAATCAAGTCAGTGGAAGCATCCAACGTTACCACGACCCCACAAAAAAACGCATCAAGTGAAGTCCAATGTCAAGACGATTCTGATTTGTTTCTTTGATGTGAAAGGAATTCTTCACAAAGAATTTGTTCCTCCTGCTCAAACTGTTAACCAGGATTTTTACTTGGAAGTCCTGAAGCGTTTGCATGACAAGGTGAGACGAAAACGCCCTGACCTGTGGGAAAATGGAAGGTGGTGTTTGCATCACGACAATGAGCCAGTGCACACTGCCTTGAGTGTGAGACAGTTTCTGACCAAAAATGGCATGACAACACTTCCCCACCCTCCCTATTCACCCCTGTGACTTTTTTTGTTCCCACGGATGAAGAAAGTCCTCAAAGGAAAACGTTTTGCAGATGTGGAAGTGGTTAAGAAGAAAACGACAGAGTCATTAAAAAACATAACTTCTCAAGAGTTCCATGACTGCTTTGAACAGTGGAAAACACGTCTGGACCGGTGCATTGCTTCAAATGGTTTGATTTGGTGTGTTTTACGGCATATCAACCTCAATGTGTTATTTAATGCCGACACCTTTTTTCCTGGTAATAGTTTGCTTTATCAAAAATCTATTTCTGGTAATATTTTTGTCCTCAAAAATGTATAGCTAGTAATATTATTTCAAAATGTATTGCTGATAATTTTTTTTTTTCAAAAACGTATTGCTGGTAATAGTTTTTATTTCTTCAAAAATTTATTTCTGGTAATAATTTTTCAGAAAGTATTTCTGGTATTAAAACCTATTTTTATACTTTATAGTGCTTTTTACTTCAGTTTCGGGGTTAACTATTTGCCCATAGCTGGGACCCCAGCAGGTGCCACCACCCTGTGTTAGGGTGGACTCGGGAGCACCAGCAATGAAGAGGCGGTTCCACGCTCCTCAAAACCTCCTGATCAGAGGCCTTGCTGTTGGACGTAGTTTATCGTCTCACCCAGGACGCTGATGTAGTTTATCGTCATACCCAGAGCGTGCTTCAAATGGAGAATACTTTGAAGGTGATAAGAATATAAACACAACAATGAATGAAAAGAATTATTTGACACAATTCCGGTATTGGTAAATCAGACTTCGCTTCCCGATTATATAAGGAAAGGCTCAAAGATTAACATTTTTTTAGTAAATACTGTATTTGATTTTAATAAATATAATATTAGGTTGGTGCAAAAATAATGTCGTTTTCTCATATAAAGTTGAACGTCAAAAAACGACATTATTTTTGCAACAACCTAATATATATTAGATATCTTTACGTCATACATTATATCATCATTTATCCCCCCCCCTGTTGTAATTATGCATCATAGGGGGGACATTCAAGGCAAAACAATGCAATAGCTTGTCCGTTCCTTTTGCACCGGGGATGTCGAGGTTAACCTGTCTCTCCTCACAGTTCATTCGCAGCTCCCCGGGTCGGCTCAGGAAACCCTTCCGGCTATGCTCAGGCAGTTTAGACAGCAGGTCGATGCCTTTGATCACGGTACGGCCGTTGTAGTGGATATGCGACTTCTTGGAGCTATGTGTGAGAGTTGAATCAATATAGTTCCGTATCCCAATTCATCTGATTAAAGCAGGGTCGAAGGCTTTGCTGCAAAAGTACTACTATGAATATTAATTATAAATATTGGGTTGGTGCATAATTATCAGGCGTTTTTAAACTATACATATATATATATATATATATATATATACCAAGTATAGGATTGGTGCATACGGAATAAATTCCAATAACCAACAAATACTATTCTTAAAAGAGTGCTCAATACAGAGTAGGGCAAATATAATTATTTATTCGAAAATTATAACATAAACATAAACATGGTGTTGAACATCAACACCATCACTTGATAAGACACCAGAAGTATTGAAACAAAATGGCTATTTTTGTAGTGATTTTATAACATGTTTATTTTAAAATTTTCGAATAAATAATTATACAGTCATACATTTATATGTGTGTGTGTGTGTGCGTGTGTGTGTGCGTGTGTGTGTGCAGGAATCCCTCGATTAGTGCTGCTAATTTGCACATCGGTAACTATAAAAAAAATCAATTTTCAATTACTGCACTAAATTATGTGCACACGAATCGAATTTTGGTATATAAAAATTTTAGCGCAGTAATCGAGGACATGCCTGTACATTTTTGTAAAATAAATTGCTAATGCTCACAAGGAAATTAAATTTTAGCATTAAATGACCCACAAGATGTTGGTATGCCGCTAAACAGACAAACCAACCAATTATTACCGTTTTCGATTTGTGCAAAATCTTTTATGCGAGAGGCTTTCTCTCGAAGGAAAACTTCAAGAGTTCGCTGGAAACGTTTTCGTATCAAATAGCAGTTTAAATAGTTTTACTCAAACGTAGGCGACCATGGCTCTCCACAACTTCCTGTCCCTTGTAGCTCTTAATAAATGTTGTCTTTCTGTTATTTCTCCTAAACCCTATTGCAGAATTCATTTGCTCAAACTGGCTAAGTAAGTTATGTACTTTTTCTCCTTCTCTCTTTCCTTTAATCTGTCCTGCTAGTATTAGATTTTCCAAGCCTTCCTTCCTTCCAATGTGCCCTAGAAACCTCAACTATCTCGTCCTGATATTGTAATTTTCCTTTTTTCAATATCTGTCTACACCTATGAGTTGAGGTATTATGAATATTTACATTATTTGGAATGGCCATATTCATGGCCATATTCACAACGTTTCGGCCGTTGTACGCTCCGGCCTTCTTCAGCGGATTGGAATTTCGAATCGAATATTTTATTCCGCTCACCGGGGTAGACTGTTCTAGTTCCACGTGCCATGCCTCTTCCGGATGTTTCAGTTATTTCCCTTTAACTAAACTCTCCAAGTTTTTGGTTCACCACTGCTGTGATCTGGGATTTAACTCACAACTCTTTGCATTTAGTCACTGGGTATAACCAACGTCTTTATCCACTGGGCCATGTGCTTGGTTGGTTGGTTGGTTGGAAGATAGATAGATAGATAGATAGATAGATAGATAGATAGATAGATAATGATCAAGCTAAGATAGATAGATAGATAATAAGATAGATAGATAGATAGATAGATAGATAGATAGATAATAAGATAGATAGATAGATAGATAGATAGATAGATAGATAGATAGATAGATAGATAGATAGATAGATAGATAGATAGATAGATTTTATTTTTCGTACACTCGCATGTGCCAAGCTCATTATGGTTTGGTAGTTATCAGCTGAGGACATTTGTATGTTGGGTCGTATTCAATGCGACATGGGGTTCGCTGGGAACTGAAATATCCCGCTGGAGTGGAAAACGAGACACGTCCTACCTCTTAGGCATTTTACTTCGAGAGAACATAAAATAAAAGAGACTTTTCTGACCTTTTCTTTATATATTGCTTTTGGCAACGCCATCTAGCGGCCGTTAGCAGATTCTCTTTGGCAGACAAGTCGAGTCTCTGTTATGTCTGGACGACTCAGGTCAAGCCAACACAAGGCTCACGTTTTCCAGCTATTAGAAATTCCTTCTTTTTTTTCTTCTTTTGAAAAGATAACACTAACTAAATTTATTCATAACAATTCAATTCATTTATTTCAGCCAAAATATTGAAAAATATCTGTTCGTTTATAATCCGATTTGATAATAATCGTCATTGTTTATCTCTATTCTCAAACACAAAACAAAAAATATTTGTAAAATTAAATTTAAGTTTTAACCGTGAAATTTTCACGGCTTTCCTATTTTAATATGAAGGTTAATTCTTAAGTTAAATATTAAGTAAGCTCATGGCGAGTTCTATGAAAATAAAATATCCGCAGAAATTCTGTCATCACACCGTTAAATATTTGAGCTTAAAAACTTTAGCAGAATATTGCAATAACAGTCAAAATTATAAATTCTGGTCATTATTTTAAAAAGTGGATACAAATGAAAAGATTTGCAATTGACAACATTTTTCCATTCACTGAAACAGACGTTAAACAATTCTTTCTTTCTTTCTTTCTTTTTTATTTCTTTCTTTCTTTCATTTTCTCAAAGAAAGCCAGTAGCGTATGCATTTTGTTTTTCTAACCAATAAAAATGAAACAGTCCATTATTTATGAGGTATTAGCAGAAGACGTTAAACATTCATTCTTTCTTTCTTTCTTTCTAGCCAAATTCCCGTATTGGAAATATTTCATTTGATAATAATTTTAAAATAATTCAGCAGGCGATGTTATTTTACTCGGCTTCCGTCGCTCGATACTGTGCGTCTGATAAATGATGCTTTTTATCTCGGTCGCCATAGGTTTCTCGGCCTTTTGGCTGGAGTTAAAGTATAAATGTCCTTGGATGGATAAACTACATGCCATTTCTCAGTTGTATCTCCGTCTGCGAACAGAGCTCAAATGAAAATATTATCAAGAGGTGTCCATTCTCGAGGAAACAGCTACCGGCGGCAATATCTCCCTCATTGCACTAAAGAGAAGGGGCCGGTAGTAATACCCGTGCAAGCGTCACCGACGGTTGCGGGGGCAAGGCTTTTTTTTTTTAGAACTGGCCGGGCGCGCACTCCGCACATTAACTCTTAGGAGACGATATATCGGCCGAAAATTCGAACGACCAACAAGACTGGGCCTATCCGTCGGCCCAATAATATAAGCCTCGAGATTAGCTGGCTGGTCTTCATACCAGCCAATCAGATTGCTTCTCGCATTCTTGCACACCTGCGGGCTACAATGGCGGTTTGTATGATATCTTCCTGTGTTCTGTGATTTTCCATCGATCTTGAGTGCGTGTGCGTGCGTGCGTGCGTGCGTGTGCGTGTGCGTGTGTGTGTGTGTGTGTGTGTGTGTGTTCCAAGTGAGGACATTTGAAAAGAGCTTCGTCTTGGCACTGAAACTCCAAATGAGGACTCGTCTCCATCGCTTCTCGGCCTCTTGGTAAAGATTAAAGTGGAGTATCTGTTTTTATCAGCTTAATCTGATCCCCTATCTCCATTTCTATCTGTCCTTCTTTCATTCATTTCACGGAATAGTTCATTATTTATGAGATTATTGGCAGAGTGTAATGGTCGTGCAAACTGTCGAAGTTGGGAACAAGCAAAATCATAATAGGATACTTTCTTTCCTTTCTTGCATATATGGTATGCCGCTCGTTTCCCGAGTATGCCTGTCTGCTAGGGTGGCTAGCTAAACCCCGTTGGAAAAATCGACGAATCTCTAATGTTTTCGGTCCTGCCCTGGCATATATATGTGTATATATATATATATGTGTGTGTATGTGTATATATATATATATATATATATATATATATATATATATCAGAAATATATCCCTGTCAATTGTTCTAATGAGCTTTTCTTTTTGATAACTCCACTTAATAAAGTTTCACGTTGAAAACCCGATTACCGAAGTTAAGCAACGTCGAGGCTGGTCAGAACCTAGTGACCGTTTGGGAATTTCAGGTGCTGTAAGTTCTGATGTGCGGGTGGAGTAACGGATAATTACTCGGAATTGTTTCTTAAACGAAGAGCCGAGTTCTATTTTCCGTTGGTTCCGTCACTTACGCGCAAATACCCTTGGGAAAGGCATGAATCCACCTCTTCTCCCCTTCATAAATCAAATACTGATCAGTTATACAGACAAGTATTTTAGATGTATTTACATTCTCTGGATTATAAATGTATAGAAATTACCGTGGCCACAAAGTGGGGAATCCGTTTATATACTGATTGCTATATAGAAGTGACCCCCCACTTTATATCCACATCATAATTTCTTGTTTATTTATCAAATTCTGATTAGATATTAATCCACCTCTTCTCCCCAACTAGGGATTAATTAGTAAGATGTATATCACCAAACCATGATTATTACAAAAAATATTTTCTAGCTGTAAACAACTTGCAAAGGGTTGACAAGCCCCCCCAAACAAAACACTATGAAATTATAAAATTCATTTTTTAGAGTAAAAGTATTAGAAATACATTTTTATATAAAATGGACCAACAATACATATTTATAATAAAACTACCAATTATACATTTTAAAGCAAAATGGCCAGCAAAGCATTTTATGTGTAACTGAAGCCATATAATTGCGTTCAAAATATGTTTAGCTGAATGCATAAAATTGTGTTCACATTACTTAGATTTTGGCATTAAATAACCCACAGAGGTTGGTATACCGCTAAACAAAACAAACCAAAGTAAACCAATCAAATTATTTAGATTTTGTCATTAAATAACCAGTAGAGGCTGATATGCCGCGAAACAAAATCAACCGCCCAATTAAATTATTTATATTTTGGCATTAACCAATAGAGATTGATATGCTGCTAAACAAAACCAAGGAAACCAAGCTAAAAATAAAAATTGTGTTGCCTGTTGGACTGTTACGACGGACTATCGTTTGAACTGAGATTTGGCTACACGGGTTGCCGTCGAGAGACAGAAGAAATCTTTTGCAGATGTTTATTGCTATTATAAGTTGATAGTATTTTTTTTCTTTACGACAACAGAAACATTCGGTATTCATTCATCGACCAGTCAAAGCTACATTTGATTGAAATTTATAAAATCTTTCAGTTAAAACAGCTTCTCAGCTTCACTAACTCATATCTCTCTCTTTCCATTACTAATGGGGGATTACTACTTACTCTTTTTCTTTGAAGTAGTTTGGAACACCAACATTTTGATTATGTCATTATTTTCCATGTGCTATCCGTTTTAGTTGTTACTACTGTTGAAAGTCTTTAAGTGATGTGGTTCAATTTATTTCGTACAGTTTTTTATTTGTGATTATGTACATTTGAAAATAGGGAGATTCGCTAAGAGTTAAAAAAAGAAAGGGCTTCATTCGCCTGAAAACAGTTTTAATCACTAATCTAAGAAAGCGGTAAAATACATCTTTTAAATCATTCTTCCCGAAGCCGAGATTTATTGTGTTTTAAATACACAATTATGGCACAAGGCCGAAAAGGGGAAGGGGATTAAGGCTGGTCTTCACTAACTATCTTATACCTAGCTAATCCGATTCACGACCCATTCACACATTACAATTCCACCCCAAGCCAAGTACTTAGCAAAAATCCACTACTTTAAGTATCAGAATCTATGCTAATGTTCTTTCCTCCTCTGAATGACGTGGCAAATCAGAAAAATCGTTCCGTAAATAAAAGCTGTTGTTTTTCGCTTACTGGCAGTAGGACTTTTCTGAGCTTGGCGGACGAGCACACATTTTTGCTGATGAGAAGTGAAGGTTGGATTTGTGACCCCATTTTTTCGTGTCTACGTTGCCTGTTGGACTGTTACGGCGGAGTATAGTTTGAACTGTGATTTGGCTACAAGTGTTTCAGATGAGAGACAGAAGAAACTTATTGCAGGCGTTTATTGCTACTACAAGTTTACATTTTTTTTTTCTTCTTTTCTCTACTGCAACAATTATCGAAAGAAACTCGTTCAAAGACGAGATGGAATCCAGAATTAAGCTAAAATGAATTCTTAAACGCTTGTATTTTTGTCTATATTTATTTACAGTATTTACATTCATTTTCGTCTTCATCTTTGTTGCCATATTCATGACGTTTCGGACGTTGTATGCTCTGACTTTGATTGGAATTCTGAACTGAACCCTTTTTTTTTCGTTCACCAGGGTAGAATGTTCTAGTTCCACATGTCATGCCTCTTCCGTATGTCTCAGTTATCTCCCTTTAACTCTCCAGGTTTTTGCTCACCACTACAGTAGCCATGTATTGAACTCACAACTCGCTCGGTCAAGTCACTGGATGCAACCAACGCGTTTTAATCCAGTGAGCATCAGTGTATGAATTTTGGGGACATATATACTTAATGTCTCAGTAATCATTTTTTTAACAAGAATAATTTTTGGCTATTATTGCTTTTCTTTAGCACTCCATATCACTGGCTACTATTCATTTCTATGTTTGGCTGGCTCAGACGATTTTTGTGGCCTAGTATATGTGCTGATTCCTTAAGTTTTATTTTCCAGTGATGTTTTATGTCTGTCATTTCAACCTCATCCCACAGGAGGGGTGATCTCCTTTTTCCTATCATATGTGGTCATCTACGCCTGATTTTTCTATTTCCCCTCGTGTTACGAATTTACGATGCTCTTGCAGTCTTACTTTACGAGGGCGGCCATTTTCTCCTTTATATTTCTAACCACAGCTGCATGGGATGGTGTACATACAGTCCTTAGTCATATTCTTCTCTATGGGAGGTCTTACTCGGAAGAGGTGTCAGCGAAGTGTCAAACCACTTTTGAAGGTCGTCCTGATGTTATATGGACCACAGATGTTTTGTATTTTTCCGATAAACCCTTCACATAGGGTAGGCAGACCGAAGCTGTTTTCTGAGTGCTGTTATCTTCTTGTACCCTTCTATCCCCGTTTGTGGGATCTGCTGCTATGTAACCAGGGTAGCTAATTATGACTTTTGATCGATGTTGTAAGCAGCAGACGATCCCTTTCTTTACACTGTATGGGTGGTAGGAGTTGAAGTCGAGGTATTGTCCGGTGAATGTTGACTTGCGGTATACGGACCCATGCTCTTTTCGAGATATTAGTGCATCCAGGAATACGAGTTTGTTGTTCTTACTTATCATTCTTACTACAATCACCATAATATCACCGTGTCTCTATGAAGTCCTAATTAATCCTCATATGTACAATATGTACCTGTGGGGGTAAGGAATCAATTAATTTAAAAAAATCTAAACCCCAATGTTTATTTACAATGTATAACATACCTGTCCACACTCGCAATTCAGAAAAATCGTCGTCGAAAACACCTTCATCCTTGTCCAAGAAAAGAATAAACACAAACTAAAATTTCTCAAAGCTATTTATATAAAAAAATTGAAACCAAACCGCAATAAAATTAATTACGAATACTCAACAAACATTTTAAACTGTGTACAATAGATAGTCTTTAAATATTAGCACTTGTCATTATAAGTTTTTCCTTTATTTAGCAACTACTCAGGTCGGGAATTTTTCCACAATATACTTAGTTACCCCGCTTTAAACGGTGTCCGTCACCCAAGCCATGACACAGCGTTCTTGACTCCACATATAAAAATGTTAATTTTCAGATGATCACAATTTTTGTCCTTCACAACCATAAACATTAAATACTTTATAATTAACACTACCCTGATGATGACATTATGCTATGTCGAAAGTACTCGGAAATAAATGCAACATGAACCAACATGATGTTTTCCTCTCGTCTTTTCATGACCACACAAAAATCTTATCCGCGAATATGAAAGGATCCTATCGAGAATAAGTAGACAGAGTATGTTTAAATTATTTAACGAAACCTGTCTCAATGAAAATATGCTGCCGAAATATATATATATATATATATATATATATATGTATATATAATAAAAATATAATAAAAAATATAATTAAAAGCTCAAACACTAATATTTTATTATATTATTACTCTGTCCTGGACATTGAGTTCTACCTGGATTCTATCCTCTTGGAAATTTATATATATATATATATATATATATATATATATATATATATATATATGTGTGTGTGTGTGTGTGTGTGTGTGTGTGTGTGTATGTATGTATGTATGTATATAAGAAAAAACAAAATAATGTTAGTAATAAAGGCTCCAAACAATCCCCCCAGCTAGACAACAACAAATCGAAATGCGCACTCCAGATATGAAAAGTGCCACGCATCCACCAGATAACTGACATCTCTGTCCCCTAAGAGAAAATGACAGGGGAATTAAACTAAAAAAAAAGTGAAGACAAAAAATAAAAAGGTCCGATGCGCATATATTGCCTAGCTAAGTTAATTTCAATCGCGGAAAATAAAATGAAAAATACAACACAAGCCTACCCTAATTTTGGACTGGGCTGCCAATGTTCAATACAGAAAACCAATATCCTGATGCCTAACCGACATCAAATGCGCAAAACTCACACACCATTTCTTAAATTCCAATGGAGTGAGTATGCCATAGAGGAAGGTTCATCAGAGCAATTACCGTGAAAGTATTTATAGAAAAGGCACAGGGTAGTAACATTACGACGGTGGGAAAGGGATTGAAGCCGATATAACAGGTCAGTACCGATAACATTGCAGATTCTTCTTTGGATTTTATCAAGAATCCCTAAATACATAGCAGAAACACCAAACCGGATGTCACAGCAGTATTAAATTCATAGACAAATAGCAAACTTATAAACTCAGGATAGTCCTGGCTTTGACGATAAACTACATCCGGCTGCAAAGCCTCTGATCGAGGGATTGAAGATTTTGAAGAGCGTGGAACCACCACTTAATAGCTGTTGTTCCCAGGTCCACCTTGACCCGGAGTGGTAGCACCTGTTAGGGTCCCAGCTATGGTCAAATGGAAACAAGTTAACAGAACAAAACACTATGAAAGAATAAAAATACATTTTTATAGTAAAAATACCAGTAATACATTTTTATATGAAAATCTTTTTACCAACATTATATATTTATAGAATTACAAACAATACATTTTATCTGTGGTTGAAGACATACATTTGAGCTCAAAATAATTAGATTTTGGTATTAAATAACCTGTTATGATTCATAATGATAATCTTATTTCATTATTCTAGAAAAAAAAATCTGAAATTTCATCTTTCCATAAACAACCTTTCCAACAGAGATTATCCATGTTTGGTGATATTTCATTATTCTAGAAATAAAGATCTGAAACTTCGTCATTATAAAAACGACCTTTCCACCACGGGCAAAAGAATAGTAGTAAAAAGAACAAAACAAGCCAGACGTATCTTCTTCGCTCCGTGAAAATCCATAGTTGACGGTTTCAAAAGCTTCCCTTAAACACGAAATTCTCGAATCATTATTAACAAGTAAGCCCGAATTTTAAAGAAACAAAAAGATACAATAACCTGAAAAAGTTTATTACACACAAAAGTGATACCGTAAATAACATTCACGAAAAGAAAAATACACATTCATGTCATTAATTTCAACACGAGTCTGAACGTCTTATTGTTGTATGTTAATGTAGTACGTTTTATTCATTTCATTTTTCAGTATAAAAAAGAGAAAAATAATCCTCTATCAACTACTAATAACATGGGGTAACTTCCATTAACAATTGTTCCCGTCTTTGTCGCCATATTTATTACAACGTTTTAGCTGTTTTACGCTCCGGCCTTCTTCAGGTGGTTGGAATGTCCAAATGAACCCTTTATTTAGCTCACTGGGGTAGATAGTTCTAGTTCCACGTGCCATGTTTAATGGAATTCACTTATCAGTTATCTTCTGTTAATTTCCCTCTCCAAGTTCTCCACCGCCTTAACCAGGTATTGAACTCACAACGGCGTTAAAGGCGTTGGTTTGATCCAGTGACAGGACCCAAAGAGTTGGGAGTTCAATACCTGGTTAAGTGGAGATAACTGATATCTGACATCATCCATTAGACATGGCACGTGGAACTAGAACAGTCTACTCCAGCAAGCGAAATAAAGGGTTAAGTTCGACATTCCAACCACCTGAAAAGGTCGGAGCGTACAACAGCCGAAACGTTGTAATAAATATGGCGACAAAGATGAGGACAATACTCTGAATAATGTAAATAGTATACATAATAACTCATCTCAGAAATATAGACAGATACTGAAAGGCCGAAACGTTGTAATAAATATGGCGACAAAGATGAGGACAATAGTCTGAATAATGTAAATAGTGTACATAATACCTCATCTCAGAAATATAGACAGATACTGAAAGGCCGAAACGTTGTAATAAATATGGCGACAAAGATGAGGACAATAGCCCGAATAATGTAAATAGTGTACATAATACCTCATCTCAGAAATATAGACAGATACTGAGAAGCCGAAACGTAATAAATATGGCGACAAAGATGAGGACAATAGTCCGAATAATGTAAATAGTGCACATAATACCTCATCTCAGAAATATAGACAGTTACATTAACAACTTAACAATCGATCCCGTTACAAACCCACAGATGTTGATATCCCGCTAAACAAAACCAACCAACATGAAAGAACGCTTTCATGACCTTAATTCATATAATAAAGGCTATAAAACCACTAAGACGCAAAGAATTACTGAGTGTGGGAGAATATGAGAAAAGAACATTATTAAGCAAAGAGAACACTAAACGGACATGAATTAAGCAACAACCAAAAAACCTAGAATTTCTTAAAGAAAATCAAACTCTATTCCAAAATATAACTTCAACAAAACTACAATATAAATCACATACATGTCACCGCCTGTAGTAATCATGTCCCCACAAACATGTATATGCACAAAAGCTGAGTATCATCTACCATGTATTCAACTGTGAAAGCAGAATAACATATATATTTTCATTACTTTAAAGCTGCCAAGAAAATTAAATTCCAGCATTAAATGACCCATAAAGGTGTTGATATGCCGTTAAACAAACAAATTAATCATTCGTAAGTTCAGGAAATCATTGAGGTAGACGAGTTGTTTTGCTGGTTTGCATTTGAAGACATAACAGGCGCTGAACCTTCCCTATTACATGATAAGCAAAGTACCCAGAAATGTGTGCAGAGAAAACATTCGATAGATAAAACCCAAGACATTATCTGACTGGTACAATTTGGATCGGAAAGTTTGTTGGAAAATTATAGGAAAAGACAGAGTGGTCGAGATAAACGAAACAAACGAGATAAACGAAACAAAATTCCACAAGAGAAAGTATAATAGGAAAAGAAAAGAATAAATAAGTATTTTCCGGCCAAAGTGAGCAAATAAATCTCTACTGCTTTTCCTAAACGTACCTTATAATCTGTAGTCAAGCTTTGAAATAATATTTTTTGGCAATCTTGAATCTTCGTTCCCGTAAAAACAACAATGTCAAAAGGCTTTTCCCTCGACACCGCTATTATTTCATTTATCTTCTATCCGCAGTAATGTTTATTGCTTTTAAAAAGCGATAATTTGAATTTTAATAAAAACCTAAATATTTGAAAGTGAATTTATACATTTTTTTTTTTTTTTGTTCTTGCGAATTGACAATAAAATGATAAACACTATTTATTAGATTATTTATTGGAATGGTTGGCAAAACATAGACTAAGTGCTAATTCGAACTTTATAAAAGGGTACACAACAAGGATTTTCTTATAGTTGGTTTACATATTTTAATAAATTAGTAAATGTTTATAAATTTACGAATAAAAAATTCATTTTACATTTATTTTTATAAATTGGTAAATGATAAAAGTTATAGATAGATAGATAAATAATAACCAAGCTAAGCTAGATAGATATATAGATAGACAGATAATGACCAAGCTAAGATGGAGAGGGAGATACTGAGTAAGCTAAGATAGATAGATAGATAGATAGATAAATAGATAGATAGATAACCAAGCTGATAGACAAATAGATAGATATTAACCAACCATGATAGATATATAGATAGATATTGACCAAACAAGATAGATAGATAGATAGATAGATAGATAGATAATGACCAAGCTAAGATAGATAGATAGATAGATAGATAGATAGAGAATGACCAAGTTAAGATAGATAGATAGATAGATAGATATATATATATAGATAGATAGATAGATAGATAGATAGATAGATAGATAGATAGATAGATGACCAAGCTGATAGACAAATAGATAGATATTGACCAACCATGATAGATATATAGATAGATATTTACCAAACAGGATAGATAGATAGATAGATAGATAGATAGATAGATAGATAGATAGATAGATGACCAAGCTGATAGACAAATAGATAGATATTGACCAACCATGATAGATATATAGATAGATATTTACCAAACAGGATAGATAGATAGATAGATAGATAATGACCAAGCTAAGATAGATAGATAGATAGATAGATAGATAGATAGATAGATAGATAGATAGATAGATAGATAGATGACCAAGCTGATAGAAAAATAGATATTGACCAACCATGATAGATAGATATATAGATAGATATTGACCAAACAAGATAGATAGATAGATAGATAGATAGATAGATAGATAGATAGATAGATAGATAGATAGATAGATAGATAGATAGATAGGAAATCCCTTATGACGTCTACTACTCTTTGATATTTATTCTATGAACCCAATCTGCCAAACTCGAGAATATCTCCTGCTCATCAACTTATCGTCCAACCGGGGAAATAAAACTTTTTGAAGTCTTTGTTGTAAGCCGCAGATAAAGAATCAGCTTTGCCTTGGCGTGTTTGGGTATGGGTATGGCTTTTATCTACCAAAGTTGGCACTTGGTGGGAATAACGAGACAGGACTGTAGGGGAGTTAAAGACATTTTTATTGGTATTATTGTGTCATAAATATTTCCGATGAATAAGTCGCTCGACTGTGCGTCACACCAAACAAAAAAATTCAGAGTATCACTCCCACATATGACTATCTACCTGCGCCCAGCACGTCAGATACAATAACCGATCGTTGGTAACATATTTGATTGCTTTCGACAAGACATTTGCCGGTCACGCGGACATATATTCAATACTCTTAGGCCATCCCTAGTCTTTCTTCACACACTTGACCATAACAAAACTGACCAATGGCCTGATGCAGTCTTTTTATCGATAACAGCCGTCCGGTCATATCTCGCTAGCCGGAGGATAAACGTGATTGGACACGCGAATGATTTGGTCAGGAGAATTTCTTTTTTTACTCATTCTCTCTCTCTCTCTCTCTCTCTCTCTCTCTCTCTCTCTCTCTCTCTCTCTCTCTCTCTCTCACTCACTATCTATCTATCTATCTATCTATCTATCTATATCTATCTACCTCCCACTCTCTCTTTCTCTTCCTCCCTCTAGTTCTAACTATGTGTTCTCTTTTTTTCTCTCTATCGGTCGCCCTTTCTCACATTTCTTTCCTCTTTGTTCTTCCGTTTCTCTTTTCTTTTTTTTCTTTTTCTTTTGTTGGTTTCTACTCTCTTTCCCCTCCTCATGCATATCTTTTCTTTTTATTTGTCGGCTACTCGATTTCGTGAACAGCCGTCTAATGGTGGGGTGGTTACTCAATCCCTGTTACAGAGGCCTGCTCAGGCACATTTGCGTTTCTCCAACACCCACATAACCCAACTGTAGCATTATAACTGGACGCACATTATTTACAGGGTGAGAACACATCATCTGATGGAATCAACAATTTCAACAAGGTTCAAATCCTCTGTCACGATGACTTGTAAATTCGTGCTAGCACAGCCATCGATGGCATTCGAGAAGTCTACCCAGTTTCACTCACAAGGTTTTCGCGCTTTGTAATGTGTCCAAACCACGCCATTTTTTCACCGTTTGACTGTGGGGAGAAGAGGTTACTGGTGGCCCACAAAACTTTCAACCCTTTTCCGCACAAACTCATTGTTTTTTTGTACCCAATAGAAGATGCCAAAGAGTTTTCTCATGCATTTGTTCTCAAACGCTAGGAACCTTCTGTATCTGCCAACAGAGTCCAGGTTTCGCATCCATGTAGCAGAATGGAGATTACCAGCGATTTGTACAGTGTTTAATATACATATATATATATATATATATATATATATATATATATATATATATATATACAAGTATATGATTGGTGTATACGGAATAAATTCCAATAACCAACAATTACTATTCTTAAAAGCGTGCTCAATACAGAGTAGAGCGAATATAATTATTTATTCAAAAATTATAACATAAATATGTTATAAAATCACTACAAAAATAGCGATTTTGTTTCAACGCCTCTGGTGTCTTATCAAGTGATGATGTTGAATGTAGATTGTAGAATAAAGGTTTTAAAAGGTTCCAATTATTTAAATACCCCTCGTAAGGGAAAACGCTGTTACATGAGCTGAGATGACCAATCAAAATACAAGTATACAAGAATCAAAAAAACTTGACAATGAAGTAAGGTTATAATAATTATTAATTGCTTTAAAGTTGGGTTTATACTAAAATAGAATTTATTCTAAGTAATAAGTATTAAATTGTACGATGAAATTTGAAATTAAAATTAAAAACTACCCATTTCAAAAATGTAAATTTAATCTATATTAAGTTTAAAATTTTTAAATTATTGAGGAAAAAAAATACATATGTTATTCTATTCATTTTGTTTCCATTGAAATTACGTTAGGATCGACTGCTCTTAACGCAATGAGATACAAGTGTATACATGGGATTATGACTTCTTGCGAAAGACAATACAAACACAATCAGATTATAATACATAATCACGCAGGCATATTCACACACGAAAAAGTGACGAGACAGGATATATTAGTTTGGTGCAAAAATAATGTCGTTTTCTCACATAGTAACATATGTGATAAAACGACATTATTTTTACACCGACCTAATATTTGCACGACCTTTTACAAAAAAAAATTAAACCACACACATACACAATGAAATATGCATGCAATTTAGTATACATCTTTCACTAGATGTAATCCCATGTATACACTTGTATCCAGGTTGTCATTAAGTTAAGGACAGTCGATCCTAACGTTGATTCCATTATATATATATATATATATATATATATATATATATATATATATATATATATATTCGGTTAGCAAGGTTGGATTTACTGCTTTTAAACTTCAATCATCCATGAATCTCTCACGTACATTCATATCTGCTCATGGCGTATCAAATGGAAACAAATGACGTCACACATTATGAAATGGACAAAGTCCGATAATTATTTTAAGACATTTTATGTTTATAAATACTAATTAGTAATTGGTAGAAATAATACCAAGAAGGACATTAATCCAAAGAGAGTTCAATGTAAGTAACAGAGTAATATAATAATAATAATAATAATAATAATAATAATAATAATAATAATAACAATAACAATAATAAAGACAATCCTTAAAAATCTACACACACACACACATATACATATATATATATATATATATATATATATATATATATATATATATATATTGTGAGGTGGATAAATTGTCTAAATTACTCTAAAATGAAAATAGCACTGGCATCTCATTTGAACAGCCATATTTTACAAAATTATATAAATATATCTTGAGATACTAAAGAGTAAATTTCTTCAATAAAATCGCCATTGGCTTCAAACACTGCCTCCACACAACTTCGGAATCCTCTGCAACTCTTCTAGACGGTCTCCTTGTTTAAGTTGGTCATTGATGCCATGATCCTTGTCTTCGGTTTTGTTGGTCTCTCACTCATCCGCACCTCACACATAATAATCAAGGACGTTGCAATCTAGGGAGTTAGATGGCCAGATGTAAGGAGTGATGTGATTGCAGAAATTGTATGACAGCCATGACTGGCTTCTCCCGCTTGTGTGGCAAGGTGAAGAGTCCTGTTGCCAAATAGGGTCTTCCAGCAGTCACTCTCTTGACTCAGGCTAGCACTACCTCCTCAAGGCACTATGAAGGCCTCCGTGATGAGTTAGGCCCTGTGGAAAGATGAATGGAAGCATAATCTCGCCATCACTAGTAATCGCTCCAAACACCTTCGTAATCACCATTAGACTCATCCAACTCTTTCCGAATCCTCTGCACTGTTCAGCAGATTAACACCCAAACACTCTGAGAAGAGACAAGAGTTGTAGCAGGACAAATCGTGGCTGCTTCACCACAGCAATGCATCTTCTTTCAACGCCCTGAGCATCCGGCAGTTCCTGATCGAGAAAAACCTCGCCGTACTGGAAGAACCTCCCTATTCACCTGACCTTGATCCATGTGACTTCTTCTCGACAAGCTCAACGGCATCATCAAAGGGACCGGTTATGAAAGCGTGGTGGCCATTGAAACAGCCGTAACTACGGAGCTAAGAGGCATCCAAGAAGAATCTTCCGATCAATGCATAGAAGCGCGCTAGAGATAGATTTAAAAAAAGTGCATTAGACTCGAGCGGGATTACTATGAAGGGGAAACCATGTAATTTTTTGTTTGGAATTGAAATAAATAATTTGCATCACAAGTCCCGTTACTTTTTAGGCAGACCGCGTATTACGATCTTTTTTACGAGAAAAATGAGTATTTGTTAAAAATGCTAATATAAAGAACAATTAATTTCCATTTTTCATGCGTTGCCTAAAAACAAAATATTTTGCTTGTAATGTGGTGGATTATGATCATCTCTTTTTCAATAAATTAAAATATTTTTCTTGAAGATCAGAAATATTAACACAATGGCAGAGAATGATGGAAAAGTACATGAGACCATAGGAGGATTGTGTTATCATCTGACATATCATTGGATTATATAAATGTAGTCTTAGCAAAAGGAGGCGAGAGGTGTAGCAGGACAAATCGTAGCTACAGCAATGTATCTGCTCACAACGTCCTGTGCGACCAACAGTTCCTAACCGAGAAGAAACTTGCCGTACTGGAACAACCTCCCTATTCACCTGATCTTGCACCGTGTGACTTTTTCCCCCTACCCAAGCTCATGGAGATCATCAAAGGGACCAGATTTGAAGGCCATCAAAAGGGGCGTAACGCAAGCAAGAAGAATGAATCCAGAAATGCATAGAAATGTGGCAGAGAAGGATGGAAAAGTGCATTAGACACGAAGCGGATTAATTTGAAAGAAAAACCAAATACATACATTTTGTAAATAATTATTACCAGTAATACATTATTACCAGCAATACATTATTACCAGAAATACATTATTACCAGCAATATATTTTGTAAATAATTATTACCAGCAATATATTATTAGAAGCAATACATTATTACCAGCAATACATTTTGTAAATAATTATTACCAGCAATACATTATTAGCAGCAATATATTTTTGTAAGTAATTATTACCAGCAATACATTATTACCAGCAATATATTATTACCAGCAAAATCATTTTGTTAATAATTATTACCAGCAATGCATTATTACCAGCAATATATTTCGTAAGTAATTATTACCAGCAATACATTTTTGTAAATAATTATTACCAGTAATACATTATTACCAGTAATACATTATTACCAGCAATACATTATTACCAGCAATATATTTTTGTAAATAATTATTACCAGTAATACATTATTAACAACAGTACATTATTACCAGCAATACATTTTTGTAAATAGTTATTACCAGCAATACATTTTTCTAAATAGTTATTACCAACAATACTTTTTTCTATAATAAATAAATTGTAAATTACCGGCAATACATTTTTGAATTAATTATTACCACCAATACATTATTACCAGCAATACATTTCGTAAATGTTTATTCCCAGCAATACATTTTGTAAATAATTATTACCAGCAATCAATTATTAGCAGAAATTCATGTTTCTAAATAATTATTATCAGCCATCCATTATCACCAGCAATACATGTTTCTAAATAATTATTACCAGAAATACATGTTTGTAAATAAATATTACTAGCAATGCAATATTCCCAGCAATACATTTTTGTAAATAATTGTTACCAGAAATAAAATATTGCCAGCAATATGTTTGTAAATAATTATTACAAGAAATACATTATTATGAGCAATACATTTTTATATATATTTATAACCAACGATACATTATTTCCAGCAATATATCTTGTTAATTAACATTAATACCAGCAATACATTCTTTTACATAATTATTGTCAACATTTGTAAATAATTATTACCAGCAATGCCTTATTACCAGCAATACATTTTTGTATATAATTGTTACCAGCAATACATTATTGCCAGCAATACATTTTTGTAAATAGTTATTACCAGCAATATATTATTACCAGCAATACATTTTTGTAAATTATTATTACCAACAACGCATTGTTACCAGCAGTAAACTTTTGTCAATAATTATTAGCAGCAATATATTATTACCAGCAATACATATTTGTAAATAATAATTGCCAACAATAGCTTTTTGTAAATAATTATTACAGCAATATATTTTGGAAATAGTTATTGCCAACCATACAATCTTAAAAGGAAATACTTTTTGTAAATACTTATTAGAAGCAATACATTATTTCCAGCAATACATTTTTGAAAATAATTATTACCAACAATACATTGTTACCATCAATACCTTTTGTAAACCATTATTTCCAGCAATCCATTACTACCAGCAATACATTTTTGTAAACAATTATTAGCAGCGATACATTTTACCAGTAATACACTATTACCAGCAATCCATTTTGTAAATAATTATTACCAATAATACATTGTTACCATAAATACATTTTTGTAAATAATTATTACCAGCATTACATTATTACTAGCAATACATTTTTGTAATAATTTATTACCAACATTATTACCAGAAATACATTTTTGTAAATAATTAATTATTAACAACAGTTCATTATTACCAGCAATACATTTTTACCAGAAATACATTTTTGTAAATAATTATTATCGGCAATACGTTATTACCAGCAATACATTTTGTAAATAATTATTTCCAACAATAAATTATTACCAGTAATACGTTTTTAAGAAAATAATTACAGCAATTAAATTTTGAAGAAAATATAATTTACAGCAATACATTTTTGAAGAAAAATATTAGCAACAATAATAATCTTGTTTGCATTAAACAACCCATTGAGATGTTGATATGTCATAAACCAAACGAAACCAAACGAAACCAAAGCCGACTACCTAGATTATTTGCATTATACTGGACAAATATATCGCTGCTGAGACGATGAAACGGAGAATTATGGGAAAATATGCAGACGTAATATCACCTGATCGCTAGCCATCCACTTGCTTAAGCCCGCCAGGTATGTCATAAGTTGCTTTCCCTTGTCTCTTTTCCCCTCTATTCGACTTGTGAGTATCAAATTCTCCAGGCCCTCCTTTCTCATTACGCGTCCCAGAAAAAGCGGGCGTTTATCAGAGGATCGAGATTGGTAGCAACCGTCACATATTTTCTAAACTAGGGACCAACTATCAACACAGAAATTTAACATAGCGAAAGAGCAATAATATTCCCTTCAAAATGGAAATGCAGTTCAGCCTTACACATTGTACTGAAGTTGGATGGTACATACAGACCTGTAGGTGACGACAGGCTGCCAAACTCATTTCAATAGCAAAAGTAGATCGGGACCAAGTACCGAATATAAATTCTTTATCATTTAAGCTGCATGGTAAGAAAATCTTTTGAAAAATTAATTTACCATCAGTTTATCATCAAATGCCGGTCCAGGCTGACAATGTACAGCCATTAGAACACTGTTTGCTTTGTTCGAATACAGTTACATGTCTCTCAGACTATGGAATACATCTAGTATATTTCAGTAGTGTATTCATACAAGCCGAATTAGCCGCGCCTTGCTGCGTGTCACACATTTTTTGTAAGAAAACTTTAAATCGTTGTTATAATTTGTGAAGAAAAAATTATTTATTTCAATATTACACAATGATCTTGCCGATGTGACCTCCATCTTCTGGCTTTCTCCTTCCATTTCTTGGATAGGAGTTAAATTTAAGGGGAAATTTTTCATGGGGTGCAAAATCAGCTTGATCTGACCGCTTTCATATGTATTTGATGCAATACTTGATTGACTGAATTGATGAGCAGATTTCAACATTGATATGACAGTTGAATTATCTCACCAAATATGTATTGCAGAGTACAACCCACTGATTGGTGATTACTTGCTCAAGTTGACGAACGTATTGTCTCATTTTGATCTTGCCGGTATGACCTCCATCTTCTGGCTGTCTCCTTCTATATTTGGATAGGAGTCATTCCCTCGTTCAAATTTAAATTTAATTTAAATCAAAAGGAAAAAAAAATAAATGGGAGGAGGTTCTGACCTCCGGGGATCCTCTTTCATCAAAATCAAAATCCAAGTACCGCTAGGAGTCATTCCCTTGTTCAAATTTAAATTTAATTTAAACCAAAGGGCAAAATTTTCAGTATTACCCCCTTTGATGAAAATGATCTTGACGATGTGACCTCTATCTTCTGGCTGTCGCCTTCTATATTTTGTATAGGTGCCATTCTTTTGTTCAAATTTAAATTTAATTTATATAAAATGGATAAAAATTTTCAGTGGGTGGTTTGTGTCCCCTGGGATCCCCTTTGATTAAAATGAAATATATTTATTCAAGTACCGTGGGTAATATTGTTTCAGAATATATAGGTTATAGGGGGGGTCTATCTCCAAAACCCGATGAGGAGTTCGATAACAAACAAACAGACTGACAGAGGCTATACAATATATATAGATACATCGATTACATCCTCAATTTCTCAGACGATGAAGAAATTCCTTCAAGATAATTTGACCAAATTCAACAAAAACTACAGTGAGTAAAAATGAATCTTTCGAAATGTTTACTCGCTGCTCGTGAAGTTGAATTTTGGGAATTCGGTATTTCTAGCGATGGCAATTGCTGCCTAAAATTGCTTTCCTCTGCCAAACGACTTTCAATCCTTGCGTCGATTTCTTGGGATAGCAAATTTCTATAGGAAGCTCGTTTCACGTTTTATTAATATGGTTTTTTCCCCGCTTACAAAATGCATACGTGTAAACCCATAATCGAAAGATCAAACACTAAAAAAAAAAAAAAAATCTTTTAAAACTCTAAAAACAAAGACTTTATCAAATGTAAGTGCTCTTGTCTGTGCTAACTCAGATGTTAATAACTAAGACAGGTAATTCTAATTATGCCCGTCCTGAGTATGACGATAAAATACATCGACGTCCTGGGTAAGACGATGAACTGCGTCCAGCATCAAGGCCTCTGATCAGGAGGTTTGAGGAACTTGTAACCACCTCTTAAATGCTGGTGTTCCCAGGTCCACTCTGACCTGGGGTTGTAGCACCTGTTAGGGTCCCAGCTATGGTCAAATAGTTAACCCCCCCAAACTGGGTTCAAAACTCTATGAAAGTGTAAAAATAGGTTTTAATACCAGAAATACTTTGTAAAAATAATTATTACCAGTAATACATTTTGAAAAAAAAACAGCAATACATTTTGAAAAAATATTACTAGCAATACATTTTTGAAAAAGAATAAAAAAAAAATAAAAAAAACATTACCAGCGAAGGAAAATTTTTTGAAAAAAAATATTTCCAGCGAAGGAAAATTCTTACCAGAAATAGATTTTTAGAAAAAAATATTACCAACAATGAAAATTCTTGTCGGCATTAAATAACACATTGATGTTGATATGCCGTAAAACAAAACAAACCAAATCTAATTATGCTGTAGGTGCATGATTACGCCAAATCAACCGGTTCTTTTTTGGGGTTTTCCCGAAAATTGTCACAGACGCAGCAAAAATATTCCATCTTCGACAAGGAATTGCTAGCGGCCTACCTAGCAGTAGTTTTGCATTTTAAAGTAAGGACTGTTTTGCTAATTAACTGACCACAATCTTCACTGTTATGCTTTCAAAAACATATATATAGTGATTTTCCAAGCGTAGCTTGGATGTGGTACAAGGCCGAAAGTAAGGGTACTCAGTGAGGATTGAACTCACTACTCAGTTGTAATTGTTCTATCGAGACAAGCTTGCTAACCATTACTCCAACTTGAGGTGCCCAAAGCATATATATATGTGTGTGCGTGTGTGAATTACAGCCACGTCACGTTGAAACACCTGTTCCTACACGAAGACGACAGTTAAGCAACGTCGAATCTGGTCAGTAATTAGATCGATGGCCACTTGGGAATCCCATGTACCAGTGTTGTAAAAATTAACGGCTCGCAATCTGAGAGCCGATTTCCAATTCCCGATGGGTTCGTTATATCCACTTACGCGCAAATACCCTCAGAAAATCTACGAATCCACCTATTCATTCCCCCAGGTATGGGTTAATTAGTAAGATTATATAACCATTATTATACCCCTCTCCTAAATTTGTAAAATCTAAAAATATTTTCGGGCATTAAATAACCTACAAAGGGTTGATGATCCGTAAAAAATGAAGCCTTCATTCGATATAGATAAAAACGAAAAGAAAACTTTTTCTATATCAACGCGTTTATTTTTTTGTTTTTTTGTTTTTGTCTTTATTCATAGTTTGTTAATTTCTTTTCATATTTTGTAAATGTCTTTTCCTTTTGTCTTTATTCATATTTTTCTTTTACAGATATAGTTTATTTATATCTGAATTTTTGTGCACAGACGAATACACACACACATATATATGTGTATATCTTGAGATGGAGTCACGGCGCTCGGTAATGATTACTGTATCTCGTCTGTCTGACCATAACTACTAGTTTCAGTGGCCACAGGGCGCGCCATATAAAATTCAAAAAGGTGGACATATCACAAAAACAACTCAACAACCATTGAGCGATCTGACTATAGTGACCGCATACTAGAATATTCATTGTGCGTAGGTGTGTGTATGTAGATAGATAGATAGATAGATAGATAGATAGATAGATAGATAGATAGATAGATAGATAGATAGGAACTGAATCAGATAGATAGATAGATAGATAGATAGATAGATAGATAGGAACTGAATCAGATAGATAGATAGATAGATAGATAGATAGATAGATAGATAGATAGATAGATAGATAGATAGATAGGAACTGAATCAGAGAGATACATACATACATACATAGAAATTAACTGAATAAGATAGATGAAATAAAATTGGGAATAATCGAAATTAATTGCGAAATCCAGTAAAAGTAACCCGTGAAATATAAATAAAAATAATTTTTTGTAGGGAAAGTAAGGACCTACGTACATCAAACTATGTTTAAATTAAGTAGCAACAGAAGAATTATTGTTTAAGTTTTAAAAGGTAAGCTTAAATATTTATGCAATACTTAAATACAGCGATCAATTTTGAGATTTTGTGCAGTTTATTGTTGCCTATCGCATCTATTTTTCCCTACCTATGCCGATGTTGTCTGTTGGATTTTAAACAAGAAAACGCATGCTGTAGTAGAAAATAAGATAGATAGATAGATAGATAGATAGATAGATAGATAGATAGATAGATAGATAGATTTAAATGAATTGAATGAGATAGATTGTATATATATATATATATATATATATATATATATATATACTAGAATAATTCTAAGGAGCCAGGCAAACCTACCAATGGTACTGATTTGTTCTATTACAAGTTGCGCTATCAGAGGTTTTCCAAATAATTATTGTCATTTATAATATATATATATATATATATATATATATATATATATATATATACTTTTCCTTTTCAGCCATTTCGGTTTTGTGCTAAGCCAAACTAAACAAATAATAATTTAAAGCTGTTGTTCTCAAAGTGGGTCCTTCAACACAATTTCGGGTTTAAGTATCCCCAAAGTATTCTCAGTCATTTTGGCCCCAATAGCTAAACATATAATTCCAATCCTTGAACGTGTCAAGTACGAATATTATGTCTGTGCCACATCCAGAATTGCCAATCTAGTGGCTTTTGTCTGTAGATTTTTCTGAGATCTCAAACTTTTTTAGCCACAGACGGAAAAAAAGACTGTTGAGTACGTCTTAATATGCTTCAGCGGTTCTTGACGTGACTTTCGTTTGAGAGACATCTTAATTTGGCAAGGTGGGTATGAAAGTAATTCAGGAAGTATAGCTTAGATCATTGACAAGGATGAGTGTGTTTTTTTCTAATACGTTAATATAGTTTACTTACTATTTACACAGGATTTATATACACACACACACATATATATATACCAGATATGTACTGAAAAATCTCGGTCGGACCACCTCACAAAAACAATATTTATATCTACTCCTTCATACACAGACAGCATCAATCAGCTAAGTGACAAACCTATTACTTCTATCAATTCACTCCCTTTATCTCAATATATATATATATATATATATATATATATATATATATGATGATGATGATAAAACCCCTACCTATTTCAAATATCCACGATGGCTGTCACCATGGGAATTTTAGATTCCGATATAAAACACGTAAATTTCAGAAACAAGTTATTCCAAAAAATTTTGCTTGAAGCTGAAACAGAGCTCACTTTAACTCAATTTAATTCTAATAATTATATTGAAGTTTTCGGCTCTTGTTTTTGAAACATGAGACTTCTTATGTAGCGTGTTGGAATCATATTTTTAAATAAATAATTATATTTATGCTCTACTTTTGTATCGAGCACTATTTTAAAAAAATAATAACTAAAATACTAAAGAACCTTGGATTACTAACCTAACCCGTTCTTTCCTATTTTCTATATATTTTCACATATATATATATGTGTGTGTGTGTGTGCTTCATTAAAGCCTACTAAGAAAGTACTGCGATCAAGTTTTTAATTTAATTTTTTTGCGTTCGAATCGTGTTTTTTTTTTCTGGACACGAAGTATGTAAAAATTGTCCGAATGTTCTGTATCGAAGCGTTTCGACTCTTCTTTTAGCAATTAGCAACGATGATCTTTATTTTTATTTTTAACTGAATGTACGTCTTTATATGTATATACATACACACACACACACACACACACATATATATATATATATATATATATATAAAGTAATAAAAAAATATTTTAATTTTTTTCCGGACACTGTCAGCACATCATGTATATATATATATATATATATATATATATATATATATATATATATATATATATATGTGTGTGTGTGTGTGTGTGTAATAAAGCTAATAAATCCGTTGGTATATAACCCATGTGGATCCTAGTAATATAAAATATTAAAACTGTACTACAAAAATATCTCGACGTATTTATTATTACAGAGCAAAAATCAATACACAATAAAATCCAAAATTACATCATATGGGGAATAGGCGTGTTTCTTCTTATTTTATGAGGTGATTTTGGATTTTATTTTATATTAATATATATACATATATATATATATATATATATATATATATATATATATATATATATATATATATATATGCTCTACTCTGTATTGAGCACTCTTTTAAGAATAGTATTTTTTGGTTATTGGAATTTGTTCCGTAATACCCCAATCCTATCTATCTATCTATCTATCTATATATATATATATATATATATATATATATATATATATATATATATATATATAATTAGAAAAACGAACCCACGTATGCTTCTCATAGTTTATAAAGTAGAGTAGATAAGGTGATCAATAAAATAAAGTCAAACGAAACGGTACTGATGAAATCGACACGAAAAACATTTATTAATATTAACCAGTTGACAAAAATGAAGCACGGAGATTGAGGTTCCAAGTCCGGAATTTTCGAACACGTCTGTGCTCTTCATCAGCGTCTGCGAGAAATTAAAAGAGGGACAGTGGTAACTATCCAACGTTCGTTTTTTGAGGTGTGTAAAATCCGCTTGTAGGTGGAATTATTAGAAAAAATCGGTTCCCTGTTCGATTTCTCGTTGTGCGAAACTTAATGTGAAACTAACCTTAGATTTAAAAATTTTGATTGGCAGTGGATGTTAGAGTGAGATGTTGATCATAAGGGAAAAAAGGGCTACAGGAGCAGGAATGTAACAAGGCAATAAAAATAAAATAAAAGAGAAAAAGAGGGAAGAAATGCAACAAAAAAAATTAAGAAATCCTTTTGGAAAATCATTGTCAGAAAAATGGTGGTGGGTACTGAAAAAATAAACTGAAATAAAAACGTAATAAAAATTAGTAATAATAATAATATTGACTGCGTTGTGCTTGTGTGTATGACCGTTCAAGACAGTCAGCTGTTTATATAACCGCATATTTTTTTTTAATATATACAGTGCTGTTCGATAAAAGTGACTCACCTGATTTTTTTTTACTAAAAATATTTTTTGTCTATTGTTTTGGGGGTTAAAATAATTTTTAATCTAACTACTAGGTTGGTGCAAAAATAATGCCGTTTTCTTACATAGTAACATATGTGAGAAAACGACATTATTTTTGCATCAACCTAATAATATAAAGACCCCTTCCCGACCACCTAGGAAAAAAGTTTATTCACCCTAAGGTATTCTATTGATAATTATAAATTTGGATATAAATATATATTCAGGAAAAAACTCTGTGCAAAAAAAGTGACTCAGATATCGCATTCTAATGATTAAACTGGTAAATTTAAAGAACTTTTGACAAAATATTGAAAACTATTTTACAATACACTCAGAACAATATTCTAGAGAATTCTAGAACAGCTTAAATTAAATCTAGAGTATTCCAGAATATTTCAGAAAGCCTCATACATTATAAAAACAGCTTGAAATAGCCACTCAGAACCACTTAAGGCATCTATTATTGCCCTTTCAAAAGCAGGCAAGTCTACGAGAGATATTGCAGAAATTGCTACGATGGAGCGTCTGGTTAGCAAGGTTGATATTACTGCTTCATATTTTCTATGAAAATTCTCGTATATTCAAGCCGATAAATGTTTTCAATACAGTTTATTATAAACAGAGCATTTAGTTAAATATTTGTGTCGATAAAAATAACATAAACGATAAAACAATTGTCGAACATAGTCCATTTTGTAATGTATAACCGCATATATTACAAAATATTTCCTACGCTTGAAAACTGTGAACTGGAATTAGATAAAAAGCAGCGATGGTACATACACTGAATTAATTAGAAATTTCCAGCATACAGAATTAATAAATACTAAAAACTTCAAATACAGCAGTGGGTGTATCAATTATAACAAATGTAGTACAGGAGATCCAGATATTGGACATATATACGAGGTTCTGCTAGGGTTATTTTGTCCAACACCGGCAGATGTTACAAAATCAAAGTATTAACCTGAGAACTCGAGTGAAGTCCTTAAATAATTTCGTTAGAACGAAACTCATATGAATGTGAAGTATGATGTTCAACTTGCTCAGAAGTGTCGAAACCAGTATTTCTCAGTCTGTGTTCCTCGGAAACCAAGGATCCCGCAAGGTCTCGCTTGTGGTTCCGAGAGAAACAGTGATAAAAAGCCTGATTAATTTTTGAGTAATTTTTGTTTAATATTATATTCGTAATTTGTTGTAAAATCTATTGTGGTATTTTGTAGCATTTGTTTTACACGTGAATTAAACTATTAAAGTTATATTATATATTATATTATATTATATTATTATCATATATATATATATATATATATATTGTCATTCACAGACAGACTGTTTCTCTGTATCACAGCTCATCAGTATGCATAGATATCCGGTAATATATATATATATGTGTGTGTGAGTGTGTGTGTGTGTGTGTGTGTGTGTATTTAGGCAGCACTCTTTCTTTCATGCACATTTCATTGAATACGAAAGACAATGTGCTTTTATTTAGTTTTTATACAATTTCTCATGCGATCTAATATTTTCTTTTTCTTTTCGGATGATGTGACATCCAACCTTTACGTCAAATTGTGACGTCAGCCGATCCCGGGTCTTGTCCTGGTCACGGCGCCAGTTGTGGCATCCAAAACCGATCCAGAGTCTTATCCCGGTTGCGGCGCCAATTGTGATGATCTAACCTTTAAGTGGTTCGGATGGGAATCTGGTTAGATTCGATATCAGCCTCGTCGTTCCCAACTCGCTTCCAACATCTGGTTACCGAAGTAACTACTTTGATCTCCAGTCTGCCTACCCACGTTGTGAATTGATCTTAGGCAGACGAAATCAATCAGCGTTGGGGCCGTACTGCAAGCTCGAGTTCGAATGAGGGCGGTATCGCACAAAGACGGGCAAAAGAAAATAAAATAATAAGTCGAAAATGGTATCAAAAAAAAGGATAACAATACTTTATTTCTGGTTGCTGGATACATAGGACTGCGTCTATCTCCCGACCCGCTATATGGATTGTGACACGTGGTTTTCAGGCGAAATTCACAAAGGCTTATTTTGGTGGTGTGAGTCTAAGTCGTTCTTCAAAAAAATAAATTGTTCTTGGTTTGAAGGTGAGTTCGGAAGTTGCGCGAATCTTGGTCAGCTCTTCGTAGCGGGGCTTCAGAGCTCTCAACTGGAACTCTCTCGACCTCAAAACTAAACTCAACTGAAACTCTAACTGAAACTCTAACTGATTTTTGCTCGCTGCGACTTTGCTTATATGGACGCCGATTCAAAACCGGGGGTGGGCTCGTCGGGGTTTGAGGTTCCTTGATAAGTCTAAATCCATAAACCCCTTCTTTTGTCTTCGGTCAGGAAAAATTCATTATTTCCATTTTTGGAAGTCTTCTCTTACTCCCACCTTCTCTTATTTTCATATGGACATCTTCCCACTTCTTCGTAGTAATCCCTCATACTTTTACTCACTGCGGCTGCCTCTTTGCGTCACATGATCACCTCCGCCTGGCTGGTTAGCGTTCAACCAATGATCGATCAACAGTGTGGGCGTGACAAGACTAGCCTTGTTCTTAAAAAAATATATATTTTGTTCAAAGAAAAAAAAAATTATCTTTTTCTTTTCCTTTTATTTCTTTTGTTTCTCTCTTCTTCTCTGGCCGCCAAGAAGACAATACGACCCGTAGAGTGACAATCTCAATTCTTATCCTAACGTCACGGCATATGGAATTCTTCAATCAGATTTTCGCCAGCACCAAGAGGCTAGTCAACCAGACACACTCATTCTTCGGTGCCAACGAAATATTGTTTCGCTGTCATATTCAAATTCCAACACAGCCCAGATGTGTTTTCTCTCAATTACACCTCCCATCGACAAAGACCCAACCTAGAGATGACTCTCTTTGTGTGTGGTCAACAGATGACCTATTAAATTGTTTTCAGACAGCATCATGACACAAGTAAACCTTTATCTATTTAAAACTCTGTATCACCTGGTGTTTGTCAATTAGCTTTATGAGAATGACCATAAGAATTTTCACCATTCTTCATTTATCAAAACAACATTTTCAAATGTCTCTTCTCGTAGGTGACTTTATCTTTAAAATTTTCCTCGCGGGGAACCCCACCACCCCACGACAATCCGCCTGTCACAAAGACACAGTTAATTTTTTATCTATCTAAACAAAACAATGTATTAACCTGGACCCTGCCAGCCAGCCCCAAGACAATGGCCGACAGAACCCTCACCAGTGTCTTCCATTATCAAAATAACATTTCAAATGGTATTTCTCGTGGGTGGCTTTATCTTTATCGTATAAGTTAAGTCTCGCCTCTCTTCCTCTCTGTTTTCCTTCTCTTTTTCGTTTCCTTCTTTTTCCTTCTTTTTGCGCCCCATAATGGTGTCACAGGGATAAATTATATAAAAACTGTCCGAATGGTCTTTTTATCCGAGCGCTTTCGGCTATACATTTAGACATTTTCAAGGATTAAATATTTTAACTGTTAAAATAAGAAATAGTTTGTTGTATGTTTTTTTATAAAATGTTTTCATTTTTCAAAACACGGTCAAGATATTGTGTCCATGTTTAAAGTTAATATTATTAAGTGTTTTTTGTTTTTTTGTTGTTATTTTTTTTTATTAATAAGGCTTCCATTATTTTTAGCCTTTTTTTTTTGCATGTAGATGATGCTATTATATCAGTGTTGTCAACAACTATGTTACGAACAGTGTCCGGTAGGTCTCTATGAATATTTAAATGAGATCTAATTGAGCTATGGTCAGAAAAATATAGTGTGAGTCTCCGTGTCAAATATGCTGTAGTGTGGCCTATATTATATATAATATTGAATGTTACGAACGTTGGGATTTGTACTCTATTCGTTTTCATTTTGCATGCATATATATATATATATATATATATATATATATATAATGGACTCTCCCGTCGGTTTCGACGTATGAGGATCTGACAGCTTAGTTGATTCAGTTATGAAATTTTTGTGCGATAATCTTAAGTGGCACTAAAGACTCGCTAGTAATTTACAAAGGAGCTGCTGAAGTACAAATACTCATACGGATGTCCGATACATTTATTAAACAACATGAGAAACACAAGCTCAAAGATAACAGCATCGAACCTAACTACGGACATAGCGAAAATAGACTTACACGACTGGAGAGAGATGAATAACATCGTAAAGTTAAGACAAGGTGACACGTACACACACATTTGTAATAATCCGAGCCTACTACGAAAACCTCTAACTAACCTATACATATGGAGCAAGAGTGAGAATAGTGAGATGAGATCACTGTTAGATTGGCTGACCTTGATATATATATATATATATATATATATATATATATATATATATATATATATATATATACCCAAGGAGCATAAAATCCAGAGAGCTCGATGTAAATCCAGAGCAAATAATTTAAATAAAAACAGACAACTTTAACGTTCCATGTAATAAATTATTTCACCATAGCCCTTTTAAAGGACTGCGGATCATCAGACTATATTTCCAAAGTTTGAAACGAAAAATGAAAAGAAATTTACACATTTTTGACGGGCCGTATTAAGCATATGTAAATTAACGAAGTGAGGAAGTGAGGGGGGGAGTGAGAAGACATGAGTGAGTTAGATGTAATTTAATATTTCTATTCTTTCATGCTTAAAATTACTTGAGGAGGTCCAGACATTGACACATTTAAACGGTTAACTTAACGGAAGTTATATATTGATATAAAAGGGGTAGAGGAGAAAAAAGACAAAGAGAGAGAAGGAAGTCATGAGAGAAGGTGTCACTAATTTTCTTTGGAAAGAAAGGCTCGAAAAAGACGCTGTTATTGCTTTACTTTGAAAGTGTTATTTTGGGGGTTCATAAAGATTATAATGTTTGATATAAATTTGAATGTCTAAACTGTCTACAAAAAATTTAATTTGATGTTTGTTAGTGATTTAAATTTTTTAAAATTTTGTGGATTTTCTATGAAATAGTCGATTAGAAAAAATATTCATACAAAGTACATTAAAAGAATGAAATTTTATTTTAAAATATAAGTTTACTTCTAGTAATCTTTTTTTAATCCCTTTAAAACATTTTATTATCGATTATTAATTTGACATCTCTATCCGTTTGAATTTTGTTCATGAATTTAACTCGTGACTGCTTTTATATGGGTAATTTCTTTTACTTAAAGTTTAAGTTAATATTTGAAAGTAATATTAAAGATCTTGCTCTGTCATATACTGTATATACACCCATATATATTGATACATTCTTTTTATAGATACAAATATTCAAGTAAATGCTCTGTTTATAATAAACAGAGCATTTACTGAAATATTTGTATCTATAAAAAGAATGTATAAACATAAAATAGCTTAAAATAATTGTCGGACTTTGTCCATTTCATAATGTGTGACGTCATATATATATATATATATATATATATATTTTACATGGATATATATATATATATATATATATATATATATATGTATGTATGTATGTATGTGTGTGTATGTGCATGTATATATAACTCCTGTGTAAATAAGAAGTACACTATATTAATGTATTACAAAAACACCCCCATCCTTAAAATAATTCATCACCCACAAGGCCGTGTAAACTATTTTTAACTCTGAAGAATGAGCAACACCATCCCAAATATCCAGATATGGTAGAAATATTTCATAATTGTGTCTGGTTTGTTTAAATGCAGTTGTTTGTTG
The DNA here is from genome assembly GCA_963932145.1 of Acanthosepion lycidas. Classification (NCBI taxonomy): domain Eukaryota; kingdom Metazoa; phylum Mollusca; class Cephalopoda; order Sepiida; family Sepiidae; genus Acanthosepion; species Acanthosepion lycidas. The sequence continues at coordinate 20,981,829 of OZ010591.1, forward strand.
TTACAATTTTTGGCTTCCTCCTACAATTGGTTACCAAAGAAGGGTTTGTGCTCCTCCAGAAATTGTCTTTCGGGCTAAAAATCGTACTTCTTTAATGCATAATATCTATGCCACCGTTTTGGTCTCAGGACCGTTACTGACGGAAGACATTAAATGTTACCGTATTTTCCGGCTTACAAGACGCCGCAGCTTAGAAGACATTCCCTAACAACCAACCAACAACGAATCTAGGCTAAAATATTGAGTAGATGCTTTTCAAAAGTAGATTATAGTAAGTTATTATTATTACATGCACCAACTAAAATTCTGTGAGTGTTTGATATGATTATCTCAAACCGCTGTCCTTCTCTCATCCTTTGCCTTTCTCCATATAAACTTCAAAACAGTTTGTTTTAAAAGCCAAACCAATTAATTGAAATAAACTTTTATTTTGTCAAAACAAAGTTCTGCACATAAATGCACAAAAAAAGTTCTGTAAAATAACAAAAAAGTTAAAAAAAGTAATACTGACGTGTGGAAAATAATTACCGTATTTTCCGGCATACAAGACGCTGCAGCTTGGAAGACGTACCCTAATACTGGAAAGAAATTTCTAAGAAAAAACAAATTATTCTCATACAGCAACACATTCACCATACGTCCCTCAAATACTGGTGCCACATATTGTTTACATTAATCACTCGTCCGATTTTGTTTGTATGGCAATAACATACTAGTCAAGAGTAGAAAGGCTCCAGCTGCTGCTAGTAAAGAGAGCCTGTTTAAGCTTGTGGCTCAGCTCCAGGAAGGTTTATAGTCTTGGAAATATTTCTAATAGTTAAGTACTGAGGTTAGATAGATAGATAGATAGATAGATAGATAGATAGATATTAACTTAACCAGATAGATAGATAGATAGATAGATAGATAGATAGATAGATAGATAGATAGATAGATAGATATTAACTTAATCAGATCGAGAGAAAGAGATATAGATAGATATTAACTTAACCAGATAGATGAATTAGATAGATAGCTAACATTATAGGGTAATGACTCAACATAGAAATCTACATCCCTACCGGTCAAGCCAATTAGGTGACCGTCCAAGCTTACTTGAGCCTGGGCGTTGCCTTACATTCGTCTTGGAAGATGCACACGTATTTTTCATGGCATTTATTCGGAAAAACATAGCGTCTTGTAAGCCGGAAAATACGAAAAAGGTCCAGATCAAAACTTTGAAGATTGTAGTCTTGAGTTATAGTCTTGATACAGAGCCGATGAGTACTACCCACCGACTTGAGGTGGGGTGTGCAAATCTGATTAGGGGTGCCTGGTATACTTTCTTACCTTCGTTTTCTTATCTACATTTGCTTTTTTCTACCCACATTTATATACGTTACAAATTGGGCACCTCGAGGCGGTGTAATGGTTATCAAGCTTGTCTCGCTAAAACAATTACGACTGAGTAGTGAGTTTGATCCTCACTGGGTGTCCCTACTTTCGGCCTTGTGCCACATCTAAGCTCCGCTTGGAAAATCACTATATATGTTACAAATTAAACTAAGCACAACTGACTATTAAAGGATGAAATTTTTTCGCAGGTTTTTAATTCATTCTGGGTTCTATTTTTTTTTTTTTTTTTTTTGTCTTACAAATCCGTGGATTTTTTTTTTTTTTTGCTCATGCGCAGTCGAGACAAAAAAAAAACTATATAAAATTCACTATTTTTCATACATAATGTTGGATGTGTTAAAATTCTTCAAAGTTTTAACAAGAAAAATCTCAATGTTGATGTTAAAAATGGCCGCAAAACATTGTTGGTTTATTTATGAACCAATGACTCTTCCAAATAAAAATGTCTCTTAGACAAAGTTGAAACAAATCTCAAAAACTTATAAGACGCAAAGTACCTTTGTTATTTTTAACAAACATCTACATTTGCGTCACAACCTCAATAAGCCTTATAAGTCAAATTAAAATAAAATATAATTTTCTCAAGCTATATTTAAACAAATTTTCTCAAGTTATAGTAAACAAATTTTAGCTTCGGACTTCTACAGAAGCGAATAAAAAATCCTTTCTACAGAGTCGCTCGGTACGAAAAACTCACCATCCCTTCTTCCCATCACTAAATAATCAGATAGTACTAATTAAAAAGCTATAAGTTAAACCTAAGAAAAATAATTCGACACTGTAAGTCGAACATTCTCAAAGTAACATGCTATTTTACGTGGCAAACTAAATTGGTATTTATTAATCCACCCACGAGGATTAAATGTGGCACAAGGCCGGTTTAATGTGGGCAGCCCGTAGGCTCGGCCAAAAATATGACCTTTGAACCCGCCTTGACGGGTTCAGGTCCTGTCTACCTCCCCGAAGGAAACCTTGCCCTTCGGCAAAGCTTCCTCCGAGTTCCTCTCTGCATTAGAGAGTTCGACAGAAGCCAGCCCGGATGATCACAAAGCACAGATACTGCACTTTGATCCTAAACGGGACGGGCAGCTAAAACTAAATTAGTTTACCACGGAATCTATTATGACATTTATTTAAGATGGAATGATCTATTTTGACATTTAGTTAAGATGGAATGATCTACTATGATATTTATTTAAGATGGAATAATCTACTATGATATTTATTTAAGATGGAATGATCTACTATGACATTTATTTAAGATGGAATGATCTATTATGACATGTGTCTAATTTTTATTAAGATACGTTGTATTTATTTTAAACTTTTCTAGTTGAATTGTTCACCTATATTACTTATGACCTATTATTGTACATAAATAGCTTCCAAGAAAATATGTATTTTATATGAATAAAACCTTATGGAAATTGAGATATAATAGAGTAGGGTGACCGTATCATACATTCTGGGAGTACGAGGTCCCTGCACCGGCCCTGAGTAAATATATATACTTCTGTTTGGAGAACTCGAATATTGCATCTTCAAATAAAACAGGGCTTTATTTCCAACATTAATACTACGGCGTAAAGGGATTAAAATTCCTCGGAACTTGTCGCTCGCCCGGAAAGGAGCTACATGAGCAACAGGTGTCACCGGACCGTCCATCCAGCGACCGTTCGCGCCAAACAAAAAATAAACCTCGCGGCATGGAAAGTTAGAAAGTCAACCAAATGTGGCCAGTTGGAAAATATAAAACAGGATATGAGTAGGTTAAATGCCAGCATTTTAGGTTTTTATGGTAAACTAGGTGGTCAGTGACAGCCACAGGATTATATATACAGGCGGAGAGAAAGATGAAAAAGGAGTTGGACTGATACGAGATCAAAACATCAAGAAATGTTTTCTAGAATACTGTCAGATATCTGAGATAATACTTGTAGTTGAACTGAAAGGAAAGCCTTTCAACATATCTATTATAAGATAGATAGATAGATAGATAGATAGATAGATAGATAGATAGATAGATAGATAGATATTAACTTAATCAGATAGAGAGAAAGAGATATAGATAGATATTAACTTATTCAGATAGATTGATAGATACTAACATACATACATATTAATCATATAGATAGATATTAACTTAACAAAATAGATAGATGAATAGAGAGAGAGTAGGAGGGAAATAGATACTAACTTAATCAGACAGAAAGATGGATAAATAGATATTAGATTGGTACACAAATAAAGACGTAATAATGTCGTTTTTTACTTTAAAAAATAAGTCAAAAAACGACATTATTACGTCATTATTTTTGCACCAAACTAATAGATATTAGGTTGGTGCAATAATAAATAATATCGTTTGTTGACGTATTTTTTAACGTCAAAAAACGATATTATTTTTGCACCAACCTAATAGATAGATAGATAGATAGATAGATAGATAGATAGATAGATAGATAGATAGATATTAACTTAACCAGATAGATAGATAGATAGATAGATAGATATTAACTTAACCAGATAGATAGATAGATAGATAGATAGATATTAACTTAACCAGACAGATAGATAGATAGATAGATAGATAGATAGATAGATAGATATTAACTTAATCAGATAGATAGATAGATAAATAAGTAGATAGATATTAACTTACATAGATATTAAATTAGACATTAACTGAATCAGACAGATAGATAGATATATAGATATATAGATAGATAGATAGATAGATAGATATTAACTTAACCAGATAGATAGATAGATAGATAGATAGATAGATAGATAGATAGATAGATAGATAGATATTAACTTAATCAGATAGAGAGAAAGAGATATAGATAGATATTAACTTAACCAGATAGATAGATAGATAGATAGATAGATAGATAGATAGATAGATAGATAACTTAATCAAATAGTATTATACCATAACTACAGATGATAATGGGTATGTCCCCATTCACATAAATACAGTAATAAATTCTGTATGTTGTTCTGCAGTTGGAGATTCATTGTGGAATTCACTTGACTCACTTCTAGCAGTTGACTACTACTCCTACGCGCCGCTAGTGACTCTTTGTTGAGAGCTGTAGGGGAGAGAAGGAAGTGGAGAGTCATGATCGTCTACGTCCTGAAAGGATATGGCATATAAAAAGAAAAATACCAACATTAGTGTGATTATTCTATTCAGTAACCTTTCCTAAGTTACATCGGATAGATAGATATTAACTTACCCAGATAGAAAGATAAATAGTTACAGAGAGAGAATGCGTGAGAAGGAGATGAAGAGGGAAAGAAAAATATTAACAATCAGATAGATAGATATTAACTTAATCAGATAGATAGATAGATAGATAGATAGATATGACTTAGCTGAGATAGATAGATAGATAGATAGATAGATAGATAGATAGATAGATAGATAGATAGATAGATAGATCTTTTCAGCGATTCTTTTGAAAATTGACAAAGACACAAGGAAACATTTGAGCCATGTGTCAAAAGTATCTTTAAAAGACTTGAAAGTTTTCTGAAACATCTGCGTCTATTTTAGTTCAGCCCTTCGGAAGCGAAGAGGACAAAAACAAAACAAAAAGAAGCCATCTTCATTCCTAATCATTGATAATACATGATCATTCTTTTTTGCGGTCGTGCTGAAATACAAATTTTAAAATAAACTGAATATAGAAGAAAAGAAAATGAAACGGCCGGTCATTTTCTGGCGCCATACTTGTAGACAACTGTGTCTATTGCTTTGACATGCGCACAATGCACGTCGATCCCTCACCACTCATTGAGGTTATTCGTTTCGTTGTCGTTCTTTTTTTATCATAATTACTTAATATAACAGTGAAAACTCTTTTACAAGTTTTACTCGGGGCGTATTTATTTTATTACTGATTATTTAGATATAAGTTATATCTTGGAATTTTTATATGTGAGCAACGAAGACGGTTACAAACATGGAGAAGTCCAGAAGAAAGGACAGGAAAAAACAAATCGTCTGTATAACTATAAACAAGAGATTCGGGAATGCAGTTTTGCACTGCAAACATATCCAAGCGATCACCTCCCAGTGATATGTAAGCCTAGAGTGAAACTATGGAAGTTGGAATGGATTAAGGCGGTACCCAAATTGCAATACAGCAAACTCTTGAATGGCCCGAATAGATGGACGTACGAGGGGACAAAAGAAAGATGGAAACTTGAAGTGGAACACTTCGAGAAGCTTTAGTAACATCAATAATGGAGATCATCCCAAAGGAAAGTAGACGAGTCAAAAAAAAATGATGAAAAAATTAATAAACCTATGCCAAGACACAGAACAGAATATAGGACACTACACAAATAAATAAAGAAAAATGCAGGCAAGCTAAAGAGGAATGGCTCAAGGAGAAATGTGCAGAAATAGAAAGACACAGTATCAAAAATACAGAAGACATGCATAAACAAATACGAGAATTAAGAGGACAAAAGACAGGCTCATCAAGTGGATCGATCCTGGTGAGAAAAATTGTCTAGAATAGCTTAGTGAACTGACTTTCCTAGTAGCAAACTTCGCAATCGATTCAATATAAACTTTCCACTTCATGTCAGTTGAAAACTTGAAAACAAGGAGACGCGGTGTGTTGCTCTCTTAAAGGTTAGCATCAGCCATGCTGACAGATTAAAAAAAAAAGATTCTTATGGTATCAATATTCCACTTTTTGGTCTAATCTGTTGTAAAAAGAAAGCATAGCAAAAGGAGTTAGACGCATTTTGAATCGATGGAATGAGCCGATAATTTTTGTTTTACAGCATCTTTAGCAATAGATATAATATCGAAGTTGAGGTTTGAAGTGAATTTGACACCTAAAAGACGAATAAAAGAGTGGAACCATTCAATGTGTCTGGAGACAACTCAGGATCTGATCGTTAATGATGAACTCCTACTAGATTGGTTTCTGAAATATTGAAAGTTACAACCCCGTTATTTACCCATTAACACAGCAGCAGGAACGCTGATATTAGAGAAATAAAAAAAAACAGAGATGGAACGAATATATCGAACGAATACACAGAAATATCGACGGACCGGAAATATTCAAATCTTAAGTAGAATCCACTCTGATTCAAATTGAACAGAAACAAAGCGGCAAGGCCAGACGGAATTGTAATAGAGATGCTGGCAGCCTTAGACGGTTTCGGCATAGACACTATGACAGAAATAATAAATGACATCTATAACAGTGTTGATATACCTGATGATCTAATTAAATCTATTTTGATAGCACTGCCCAGGGACAAACAAATGTGAACTCTATCGAACAATCAGCCTAATGAGCCACATAACAAAAGTCCTCATCATCCAAATTCTGATGAATAGAGCGCGCAACAGAATCAGACCAGAGATAGAACAGGAACAGTGCGGGTTCGTCAAAGACACTGGAACAAGGAACACAATATCTACGCTCAGAATGTTATCAGAAAGATAGAAGGACGTGTCGCTGTGTTTTATAGATTACACAAAGGCGTTCGATAAAGTACGCCACAAAGATTTGTTGGAGATGCTCAGCAACCTTGATATATTTAGGATGGATGTTAGAATAACCAGGATTCGTGAATAATCAGGAATCATTATTGGCGGTCACAATCTTAACGACATAAGGTATGCTGATGACACAGTGTTGATAGCAGAGACCGAAAGAAAGGTACAAAAACGCCTACAGCAGATAGTGAGGGAAAGCGAGAAGAAAAGATTAAAAATCAACTGCAAGAAGACAGAATTCATGGTTGTTAGCAAAAGGATTAGTCTCAAGTGCGAATTGCAAATTGGGGACACCAAATTCAAACAAGTGCGCATATTTAAATATCTGGTGTTTTAACATGTCACGAGCGGGACGAAGCTTCGAAGTATAATCGAATTTTCTCTGATGACTCCGGCTGCTGCGTCATAAAAAAAATTATATTTACGTCGGATATTCTATACCCAGGTTGGCTCAGGGATGTGGTTTAGGTATAAACATGGATTCAGACAAAATTTGGTTAACAGAAAGAAAGCCGCAAAATAAAGGTACCAACGATTTATCCAAATAAATGATGAAGATAAGACGATCGTAACAATAACAAAACAATTTAATTTGTAACTTGAGGGAAATAGATTTAAGAGTGGAGATAGTTTTGAGGTGTGATGGAATAAAATAAAATGTTTTAAATTCGATGTCCAAGTGAATTAATGTTCACATAAGGAAGAAAGTTATAGACAGCGATATCTCAGACAGTTATTTTAATATCCAAGTGAATTTATATTCACATAAGAAAGAAAGTTATAGAGAGCGATATCGCAGACATTTCAATGTAGAAGGCAATATTCTACAAAAGAAGATTATATATTTTTTTACTTAGCTTTCTGTCCGTTAGTTGCAATCCATCTTCGTTTTGCAGAGCTTTTTCTACTAACCGTTTTTTTTTCAGCAGAGCGTTTTTAAGACATTTTTCTTTGTTGCCATGGATATGAGCGTTTTTAAGACACTTTTTCTTGGATATTCTCGTCACAAACAGAGGACGGAAAGTGTCTCACTAAAATTCGAAGGTGTATTCAGATAGCCAAGGAAGCAATCTAAAAGCTAATCTGAGTACTGAGAAAATGGGAAAATTTCGCTAGAAACAAGGAAAAGAGTACTAAACTGCTACGTGAAAACCTCCCCCTTCTCCCCGTATGGCACAAAGATAAAGAGGAGACTTGAAATGTGGTTCTACAGAACGATGCTGACGAGACCATGGACCAAACATGTGAGCAACGACGAAGTTTTTGAGAAAATGGAAACAAGAAGGAAACTAATACTTAACATGCAGAAGAAGCAGACGAGGTTTCTGGGGCACATAATGAGGAAAGAGGACTTGGAAAATTTGATACTCACAGCACAGATAGAGGGCAAGGGTGAGAGGTAAACAGCACATAACATACTTAATGGGCATGAGTAAATGAACGACGGAAAAGGAATTATGAGAAATAACAGAAAGACAAAGTTTATTAAGAGCTACAAGGGACAGGAAGTTGCGGAGAGCCATGATCGCTACTAAATAAGGGTACACAGAACATAAAGGAAAATATGTTTATTGTTTTGAATCGTATATGCAAGTACACTGTTGTCGGCACGAAAAATAGTATCGACTTGCCAAGTTAAAATAGCGACCGAGTTTATTGCGTTCACAAAGGGAAATGCTTTACTTCATCCCTTATCCCCAACCAGTTATGGATTAAATAGTAAAATATACTGGGCTCTCGAATATTGTACTTAAAATATATATTGACCTGAAAACTTAAATCCTGTATTGTATTTGCTTTAAGCTCTGAGAGGATATCATAGATCGAACATGTGAGCAACGACGAGTTTGTTTTTTTTTTTGGTTTTTTTTATAGAAAATGGAAACAAAAAGGAAACATATACTTAGCATCAGGAAGAGGCTGTTGAAATTTCTGGATATTGGGAGAACTATAGAAGCATTCCAAAATTTAAGCAAAATACTAAAAAATAGAAAAGCAAGAGTGTTGCGATTTCGTGAGCAGATAATGAGGAAAGAGGGCTTATGGAACACCCCAAGAGGATCGAAACTCAGAATTCAATAATAATGGTAGCCTCAATAACTATTAACACACGCCGTGTACCTTCTTCTATATAATAAATGCGAAAATATGTGTCACACTTTTTCAATTAAAGGGACACAACTCTCTAACTTTTATAAATCTCATCTTCTATATAAATAAATGCAAATATCAGTGTGTCACACTTTTTCAACTTTACTCCTAGAGGCCGTAGCCCAACTTATCATACCATTTTGGAATCAGGCCGACTCCATGAGCAAATTAAAAACATTCCGGATCGGATCGGGACCCTCAATCCTGAAATGCTGGATTCCCAAGTCTTCATTAATGCCATTGTTCTAATATTGCGCCATCTTGGCTTCTACTTATAAAAAAAAACAACTAAAGGTACGCAACTCTTTAACTTTCAATAGCTCATATTAAAATGGAAAAACACTACTGTTCTCAAATTACAGTGTTTCAAAATAAAATTGCCCTTGTTTTCAAATTTACTTCTAGAGGCCGTAGCCCAGCATATACCAATTTGGAATCAGGGCAACTCCGTGAGCAAATTAAAAAACATTCCCAACCACAACCCACAATTCTGAAAGCATGGATACCCAGGTTTTCATTACTACGATTGTTTTCAGCGAATTTTTTACACGATTTTTGTGACGAATTTTTTGTACGATAAAAATTTTTATAATTTGGAAATGAATTTGGGAATAATCGAAATTAATTTTGAAATCCAGCGAATGTCATCCATGAATAAAAAATAATTGTTTGTACGGAAAGTAAGAACCTACGTACATCAAACTGTCTTTAAATTAAGTGGCTGCAGAAGAATTATCGTTGAACTCTTAAAAGATAAGGTTAAATATTAATGCAATACTTAAATGCAGCGATCAATTTTGAGGTCTTTTGTAGTTTATTGTTGCCTCTCGCATACGGCAGCATATAACTCGCAAACTTAAATCTCCACCAACAGAAGACGAGATTGCAATCAAAAGAGTCAAGGCTGTAGCGAAGGAAAAAACAGTCACGTGTAAATGAAAACCTAGATCAAACAGCAGCCAGTTGAGCTTCCAGTGCTGAGAATATGCAAAAACTTAGGGACTCTCAAACTCCTGAACAAGCCGAAGACCTAATCAAGAGACCTCCACAGGAGGTAGCTTAAATGTCACTCGATAAGACTGCTTTTAAGCAAGTTATATATTTTATAGATTTTTAATATTAGATTGGTTAAAAAATAATGACGTAATAATGTCGTTTTTTGACGTTAAAAAATACGTCAAAAAACGACATTATCACGTCATTATTTTTGCACCAACCTAATATAATAATATTTTATAGATTTGTGTATTAGGTTGGTGCAAAAACAATGTCGTTTTCTCACATAGTAACATATGTGAGAAAACGACATTATTTTTGCACCAACCTAATAATTGTTAAAAATAATTTGTAATACTTCTGGTAAAATATTTTTATTGATTGTTTACTAATGCCGATCGAATTCATGTGAAAGCAAGGGTTTGAATTTTTTTTGACAAATACATAAACGAACACCTACAACTCTTATGCTTGACGCTACACACTCTTATAAAATTCTGTGTATCTTGCGTAAGTGGCTGCTTTGACTCACATTGATAAAATCAAGACTGTAAGTAAAAATATCGTTTCATTTTTTCTTTTCTTTTTCTTTTTAAACAAGGAAGTCTTATTTTTTATTTTTGCTTTCTATTTTTTTTTTTACTTTGCTCCTTTTTTCCTTCGCTCTCTCTCTCTCTCTCTCTCTCTCTCTCTCTCTCTCTCTCTCTCTCTCTCTCTCTGTCTCACATCAGGTATTTCTTGTATATCGTTCGAATCGAAATCCTCTAGAGGCAAATTAATTTTTTTAATCATTTAAACTTTTGCCTGTTTCGTCTTCCATCTAATTCTACCTTTGTTTTGCTATTTCTTATTTCCACTTCGAGTTAATCAGTTTTTCTCAGAATGCCTTCTACCAACTTATTATTTTTTCGCAGTTCCCTCCCCTCTATTTTTTTCCTCCCTTTTCTTTCTTTCTTTTTTTTTTTCAATTCGTTTTATTTACCTCTGTGTTTAATTTGCATTTCTATTTTGTAAACGTTTTCGTTTCGTTTTTATTCTCCGAGGCGTAGGACTCGGATACAATCAGAGAAAAGATTTCAAGAAAGCTACGTGTAAGTAATCTATAAATGGTATTTTCTATTTAGTTATGTCTGTTTACAAAATTGAAATCTTAGAAACGATGGGTTTCTTTGCGTTAGATGTTGCCCAAACGAATTATTAACGTTTTCTTCTTTAACCTACTTTCTCATTTACCTCCGAAGAATTTGAAAATTACTCTCAAAATTGATTTAAGTCTAATAGCTAATATTATAGATTTTTCTTATTTCTAATAATATCTGTTTTCTTTCTAATCAACTTATTGGATACTAGCAATGGTATTCGATGTTAGTCGGGTCACGTCAGTTTCCTAGGCAACGCAGACGTATTTTTGTTTGAGAGATTTGCTTATGCCATAAAATGAATAATTGGTATGTCGTAAAATGCGTATGCCGTAAAGTAGTACTGGAAATTGTCGTAATAAAAACTGTTTAATAGATTTAAACATTTGGATATTTATTTCATATCATCATCATCATTATCATCTGTCCCATGACCGAATGTGGTCGCAGGGTTGCAACGCAGTTGAGCACCTGATCAGTTCCCACCACATATTGGGGTTGAAAGCCAAAGATGTGTTTTCATGTGTGATGCGTAGTGAGCCTTTCAAGGCCAAGCCGCAGCTGATATTCACCCACTGGAAGGCTTGCCTTAGTCACTGACACCTAGTCATTGATCTCATCAGGTGAATCTTCCGCTCTAAGCCGTTGACTTCAGTCAAAGAAATCTTCGAACAATGACATGAAATGAAAATATCCATGCTGCTTCAATCAACAGGTTGTTTGCGAACTACTACGTCACTATATAAACTACCATCAATTCAACTCCGAGTTACTACGTTCATTTGCCTGTCGCCCAACCATTTTTGCCCAGGCTTTCGCCGAAGACACTGACCTAATGACGCTCGATCCCGACGATCGAAAACAACCAGAGAGGCGCCAAGAGTCCAATGATAGCAGCACTAGCGGAGGACACGACACGATGAGAAGCATAGAACATTTTTTTAACTGCTTTAATTGCTTGGAGGGATTCATACGTTTCCCAAGAGTCTGTTCTACAGAGCAGTGGTTCGCGGGAAAAAAACTGTTCGGGTAGAACTTACTTCTCACCAGTGGAATACAGAGGGAATGTGGGTGTTTGCTGCAATATAAGTGACATGGCGGGTCGTGGTCGTTAAGGTTAGACATGGTAGGACAAAAGAATGTAGTTCGTCCGAACACTTTCCACGGAAATAGCGATAGAGCAGTGAGAGGTCGCCCCACCCGGCCTGTGAGAGAGAGACTGGAGGGTGGAAAATAAATCGTCACCCATAGGACTTGGAAACGCTTTTGAACTCGATCGAATCTGAAAAGGGAGGATTGGGCAGTTCCTGCCCAAATATGACAACAGTATTCTCGACCTGATCTGGGTCTTGTCAAGTTAAGTTTCTGCATAAATTCACGGAAAATATTCTTCTCTATTTAAACCTTTATCTTTCTGTTCCTGTTTGATACAGAAAGCTGTTATTTTGACACCAGATATTCACTTGCAATGAAAAATAGATTTATTACGAGAAACCCAAACGAAACAAAGCATGTTGAGTCACATCCATTACAGACTTCGACATTTCAACCTAAATAGAATTTACTACGGAAATAATTATCGGAGGATTGGCGTGATTGCGTCTCGATTAAGAGATGAGCCTCGCGAAACGGAGTGGCTCTTGCAGCGTGTCTCACTGGCGATGGTTCGAGGTAATGCCTTCTCCATCATTATGGCTGGCAGAGGATAGCAAAAAAATTGTCCAATGGTCAACTGAACTTGCTTTGTTTCAATAAATTCATTTCGATTTTAATGAAGGCTGTATTAAATTACGTCAATTACTGTCACATGTAGAGATATTGACGTAATTTTCAGTTAACAGTATGAAAATAGCGTTCTCTAAATTCTTCCAGTTGCTAAGGACATTTTGTTTTTGTTATTATTAATTACTTTGTTTAAAAAAATTCATTTCGCTTTTTTGCCTTGAGAAAGTCCACATTGGACGAAACGCGTCTGCAACTAAAAAAATATTATCTGTGTTTCGTGGGATTCAAAGAGAATTCTTTATTCTAAATAGCAGGAACCTGGAAAAAGTGCTACAGCTCATCACAACGGTGAGGAATTGGCTACTTTGAATAATGCATTGAGAGTAAAAATAACATTTTCTGAAAAAAAACACGTCAATGCGTAGTTAGGCTCCATAAGAACGCCACATATTCCAAATTCGATGGAATAAAGTACCAATTGGAATAAAATTCATAGGTTTTCTACAGTTTATCAACCATTTGCGGGTCAGTTAAAGCCAGAAAACATTTTTAGATTGGAAAAATATTTTTGAGATAATAATGGTTTGATACAAGTCTTACTAATTAACCCATAGCTAGGGACAGAAAAGGTAGATTCATACGCTTCCCACTGTGAAATATAACTAAACCTATGGGAATTAAAACTCAAATTTAAAACTTTTAAATTTAATTTTTTGTGAATATGTTTGATCATGCATAGTAAATTTTCATCCGGATTCTTGCAACATTTCCCCTTTCTTGGCAGGTCTTCTATTATTACAATGTGTGACGCTTAATAACAAAAGTGATAAAAGCATAAGCAAAAAGAAAAAAAAATAAATCAAATTAACTAGACTATATACACAAAATATATAGGAATATATAATACATAGAAATATATAGTAATACATAATACAGAAAAATATATAGTAATATATAATACATTGAAATATATAGTAATATATAATACATTGAAATATATAGTAATATATTATACATAGAAATATATAGTAATATATAATACTGAGAAATATATTGTAATATATTATACGTTGAAATATATAGTAATATATTATATATAGAAATATATAGTAAGATATAATACATTGAAGTATATAGTAATATATAATACATTGAAATATATAGTAATATATAATACATAAAAATATATAGTAAGATATAATACATTGAAGTACATAGTAATATATAATACATTGAAATATATAGTAATATATAGTACATAGAAATATATAGTAATATATAATACATAAAAATATATAGTAACATATAATACATAGAAATATATAGTAGCATATATTACACAAAGATATATAGTAATATATAATACATAGAAATATATAGTAATATATAATACATAAAAATATATAGCAACATATAATACATAGAAATATATAGTAGCATATATTACACAAAATTATATAGTAATATATAATACATAGAAATATATAGTAATATATAATACTGAGAAATATATAGTAATATATTATACATAGAAATATATAGTAATATATAATACATTGAAATATATAGTAATATATTATACATAGAAATATATAGTAATATTTAATACATTGAAATATATAGTAATATATAATACATTGAAATATAAAGTAATATATTATACATAGAAATATATAGTAATATATTATACGTTGAAATATATAGTAATATATTATATATAGAAATATATAGTAATATATAATACATTGAAATATATAGTAATATATAATACATAGAAATATATAGTAACATATAATTCATAGAAATATATAGTAGCATATATTTCACAAAATTATATAGTAATATATAATACAGAGAAATATATAGTAATATATAATATTGAGAAATATATAGTAATATATTATACATAGAAATATATAGTAATATATTATACATTGAAATATATAGTAATATATAATACATTTAAATATATAGTAATATATTATACATAGAAATATATAGTAATATATAATACTGAGAAATATATAGTAAGATATAATACATAGAAATATATAGTAATATATTATACATTGAAATATATAGTAACATATAATACATTGAAATATATAGTAATATATTATACATAGAAATAAGTAGTAATATATAATACATTGAAATATATAGTAATATATAATACATTGAAATATATAGTAATATATAATACATAGAAATAAATAGTAATATATAATACATAAAATATATAGTAATATATAATACATTGAAATGTATAGTAAGATATAATACATAGAAATAAATAGTAATATATAATACATAAAATATATAGAAATATATAATACATTGAAATATATAGTAATATATAATACATTGAAATATATAGAAATATATAATACATTGAAATATATATTAATATATAATACATTGAAATATATAGTAATATATAATACATTGAAATAAATAGTAATATATAATACATTGAAATGTATAGTAATATATAATACTGAGAATTAATATATTTCTCATACATCGTAAATTTTCGTCAGGATTATTGCAACATTTCACCTGCTTTGGCAGATCTTCTATTAATACAATGTGGGCTATTTAATAACAAAAGTGCGAAAATTGTAAACAAAAAGAAAATTAATGAAATTGGCTAGAATGTATATCCAGTAAATAAAAAATGAATTTAAAAGATTAAAATTTCAGCGTCATCTCCCCCTTGTGCGCATGCGTAGTTATATGTACGTGAACATAAAAAATCTGATGAAGAAATAAAGGTCGAAACGTTTAACACGAAAACGTTTTCCCCTTTGTCATTAATTTTTTGACATTGGTGTGTAGAAATTATATCTTTTTTTTTTCTTGCAAGGTCCTCGCAAAACAAAGACACACAAAAATATTTTCTTTTTGTTGTTTAAAACACAACAGAATCAATTACGTTAGTATGATAGAGGAACATTCTATTTTTAGGAGGGAACATATCGTTACAAATTTTATGTAGTAATCTCTCAAATTTCGTAGCAGACAACAAATATGATTGTCTGATAACGCCGCTGATTGGTTAATAAATGCTAACGTGAAAATTTAAGTTGGACCCTACTTTTTGCACGAAATGAGGCAATTGATGTTTATAATGAATCTATTGAATTTTTATATTAGGTTGGTGCAAATATAATGACGGAATAATGTCGTTTTTTGACGTTAAAAAATACGTCAAAAAACGACATTATTTCGTCATTATTTTTGCACCAACCTAATACAATCTTTACGGGGTAACACACACACACACATATATATATATATATATATATATATATATATATATATATATATATATCCCACGATGAACACATAAGACACTAACCATATTCTTTCGCATACTTTCAACTAATGCATGCGATCAGAGATAAAAAAAAAAAAAAAATAGTTACTTTGTCCTAGACAATTTGCCACCCAGTCTGTCCTGCTATTTACCCATAGTTGGAGAAGAAGAGGATTCATGCCTTTCCCAAGAGTATTCCTTTTCACTGTTGAAACGTTTAAATATAGTTGTCTCTTCTACTCCAACAGCTTCTTATCTCGCACTTCCTGACAGTCGGACTCCCTTCCTCTTACTTGCTTCCATAATAGCTATAATCTTCAAATATTCAAATGTATTGTCATAGCAGACACGGAAATGAAATTACAAAATCTCCCACAGAAGGTAGCGACGGAGAGCGAGAAGAAGGGACTAAGCACAAACTACAAGAAGACAGAATGCATGGTCGTCAGTAAGGGGATGAGTCCGAAATGCGATCTGAAAGTCGGGAACACTAGAATCAAGTAGACGCGGGAGTTTAAATACCTGGAAAGCGTCTTGACAGAGGACGGTAAGTGCGACACTGAGATCCGTAGGCGTATTGGGATGATCAAGGACACATTCCAAAAGTTGGGCAGAGTAATGCGAGGCAGGAGGATATCTTTGGTAACAAAGAAAAGAATACTGAACTGTTACGTCATATCTGTCCTTTATGGCAGCCAATGTTGGACGATTTCTGTTATAGTAGAACACACCTATTCTATAGTTAATAGACTCTCCCACCTATAATAAGCAGGAGTAGTAAAAGTAACGAGGAGTCGCTCAGTCAGTCGATGCCATACGACCGTTTGTCGGATACTAAAGTATCAGCGACCACAACTAGATTTCTCTGCGTCATTACCTATTATATGAAGTTCCTGACGTTTTGTACGTCGAACCTATTTTAGGACCGACTTAGTACAAATACAAGCTTCCACTGTGAAACCACTCCATAACAATTTCCTCAAAGATGAAGAAGAGACTCGAGGTGACAGATATGTGCTTCTACAGAAGGGTGCTAAGGATATCATGGATCGAGCGTGTGGGCGACGATGAGATCTTAGAGAGGTTGCAAACAAGTGGGGGGGCTTATCAGGAAGAGGCAGCTGAAGTTTCTGGGACACATAATGAGGAAGGAGGGTCTGGAGAATCTGATACTCACGGGTCGAATAGAGGGAAAGAGAGACAAGGAAAACATGACATACCTGGCAGGCTTAACGTGGTATGAGGGAGGAAGCAGACAGAAAGAACTTGTTGAGAGCTGCAAGGGATAGAGAGAGGTGAAGAGCCATGATCGCCTACGTCCTGAAAGGACTTGGCACATAAAAAGAAAGATACAGATTACTATTCGAGCGAGTAATATAAAGCTAATCTTATTAATGCGAGTGTTATTCGAAGGCGTCTGACACCAGTAATGAGGAAGGTGGGCCTGGAGAATCTGATACTCACGGGTCGAATAGAGGGAAAGAGAGACAAGGGAAAACAATGCGTGACATATCTGGCAGACTTAAGCAAGTGGATGACAGAACTGTGGGTGGTAGCAGAGGGAAGGAACTTGTTGAGAGCTGCAAGGGATAGAAGGAGGTGGAGAACCATGATCGCCTACGTCTTGAAAGGACATGGCACATAAAAAGAAAAAATGTCAAACGACCTCTTCTGATGCCTTGATCCGCTTCCTTTCCTCAAATACTCTTCTTTACTCTTACTCTCAATCTCTGTAATACCATGCGTGCTAGTGGCACTCCCGCCTTCCTTGGGGTAATATGCTTTAAAAAAATTTTTAAAATTAGCACGTAATGGATCCGACTTGTCATCATTTACGCTCGTACTATCATTTCAAGTTACTAAGTTAATAGTCAAGTTTGTATCACTAAGGAAACCTCAAGACATTTAACTTCTCGAAAGTAATTAACTTTCTTAAATAGTTTTTCTCCACATTTAATTCAATTTATCATTAATCTTAATCACACATTCTCTAATCTTTATCTCTGGTTCTATACCATAAAATCGGACCTGTCTAATTTTAAACTTCCCCAGGGAGACTTGACAAAATTTGCTGTCAAATCTCCCTGGGGTCGTGCTCACCTCGCACGAGTGCATCGCTATCCATCTTGTCCATCATTTTAATGGATGTAATTATCGGTACAAATACATACACTAACATATAAGATCTCGCGAATATTCAGACAAGTAGATGTAAATAAATAAATATACTGTTTAATAAATAAATAAATAAATAAAAACAGAGAATCTACTTAAATATGAGTAACCATTATAAGTAAGGTTTAAACAAATAAATTAAATATATATGTATGTTCGTGTGTGTACGTGTGTGTGTGTGAGGCCTTGTGCCACATCTAAGCTACGCTTGGAAAATCACTGGGCACCTCAAGGCGGTATAATGGTTAGCAAGCTTGTCCCGCTAGAAAAATTACGACTGAATAGTGAGTTCGATCCTCACTGAGTACCCCATACATTCGGCCTTGTGCCACATCTAAGCTACGCATGGAAAATCACTGGGCACCTCAAGGCGGTATAATGGTTAGCAAGCTTGTCCCGCTAGAAAAATTACGACTGAGTAGTGAGTTCGATCCTCACTGAGTATCCCATACTTTCGGCCTTGTGCCACATCTAAGCTACGCATGGAAAATCACTGGGCACCTCGCGGCGGTATAATGGTTAGCAAGCTTGTCCCGCTAGAAAAATTACGACTGAGTAGTGAGTTCGATCCTCACTGAGTACCCCATACTTTCGACCTTGTGCCACATCTAAGCTACGCTTGGAAAATCACGATACCCTTTCAGAAAAAAATAAAATAAAAAAATAAATAAATCTCCATAGACACGTAAACCAGACTAGACGAAATCATCTTCCGTTTTAAATTTAGACACCCCAACCTACCCTGACTTGACACCTATGAATGTAACTCTATACTGATACAAATTATTAACACCTTACAGCCCTTTCTATTTAAATAATAGCTCTAGCCGTTACCATGGAAATTTTGATTTCAATAATGAATATGCTATTAAAACACGTAAATTTCAGAAATAA